>NCVS01000913.1:241061-335965 GCA_003055095.1 Goniozus legneri
GGGGCGAGTTTGCGGAAAATCACGAGTCGCGATAAGAGAGGCGCTATAATTATCGCGCTCGGGATTGAAATCCAAGAGCGATATTATGGTACAATGAGAGCCAACCACGCCCTCGCTCGCTCTCCTCTGGCGAGACGGTAAGGGGGAGGGCAGGGAGAAACGCGCGGAATTTCGTATCTGTTTGCGCGGCAAGGACGTCAACTCCCCGGACAAAGAGATCGGACGGCGCGATTTTTTAATTGTAGCCTCGTATACCATACACCGCTCGGTTGCAACGGTATAACGTCGATCTCGCCGATAAACGTACACGCGCGCTGTCATAACATTAGGGCTTTCGGTGGAGTTTCGGTGCGAAATTTACGGGCCAATATAGACGGCTCGCGATTATCGTTCCGCGATTTTTCCACGAGGAAGGACAGCAAGAGAACAAGAGAGAGAGAGAGAGAGAGAGAGAGAGAGGGGGGGGGGAAGGAGAGAACAACTCGTAAACAAGACCGGTACGAGATCGCGATTGTTTGTTTTGCGCTTTTCGGATTTTCACGAGAGTGGGGAGAAGACGATATCGAATGTATCTGTAATTTTATCCGAAGGTTACAAAGTCCAATCGGCGAGAACCGCTCCAGCTGTGGCTCTTTTTCTCCTCGTCCCCGCAATTCCCGAACGACGGACGATGGATTTTTTCGCGCTCGGTTATCCCGCCACGTAAAATTTCCATTGAGTGAATTTCTCGGCTTACTTATTAGCGCGATAGTAGATTGGAAAGTTAGCTTTCCGTGCGACGAGCCGGCTCTCGTATCTCGCAGGACCGTATCTACTTCTCGCCGAGTCCCCATCGTCTCGCGCGGAGAGACGACCGACGAAAAATTCGAGAATGCGGAAAACTAGATATAATTTGGTATACTCACGGTCTCGATCATTTCGAATGCTCCTCCGTATACCATCGTTGTTCACTGTGTTCGATCCCTCGACTGGTCCCCGAGGGATGAGAGATCGCGACACCCTGAGGGAACCTCGATAAATCGACGAAAAACACAGGATGGAGAACCAACACGCGCGACCGTCGTGTGCGTTTTCTCTCTGTCGTGTTTCTCCCACTTTTTTTCTTCTCGCGATCCTCTCTTTCCTCTCTCGCGATCCAAACGGATCCAACTGACTGACTGACTGACTGACTGACCGACCACCGACTGCGAGTCTAACGTCGAACGAATTTTGCGCCTCCGCTGGTACCGCGGCGAGCCTTCCCGAGCTCCGGCGAGTCCGGCCGAACCGGCGCGACCTACTAAACTTGGCGCATGCGCGATCCACGCTACGCGATCCGTGCGAAATTATTCATCGCTATTTGTTTATAACGGCTCGTTAATAGTGGGTACCTGGCTCGATTTTCAACCCCTTCGATTTACGTGGCCCCTGAAGGAAGAGAATGTTAGAAACTCCTCCTGTAACATCAGAAATGAAAAAAAAAAAAAATGCGATTCGTAAGGATATTCATCGTTGCTGGGCTCGAGGCGCGTACATTCCTCTTTTGCGCAGTCCTTGATAATCGACGGCGTCTCCACGTGTGTACGCGCGCGCGCGCTCCTAACGATCCGCGTGAGAGCACGCAGGTATTTTCGCGTGGGCGATTAGCGCTCGATTAGATCCGCGACACGGTCCATCGGGGATGAAAAAGAGAGGAGACAATGGGGCCCTCGGCGAGTCGGCGAAGCACCGTTTTATCTCGGTGAGTTCGATCGCCACTCGGAGTGATTTTAACGCAAGGACGTCTCGCGCACGAAGCCCGCCGATATAGTTTAGCCGGTTATCGGTAAAAGTCAAACGTATACGCCCTTGTTTATGAACCATTTTACTCGCTGGAATAAGCCGAGAGCGCGCTATATTACACAATCGTGAACTGGCGCTCGGACACGGGCGAAGAGAGAAAGAAAGAGAGAGAGAGAGAGAGAGAGAGAGAGAGAGAGAGAGATGGATAACCGGCAATCTATTGCCGCGCGGCGAGCTAACAACAGGCCGGTTTACACGTACCGTGATTGGCTGGAGAGCGCGCGCGGAGGCTTTGAGATCTTTCGCGTTGTGAAAGCCGCACGCGCGGTGAAAATAACAACAACGGGAGAGGTAGAGGAAAAAAAAGTCGATTCTCCGGTTGACGTCAGCGCGCGAGCCCGAGCGAGCGAAAAATCGCCGTGTCGCAAGCCCCCCGCGCGCGCAACACGGAACGCCGCGCGTATAATACGCTCTCGCGCATACGCCGATCGCCGATTTAAACGAGATCGCGAATGCATCGAAAGAAATACGTAATTACCCCTTTGGCTGTCTCTTATGGTGGCCTGTAATAATCGCGCCGATACTTATCGCTCTCGTATCGGTACGAACGCACGCGCCCAGCCGAACGAAACCGTATTTGCGTCAACGCGGCCCTTTTTTTTACTCCCTCGACGTAATTGCGTCAACGAAACGCAAAGCCCGATAGACCCGGAGACGCAAAATCGTGTGAAATTTACGGAATCAACGCGCTAATGTGGTTCAGCTGTTTGGCAGTTTGTCGAAAAAGGAAGGACTCGGCCGGAGATAAAAACTCGGTGGATTTACGTCGGTGGCTGAAGAAGCGAATGAGAAATTCGTCCGGAGGAGGCAAAAAACAATGACGAGTTAGCGGGAGATGGAGCCAACGCCACTCGTGTTTTTTCGCTCTCTATTAACCTCTAGATTGCCGGAAAATCGATGTATCGGCTTTGAGGGAAAATTATCTTATTTTCCAGACCCTTTGTCACACGCAAGTTCAATGTATCCAATTTTCCTCCTATGTGGGCAAAAATTGGGATTATTCGAATCAGACTTTAATTTCCATTTATTCGTATACGAAAATGAGACTTGAAATTAAATACACGCTCATTTCCCGTCTCGGGTGCTCCGATATTCGACGCAACATTATCGAATAATAATTGTCCTCCGGAATCGACTTGGGACCGAAAGATATCCCATTGTTCGAGGGATCTTGGCCCGAGATACTGAAGATTTTTCATCGTCCACCATCTATCTCTCTCTCTCTCTCTCTCTCTCTCTCTCTCTCCCTCTTCTTCTCGCGTATAACGCTCGCTATTGCGACCACCCTGCGGTATCTCGCATGAGGTCTTCGGAGCACGTTTAAAGTACCGTGCACACCGGCGGCTTTTACTTTCGTAGACGCGAGTGTGTCTCGGATGCCCACGCTCGGAATTCGAACGACGATTCCAACTGATAATTGCGACGCGCGTAAAGGTCGCAGTGCGCCTTCGCGATATTCCTCTCGACCTTTTCGGTAACGCGGCCTTCGCTCGCTCACCGCGCCATTTTTCCAATCTCGTTGGATTTTTCTCGCCGAGGGAGAGAGAGAAAACCGAAACGGTCGAATAGATTGTGAGCTGGTCTTTAAGAGCCGATCGGTGGTTATCGAGGGAGGGAGAAGGGGATTGCGCGCGCTCTCTTACCGTGCGTAAATATAGGGCACACGACGTACCGAGTGCACCGAGGAGGGTGACCCCGATGACCCCTGTGTGGGGTACCCGAGGCAGTCCGAAGGACGAGGGGAGAGAAGGTACAAGTCGCCAGAGCGCTGCCTGCCACGAACGAAAGAGTATAAAAAGGTGTATAGGTAGGAGAGCGCGCGAGGTGAGGGAGTGAGAGAGGGAGAGAGATAGAGAGAGAGAGAGAGAGAGAGAGGCGAAGGGCAGATAAGCGAGCAAGAAGGAAGAGGAGAGACTAAAGAGACGTACGTTCCCACACGAACCCCCCAAGATGCGTCCCGCGCGCATGGTCCCGGCCCCTGGACCCCTTCCGATGCCCAGAAGCTGATAAAAACAGCTACAAAACTGCCTACCGGTGTTTTCTGCCTTTTGCTCCCGCATTACCCCCTTCCCTCCCCCTCTCCACCCTCTCTCTCTCTCTTACTTTCTTTCTCTTTTTCTCTCGCATCTCTCTCCACCTTCCACGAGATAGCCTCGACGCGTTCCTCGAAATCTTCAAACTCGTCGGATATTCCAACTTTTGCGCGAGAATCTCCAATTCGAAACTCCCGCGTTTCGTCGAGCGATCAAGATCAACATCCAATGAGACGAATATTTGAAAAGCGGCGTGTTAATTCGCTCGCGGCTACGATATCGCAGAACCAGTTCTCGCTTTTTCTTCGTTCGCAGAATTCGAGCGTACGCGGCCGATTAAAAAAAACAAGTCGACTGTATTCGAATTGGTTTTTTACCCCTCCCGAATGGCAAACTTTTAACCTTGCGCCTGGGTTAACATTTCTCTCTTCGGCCGATTCTCAATAGCGAAGCGAGAGGATAAATCTCTCGTTGCGCGCGCGAAAGAGAAAGAGTCTTATCGAGGTACCGGCTAACTCAGAATTCGCTTCGATAAAATCCTCGAAGGAGAAGAAAAAAGGACACCCTCGGTACGAGATGATGAAGACAAAAGGTAAAAGAGAATTGAGGGATGCGCGCGGATTACCTGCGGAACGGTTACCTCCCATAAATACGTCTTAATCGATCTCGATTTTATCGATCCTCGGAAGGTCTCTCGCTCGAACTTACGGCCCCGAGATTTTAATGCCGCGTTAAATATCGTCTCTGGTATACCAGCGGCAATTGCCGTCAATCGCGTGGGTGTTTCGCGGTTGCGACAGTGAAAAACAGCGGCCTTTAGCAGACCAGTTTAGACAAAAGAAATTGCCCGAGATCGACATTTTTCCCTTTCGCCGCGGTGAACTTTTAATTGCCGTGTAACGCGCTATGACGTCAATGCCTGCCAACGGGTTTCGAATTTCGCGATCGATGTAGGGGAACGCCTCGCGATATCGAGACAATTCCAGGTAACAAGTTTTGCGCGCGGACTGAGCGACGAGTAACGTCTTCATCGCCAAATATATCTCTGATCTGGTAGTAGAATGTGTATCTACGGGATATCGTTTGAAACCGGTAAGGATTGGCTTACCACCAAAAAATATCCTTAATTCGTGGAAATAATACGAAGAGTAGAAATTTGAAAAAAAATCCTCGCCGCTCCGAATTGATATCGTTCGAATTTGTTCGCCCAGTTTTTATTGCCGAGGATGTGATATATAGTGGGGAATAAAAATGCTTGTATAAAATTTCGTTCGAGCTTTATTATAGTATAAAAAGAAAAGAAAAATGATTTTGAGGCAACACGCTGTTAGGCAAGGTGCGTGCCAACTGTGCAAACAAACATATGTACTCGACACACTACATTCTATCGTTCTCTCTTTCTCGCTCGCTCTCGTATTCGAATTTCGCGACAGATTTTAAATAATCGATCGTACAGAAAAAGACTTATCCTTACGCATTAAATTAACTATATTTACATGGAATTTGCTTAAAATTAACAAAAATGAATCCGCCACCGGTCATAACTGCTGGCTAAATCGGGAAGCGTTAAGATGGCCTCGGTAATTCGATGATCGTGGGTGGCGGCTGTACTCGTACGACACAGAAGATCGTGACGAGACGCCACGACCGCGATTAATTGCATTAATTACGACGAACGTTACAAATGTCTCGGACGGTAGAGCCGTGACTCACTTGGCCTACCTCGGAAACGTTTGCAAGGCGTCGATCGACTCTCGACTCTTTGAGCAAGCGTGAAAAATCGATCGTAAAGGGTCGAAGGGGGAGACGAACGCTCTTAGCACGAATCCGTTTTGAGCATCGGGGAGCACCGGTATCAGTTCACCTGTGAATTTCGATCAACATTGACAATCGTCGATTCGAATTTCATTACCCAGCAACGTACCTTGTGCTGTTTCTTACGAACGATTGCAATTGCTGAGCAGCACCCTGAAAATCAAGTCCGAGTTAGAGAGAAATAATGTAAAGTTAAAAAATCAAATATTCAACAGTTTTTTTTTTTAATTTGATTAAATTATTGATCTTATACCGAGAAATATCGAATCGACTGAATTTCTTTTGTATAACGGCAACTTAATACCAACTGACCGAGATTGCAGCACCCAGAAATTGACTGAAGGCCCTTGTAACACCGAGGGCGGTGTTGACCAACTGATTCCGCACCGTGTCCGCTCCGCCGCTGCCTCCGAGAGCCGGGGACTGGCCCGTGTTGCCGAAATTAAAGGAGCTGAACAACGGTGGCGGGTAAGTCGAGCTCGGTTGCCAGTCTGTGGTTTGCTGCCTCGGTCTCGGTGTCGCCCTTGCGGTCGTCGATGCCGGCCTCTTCGTAACGGTCTTCGGTTTTCCCGTGGATGACATTGGCGCGGGCAATTCGATTCCCAAGCTCTGAAAAAACAAATATCATCGTTCGCTAATCTCGTTGAAACAAAAATCGAGGTAATTAATGGACGCTGACTCACCGCTAATTGCAGCTGCTCGCGGATTCGATTGCTCGGCGTGGACGGTTCTACCCCTTGAGCTTTCAGTAGCGCCGCTAGCAAGGCTGCGTTGTTTGTTTCGGTGCTGGACGGTGGCGACGGTGTACGGACGTTGGCCTGCCCGCTCAGTATCGCTCTCAGAAATGATTCGTCGTCCTTCGATAAGTTCACATCGGGAGTCACCGTTGCTCTGGTATTTGTAGCTGGTTTTTCTAAAAAGAAATTAGAAACATTTTTACCACGAACAACTTTTTACAGAAAAGAAAATTCATCATACCGCTTATTAACATAAATTCAACTAATTACTTTTATGAAATATCTAAATTTTCACCTGGATTCTGAACAGCCTTCAGTAAAGCAGCCAAGAATTTCGCGTCATCCTCGGGTGAGTACGTCGTACTTACAACTGACGGTAATCGAGGATTTGGGTTATTCAATAAAGTGGGACTCGCTGTTGTTGTAGTGGTCGTGGTTGTAGTAGTAGTGGTAGTAGAAGCGGTTGTTGGCGGCCTAGTGCTGGTAGTAGTCGTTGTGATCGGTCGTTGCGTTATGTGAATCGATCTTGGAGTGGTCGTCGGTCGTCTCGTACCGGCCGCGTTATTGGAGGTTCCTTGTGGGGAAAATATGCTGTTGCCGAAGAGAGCTTGAAGTATATTAGCCCCAAATCCTTGACTTGGCCGAGGAGGAGACGTCGGCTTGGGTTTAGGCTTAGCCGCATTCTTTGTGGTTCTCAGTGTCGGAAGTTTTGTGGAGGTGACTATCGTTGTAGTAGGTCTTACGGTAGTGCTCGTTAGTTTATCAGTCGTAGTCGTTACAGTTGGCGAATATACTGGTGCCGGTACGGTTGGCGCCGCCTTAGGTGTCGTTGAAAGAGGTAGTAAATCGATCACTATCGGATCGGATTGAGACAATGGCGATTGTGTCTGAGCGATGGAATTGGGCGATACGTTAGCTGCGTTTATAGCTTTCGGTGAACGCGTAGGACCTGGATTACCCAACGCGAGCGATAGTATCTATAAAAAAAAATTGAGAAAGGAATTTATGTGTAATTAATATATCATTCGAGGTCGAATCGGTAAAGTACCTTATTAGCGAGCATTTGTTCGACTTCCGTTAGAGTTTTCGATGTAGTGCCCACAGGTGGTTGCGCCTGCAACTGTAAGCGGAATATCACGAAAAATGTTCCATTTTCACGATTTCACTCAACACTCACCAATGAATTCAAGAATGCCAAATCATCGAAGGTGGTACCGAAAGCATTCTGCTGTTGCAAATTCATGGGTATATCGGTAGGTAGGTCATTCGGTATTGCGATGGGAGATACAGTAACTCGAGGTGTTGTTGCGGTTACCGGCGCTGGAGTACTCGTCGATGTTGCGGCTGTTGTTGTTGTTGTAGGAGGAGGAGGAGGAGGAGGAGGAGGAGGCGTAGTCGTAGTCGTGGTCGTTGTTGTTGTCGTTGTCGTTGTAGACGTTGTAGTTGTTGTAGGTTCTGTAACGATCGCTGTTGTTGGAGGAACGGTAACTCTCTCAGTTGTGGTAGAAATACGTGGGTTCGTGGAGACATTTATCTCGGCTGATTCGTCCTGAATAAAATTGACGAGTGGGTTAATTTTTTTTAAAAGCATTATTCAAATTTTATACGTACCAGCATATTCGATCCCACCGAAGCCGTGATAGACGGCGAATTCGTTGTTATTCCAAAAATTTGATCCAGAGGATCGTTCCATGGGAACCCTGGTGGCGCTGTGATTTGACCAGTCGGTGGATTATTCAAAAGATTTTCGAACGAAGGTATTTGCGTACGACCTGGTCCTTTTATGATGGCACCCTGGATAAAAAATTTTTTAATGTATTCCCAAACTTTTTCTTATTTATTCGTTCATACTTACAGCTGCTGAATTAATTTGAATGCGCTCGACTCCTTTAGTGGGGAATAGTTCGCCGTTTGACCAATAATTGATAATTTTGTCCTATAAAAAGAAATGACGGAATTATGTTATAAATTAGTTTTGAGACACACTTGTCGTCATTTCTCACCTGTTTAATGTATTGAGAACTGCGTTGGCCGTCGGTCTCTTGCTTTCGAGAGGCCTCCTCTTTTTGACGATCTTGAGTTACTTGAGGCGTACTTGGGGGTCCTACCGGTGCTGACGTAGACAAGTTTTGACTCATCGTTCTCTACAAAATAATTACTATTATTCACTGGGCCCAGCTATGATTTTTATTTCATATAATAGTTGAGATGAATGATTCTCCTTTCCGAATATTTACGAGATGATTCTATATTGTGTACAAAATTACATGCACATACAAAAAAAAGTGCGTATTGGTGCAATGAAAAATTTATGCGTGAGAAATAAAGTGAGATATGTACACCTGTACAAGAATATAGCATGATGAAATTTTGCCTACAAGATAAAAAAAAAAAACAAGAAAATAATAACACCAATATTTCGCGTTTAGTCTCGGTGGACATTCGAAAAATGTGCGAATTCGCTGTTCGCGAGGTCCAAATAAAAGAGATAAAATAGAGATAAGCCGATACCATTGATCCGGTCGATGTGTCGTTATCAGGGGGGCTGGGGGGATCCATAGAATCGGCTCCGATCGCGTTACCCGTAAGTCCAAGATCGACGGCATTCTTTTGGGGGTTGCCGAGTAGTTGGGTCGAGGGTAATCGATTGTAATAGCCCTGGTTAAGTTGGTTATTGGGTGCCGATGTTCCGAATGGTCGGTTAGTAGTGGTACTGAGAGTAAACACGATCTCTACCGGATTCTGCGGTGGATCCGGTATGATAGTCCCGTTCGGGAACTTCCGGACCAGTCGACCGTCCGGGAACAGGCCGAATATCACGTACGGGCTGTCGACGTTCCTCGCGTCTATCAGGTTGTCCTCGGGCCGTTTCCTCACGATCGTCTTGTTCGGATAAATACCGTAGACGTGATAGTCGCGTAGCGGAACGGTCGTCGATGAGCTGGAACTGAATCTCGGTGCCGGCGTTATTCGGGTACCGGGGAATCGGCCGAGGTAGGCCTCGGTGGAGCTGCTCGCAGGTGTTGTCGTCGAGGCGGCTGTAACACTCTGAGACGATCGCGTCGTGCTCTCGGAACTGTTCATTCGCGTCGTCGACGCCGGAGTCACCGAGGGTTCCGTCGACGTCTCCGTGAAGACCGAATTTTCATTCGGATCGTCCGATTCCGTGGTCACTGGCACAACGCCAGTTACCGGAAAAGTTCTGAGCGTAGTTTCTTCGGTATTCGATAGAGTCGTCATAGAGGGGGATGTATTTGGAATTGCGGTGGGGGATATCGTCGAGGTAGGGGGTGATAAATTGGGTTCCGTGGTTCCCGAACCTGCCGTCCTTTGGGCGGTTGCCGGCGTAGAGTCCTGGAAAGGATCAACAAGCATTGGAGTATCGCTCGGTGGGTAGGTGGTGGTTTCGGTAGGTTGGTTAGTAGCCAATGTCGTGGTTATGTCTTGGCTCGAACGCGTTGTCGAATCGACCAAAGTCGAATCGCTTCCCAGAGTGGTAGTTGTTTCGTTTTGCTCGGTGGAACTGGTTGTTAGTTGTGTTCGACTCTCGTCGGGGTTAACAGTTGTTTCCATCGCGAGGGTGGTCGTTATTTGGGCCGTTGGTGTTATCGACTCGTTCGAGGTAACATCCCTCTCGCTCGTTCCTACCTGATTCGAAGGAAAATCGTTTTGCCCCGTAGTTAATTCATTGTTAGTTGTTGTTGTTGACTGAGGGCTTTGTGTTGTTGTTATTGTCGAACCGATGTTCTGTATTCGTGATTGAATTTCGTTGTCGGATTCGAATATCGATATCGCGGTAACCGTGTATACCGATGGACCCGTTGTTTCGGAAGCTGGTCGTTCGGTTGTAGTCGAATCGCTTCCAAACGTAACGTTCTCCATCTCGCTCTGCGTAGAAGTCAAAATCGCTTCCGTCCGATCCGCCAAGTTTCCCGTCATTGAGTCAACGGTTGTGCTTTCCACAGATTGCCCGTCAGTTTCATTTGCAAATTCGGAGAAGAGCTCTTTCGCGATATTCATTAGATCGAAGAGTAGTGTGTCGTTCGCTCGAGCACTAGATACCGAGAAGGGACTCGATGCCGTGGTAGTCGATATCGATTCCATCGAGTCGGTGGAATTCAAGTTCGTCGTATCGAATTTCGATTCCTCAAGGGTCGTCTCTATAATGGGCTCTTCGGTAGGTCGATCGGTGAAATCCTCGGTCGTAGTCACCCCCAGACGACTTAAAATGTCTGGAGCAAAGTCTATCAATTTCGGACGCACTGTCGTACCAGTTGATTCCGTCATTAGCGCCCTCACAGGGATATCCGTGATGGTTTCGCTAGTGTCGGCGCTGGTAGTAATTTCGTTCTGCGTTATCGTATTTTCATCCACGTTCTCCGAAGTCGTCGTCTCTTCGGTGGTAGACGTCATCGGTTCGGTGGTAGCCGTTGATTCGATTTCGGAGACGGTTGTTTCAGTTGTGATATCTTGGGGAGTGGTGAGTTCCGAATTTCCAGAGACATCACCGAATGATCTGGGTACGACAGTCGTATCCAACAACATTGTGTTACCAGTAGTGTTTTGGGATTGTGAGCTCGAGTTCTCTACACCGGGTCTTGTGTTATTGTTAGAGTTAACATCGGGTGCAGTGACGTTAAAGTCTACCTGGGTAAACCGACTGAGCGGAGATTGCGAAGACGTGCCTATTCCAGGTAGTTCGTTCCTTATGCTAGCTGATTCCACGGCCTCGTAAAAAGTTAAAAATTGCGGTTCACCCGCACTTGAAATATTCACCCGAGGCATTCGACTGGAACTCTGTAATCAGAAATCACGTGCGTGCAGGTGCTACATACGTGTGAAACGTGCTGTCGTGTTCTGTTTTCATGAATCGACGATCATTTTTTTTTTCACAGCTAAGTTATCGAAAATTCGACTCGGGGAGCGAACATGCACCATTTCTGTATTAAACTACCAACTAGCGTTCTCTAACTCAGGAAATTATTATCGAGCGCAAGCTACGTTATACCGATTCTATGCGTATGATGCATATACTAGTTACGAAGCCTTACTGGGTATTAGAAACTTGTTTCCTTGGTTAAAAATTGACCGCGCATACGCGTACTTTATACACTCAGCCCACTTTATATTTCTTTGCTTTTTTAAACATTTAATTGGCTGCAACATAGTTGCAAATTTTACCGCACAGAGGTCTCCAGCGTAACCGCCAACTTTCGTTCAATTTTCTATGAGCGAAAGTTTTTAGTCGTAGTGTTTTAGCGAAAATTGAACGATTTGGGTATTTTATGTAACTCGGATCTTGCAAAATATATTTCTTTGATTGTAAGAAATTTGGCTTGTATTGCTTATTCAAAAAAAGTCATGGGGGAAACGAGGGCTTTTTATTGTGCTATTATGTAATACATTATGCACGTGGACGATTAATTATTATTGGATAATTATGAAATTGTATAGAAATATATAAAGTATGTGTGGGTGGTGTATATAAATTAGTTTAAATGATTCTGATCGATAATCGGTAAATCAAGGTATCCCAAGATGGTATCAAAGCGGTCATTCCACGGTGACGGTGAACCGATAAGATCGTTCTCGGAGACCTCCGTGACAGGTACCTTAATAATTGAAAACAAACATTGTATCTATGCACTTATGAATGAATCAATCCTTACTGATACAAAAATTACATCTACCATGCCCGTCGTGAAAATGAGCTATGTCGCTAAAAGCATTTCCTGTCTTACATCGCAAAAAAATGTTTATGGCGAAATGAAATCCTCAAAATAAAAAATCCTTCTTACCTCGATAGGCGATGAATTAACTACAGACAATGGTACTTGACCGACTGGTTTTCTGACGAACAGTTCCGCTCCTCTGTACCGCGCGCTAAATCTCGGCGGAGAGCCGCTAGGCGTGACTCTCGTCGGTGAATTCTTTTCGACAAAATCAAAATTAGAGGATAGGATTTATTCTTTACGATTTGAACTACTTACAGCGCTGTTGACGTTCTTGTAGGCACCGGAGAAAGTCGGTGTTTTGTTACCGAGCGAGTTCAGTAGTGGAGCAACCGTGCTTCGAATTTGTTCCAGCAGAGTGGAATTACTGCTGAGGAATCCAACGGTCCTCGCCGGGCTGAAGATATTGCTGCTACCGCTGTTTCCATTGCTACTGTCGGTAATGCCTTCCTTGTTCGAACTGCTGCTGTCGTTCGTGATCTTCAACGCGACCACAGGATCCTGAGTTACCGACTGGCGCGCAACAGGTGGCGATTTAACGGTCGCGTGAAATCTCGCGGGTCTCGGTGTTATCGCGATCCCGGATACGTCTCTCGTCGTCGGCTTCACCTCGAGCGTGGTACCCTCCGAGTGCCTCCTGTAGGTCGCGGTTCTCGGGCGGAAGTCCTTCTTCTTCGGCTGCTCGATCGGTTTTTCCGTACCAGCGTCGAATTTCGGTATCGGCTTGAATTTTTCAATTTTCTTTCGGGTATACCGGCTGGTAGGAGAAGTTTTTGGTAGCACAGTCGTTGGACTGTCCGATTCTTTTGTATAATTTTTTAATACCTTCTTAGAATATCTCGAGCCAACGGTGCTCTTCGTTATAGATTCCGATGACTTCGTTTTTTTCGGTAAAGTCGGTAGAGTTGTAACTTCCTCGTAAGTCTTGGATCCTCTTGAAACTGTTTGAAACGTTTTTTTGGGTTTTCTAGTCACCGCGTCTTCTTCGGTGCTTTCTCGAGGAGTCGGCGTGGTCGAAGAGGAACGTTCGTAAAGTTTTGGTCTTGGCCGATGGGTGTACGATTTTCTAGACTTGATCGTCGCGTTGGAATCTCTTGATCCCAATTTCGTAGCCTCTTCGATTTGTTTATAGTTTCCAGCTAGAAACTTTCCGATTCTCGAGCTTGGAATTTCCGACAATGTTTTATTTACGCGATTTTCAATTCCTTTTCTCGATCTCGATAATTTAAAATTGCTTGCCGATGTCGTCTCTGTATTAACTGGTTTCTCGGTTCTCGCGTAATTGCTGTTTTGATTATTCTCTTGATTATTCTTCGTCGAGGCGGCGAACGGTACCAACGACGCCTTATGACCGTTCTCATCCACATTTAGATCGGGTTTAATGAGCTTCCTCGCTAATTCTAACTTCATCCTGGATCTTTCAGCGAATAAATTAGCCGCCGATTTTTTGATCTAAAACGATCGAGGAAGAATTTTTCTTAAGAGGATAAAACTTAGGTAAAAAATAGAAAACTTCACAAAGCTTCGCACAGATCTCTTGCGTCATATTCCGAATGCATTATTTGCCTCTCTAACTCTCGAGCCCTCAAGGTCATTCGCAGTAATAGCAATCTCGACAATACCGTTTTTCTTTCCACGAGAAATCATTCGGCGGCTATCGCGATATTTTTTTTAATCGACGAGTAGAAGCCCGAGAAAACGCAGAAACGATCCGATCCACGTTACCAATTGACTCGTAACATGCTTGAGCCACAAGCTCACACCCGCGTACAACTGAAAGGTTAATTGGCCGTTATCACTCGAATTGTTTGTAATAGAGGAAACGCTAGATGTGCCGAAACGACTTGCAATCTACAGCAATGTCTTCAAGTGTCATGATAATTGCTTGGGATAGAGTTAAGAAGCGTTAATTCTTTCATACTTTCTAGCGGTGAAATGGCAATTATTTCGCGTTGCGACTCGATCGCACCGCAATAAGGCCCTCCGGTCATCGTAGAATTTCGATCTAGTTTCCGATGGACACTCCAAATCATTTTTTTTTTTTTTTTGTAAGGTGTTTTTACTTTCTCCAATCGAAAGAGATCGATCGTGAGAGAACATTCGCACGTAGTCAATTATATGATCAATCGATAGTGCCATTGACCTTGAGAGGACTCCTCATCGAGAACTTTTCGAACGTGATCTATATACTCGATCGTTAGATCATCGCTTGCCGAGTCTATGCGAAGCGTTGTAAAATATTAAAAGCGTATAGTGTAAAAGGATGAGAAGCGAATATTTTTCATTCGAAAGAGAAAGAATATAATTATACTCATACGTTGATACAAGAATAGAAAGTTAATAAAAAATAATCATTTTCCTACTGACGTTATTTGTGATCTTACCTCGGCCGGTGACCGCTCGGTGCTCGTTTTCGCTCCTGGCGTCGCGATAGTTCCACTTTTCTTCAACAAAATAGAACAAACATTCGATAAATCAAAGTTGAAATCGATATCCTTCTAGAACATTACACTTACCAGCTGCGAAAGTTTCGCTTTAAATTCTGGAGGATAATTGTCGCTCTCGATGAAATCTTCGCTTCTGGGGTGATCGCTCTTTCTCTCGAAGCTCTTGGTGCCCCTGCCTCTGGCTCTGGTCGTCGTTTCGGGTGTGGTAGCGATTTCCTCCGTGGTCGTTTTGGGTTGACCTCTACCCCTGGAGGAAGTGGTAGGCACCATCGAAGTGGATTCGCTCGGTGAAGAAATTTCGTTGGTCTGTTCGTTGGTCGAGGTCGACAAAGCGGCTCTCGCGGTGACTTGAGTCGTCTCGGCGTGATTCAATCTCCTCCTCAAGGTCCATCCAGGATTTTCAACGACCTGCGGACCACCTTGAACATTTTGACCGATAGTAGCTTCGGTGGAACTGGCATCGGTTGAGAATTTCCTGCCTCGGAATCCCAATCCGTGGTTAAAAAAATCTTCCTTCTCGGCTCGTCTCTGCTTACTTCGGCCTCTCCCACGCGAACCGGAAGTAGTAGAGATCGATTCCGGAGTAGTCGAGGCTGCCTGAGTAGTCGTTCGGGTAATAGGAGTTGACTCGGTCGATACTGCGGGTCTCGGTTGAGGAGTTGTAACGGGGTCTAAATGGTAAATCAATAAGTGTTAATTAGGTCAAATTAATCTAATTGTCATAATTGAACGTAACAAGATGTTGAAATCTCGCGACAATTAAAGTTTCAAAAATGAATAAATTTTAATATTTTTTACCTGGACCAGCGGTGGTTGTGGTCGTTGGATCCGTTTTGACTCTCGATCTAGTTCTCCCTTTACTTTCTTGATTCGCGATTGGATTCCTGGAATTGACTTCGCTTCGACCCGACAATCTCGACTTAATTTCTGGTTTAATTTCAGGCTGCGTTGTTGTACTTTTCGTTGGATCGGCATCGTTCCTTCCTCTGGATCGATTTCTAGACAAATTTCTACTTTCCGTTTTAGCTCTGGCTGTCGTGGGAGGCTCGGTAATATCCGGCTGCGATGTCGAGACGGCGAATTTCGACTTGCCCCTCCTTGCTGAATTGTTTCTCGACGAGCCGGCTCTCGTTGTCGTGCCCTCGCTCGTTGGATTAATCGATTTTCCACGGCTCTTGGACCTGTCGATTCTCGGCGTGGTACTCTCCGTGGCACTTACGTCAACCCTGACGCTCTCGGCTGGTAAATTCAAGTCCTCGGTGTCGATCCTCCGCTCCGCTATTGGCTCGCTTCTTCTCTCGATGAATCTCCTCGACGCGGGAACTCGAGTCTTCAAATCGCTCGAGGTGTACGTCGGCTGGACCTTCCTGCCGGTTCTCGATCTCGCCGGTTCCGAGGGTAACGTCAAATCGGCGCTCTTTCGATTCTCCTTGTTTCTGGCGAACCGATCGTTCGTTACTCTACGTGAGTTGCTTTCTCCGGGCGTGACGGGCTCGCCTTCCGGTTCGCTTCTTCCGCTCGTTTTTCTGCCAGATTGCGGAAGGTATCGTCTGTCATCTGGCGAACGTCTTCCAGGTGAGATTCGCGGTTGCGTCGTTGGAATTCCCTTCTCGTTTCCTCGTGAATCTCCACTCGACGTGGCTTCGCTCTTAACGGTTTCTCGCGGCTGAAAATTCTTCCTCCCTCGGGACTCGAACTTGGGTCGAGTCGTGGCTTCGGAGGAAGTCGCGACATCTGGAGGTGACGATTTTTCGGATCTCGAGTAACCCCGTCTACTCGTCAGTCCGAGTTTCCCATCGTTGGCCTAGAATTTTCCAGAGCGTGAGTCAAGATCATTAATCGATCGATGCTACCGCGATTTAATGAAGAAACCGCACGCAAGGTTGCGCAATCGAGATCGTATTTTCGCAACGACGATCAACTCTGTACCTACTGACATCCTCTCTTGCGACAAGTGTAACGACGGGTCATTACTATCCGATATCGATAATTGTAGCTAGGAGTTACCATCGTAACAGGATCGGAATAAATTGCGAAACGACGAAAAGTCAGTCGTTTCTATATATTTTCTCCGACCTCTCGCAGGTCTTGCAAAACGGTATCTCCGTATTGTCACGATACGTTATATAAAAATTATCACGAATTCTACTTGTTTACGTCGATTTGCCTTGATCGATATCAAAGGCTCGCATCTCGCTATCTCACGTAAAAGTAATTTACATAGAAGCTTCTAACGACACTTTCCAAAATCGTTAGTGTCGTTGAAAGAAAATGAATTAGTTCTTCTCGAGGGCCTCAATGGGGAAAGATGGAACCGAGAAATTAGTTGAGCAATTAATTGCGCAATCGCACGATCCAGCGAATTCGCTAAAATTATTAGTGAATTCGGTCGACTCTAATTTCTACGTTAGCGACCATACGTACAATCGATTCTGAAAGTAAAAGTCGGTGTTTCACGTCGCGTTAACTGGCCAAGCATGCAGCCACCCGGTCGAGTGTGCCGTTCAATGTGCCCTAGGTTCGTTATATCGCGATAACGCGAGAGGAAAATCGCTCGCGCTAAACGATCACCGTCTAGTCTTTCGCGGGAAAATTTCGAGATAGCGGGACCTCTTTTCGCGAAGGATCGCGGAAAAGCGGAACGCGCCGACTGAGTCACTTCGTTGAGTGTTTTGACTTCTATTGTCTCGGCTTTTCCGTATGGACAAAGAGCACGAGAAGCCATTCGTTGTGAAAAAAAAATGCTCGGTGAGAGGCTGTTAGCGCTTTACGAAGGTGATCCGACTCCCACATCCTGACGGCCTTCAAACCCGACAGGGTTTTTCGGTATCAAAACCGGCGCACCTCGCGTGCCGAACTGGGCCAGTGCTTTCACTCAATGAAATTTACCGAGCGAGGAAAAAAAAAAATACCGATAATCCAAAATTTCCATAACGACCAAACCCAAGAAGCGCAGCTCCGATCGAGAGCGAGATTTCTCGATCGACACGTTGCGCAATTAGATAAGCAAAAACCGAGCGAGTCGAATCAACGCCTGGATCCGTAATCGTTCCGGATTGGACTCGAGCTCTCGGGCTAAAAAAAATATACAATAACCGGGGACATGCAAATCAACGTATTTTTTCGACAATCTCTGTTACTTCATTCTCTCATAACGCGAGAAAATTTGAAACGAGCGGGTCGATTCGACCTGAAAAAAAAACTGGTTCGTATGGGTCTCGGGGCGTGGTCCACGTGCTGCCCCGCGAGAGACGCGTCTCACCGAGACCTTTCACGATCGGAGGGACCCCGTGCCTCGCTTGTGTGCTCCACAGGGTGTCCCAGAATTAGCGGAAAGATCGCAAAATTTACAGCGCTCTCTTCCCTTCGAACATCCAATTCGTAATTTTCGAGCTGTCAAATGGTCGGACAGAAAATTTTGAAGTAAAAGTAGACTTTTTGTCATTAAAATAAACTCAAATAGCAATATGGCAGTAGTAGTGGTAAAGTGATAAATCAATAAGATCCAAAACTTTGGTTTCATGTCGATGGTAAGTTATGATAAATTTTGGGCTCGAGTTTTCCGAAAAATGAGCAAAATATTCGGAATTTTGTTATGCCCATATTCGAAGGACGCGCGATAATTCTGTCACTCTATGGGCACCCTGTATACGTCATGGGCGAAAGAAAGTGTTTTATAAGATCCTTCGGCACTGGACGTCGACCGTCACGCGAGCCCGTTCCCCTCGGTGCGTTCTCGGACGAGAATTTTTCCGCAATTCTCAGGGAGCGCAATATCGCGATTTTGCCAAATCGTTTTGCCGGACGAGCCGTGTCCACTTGAACAGATAAACGCGTAACAATGATCCGCACCGACTGGAATCGCTTCCCCTGTCGTCAAACCGAGCGATTGCGTAACGAGCCGAGCCGGCGTTCCTGATAAAGGAAAAAGAACGCGATAACGTGTCATAACGTTTCGATCGTGAATTGGTAAAAAGTGGCCGGTCCCGCCGGTACCAGAATCTTAAACTCAAAACTTCTCCGCTGCTTTCGGATTCTTTTTTCCCCTCTCTCGTCGGCGATTTCGCAACAGTTAATTAGGACCATTAAATCGCGTTACCAATGAAAACCTCCACTGTGCGACTGTCACACGCAGCCTCTTCCTCGTCGAAAATTACGATTTCGAATTGCGAAAAGGTTAGCGGTGAAAGCACTCGAATTTGCATTTCTTCGATTTATTTTATTAAATATGCGTTTACCTAATTTTTATTTATATTTCTCATCCGTGCGATCCGCGTTTGATCGTTCTGTCGGCTTCCGTCGACGACTTCCTACTTTCCTGGGAGCGAATCGAGAGAAAAGAGAGAAAGATACGGTTTTACGCAAGCGGGAAACTATAGATCGCGAAAGATTGAAATTCTCCGAGTGGAATCGCGTTGAAAAAGTCACGAGATTGCGTAAATCCACGAGGGGTCGTAAAAACATAAATATGTTGTCGAACAATGTAAGAGTGATCTAATATGGCAATAAAAATTTAATCTTTCACTGTATGAAATTTACCACCGAATATGTGGATAGTGTTCTTCCGTCGATAAAATTTTTACTTTCGTTTCGGTTCGATATATCATTCAACACCTTTCACATTCTACGCGTCGCAACAGAGAAATCGTCCTGGAGTTCGAAGTTCGTAACGAGGGTAGGAAAAATGATCGACTTTTGAGGTCGACCGATGCACGCGATGCAGAAGAGATAATTATGCGCGAGGGGTGAGTTTCGCAAGGAAGAGGCGTTCGATACCGAACGCATTCCGATGAGGAAAAAACAGTGAATAGCATGAATAAGAAATACGATAAACGCAGTGAATCCGAAGTGCAACGAAAGGGAAAAGATGTTGGTCCTTCGTTGGCAAAAAAAACGTCCTTGCGCCGGATAACGCGAGATCGAGGACGGTGAGTGTCGGAACTCGGGTGGATAATCTCGATCGTATGGAAAGGTTAAGGAGCCACATTGTCCAAATGAAAAAATCTAAACCGAGATAAAAGAATATGAAAACAGTCGCGACTGAGTTTGCACGAGGTTATAACGTGTATATACATATCCTGCGAAGAGAATTGAATTTGCGTTCGAACAAAGAGAGTCGGTTTCACGCTCGGTTTGACACAGAAGTAGAAACGCTCGGACGGTACGCGATCGTTGAAATTATCGTCTGGGACAATTATTCGAAAATCGCTCTATATTTTTCTCCTCTTCGAATTTCTCGACGAAAATTATAGCGCATCGAACGAAATCTGTATTTCGATCGAGCTCGAGTGGTAGGGCTCTCTCATTCCATCGTGGGTTATTATAACGACGCGTGTTTCGCAAAGGCGAAAACTCGCAACCGATCCTAACGAGGATTAGAAAAATCGCGATGGGCCGTCGAGCGATGAATTTTTCTCTTCTGGAAGGTCAGATTACGATCCGCGGAAATTTCGCAAAACGAGAATTAACGCACTCGATCGCCGTTCTATCGGATTAATCGCGCGATTTCGCGAGACGCGTGCGCGTATGTGCACGGCGGCCGACTTTCTTTCCCTCCCGTTCGCCGCGGTTCACGCTAGAGTAGTCTACGAACGTGTGATAAGCGCTCCTTTATTCGTCCAGTTTCGCGTAACTCGCTGCTCCTTTTTGCCCCGCGAATTCGAGCAAAATGAGAATATCAAATTTTACTCGTCCAACAGCTGTTTAGAAATCCAACGAACGCTCGCGTCAAATTAATTTCGAGAAACTGGTCGTTCGTACGAATATTAACGGGACGCGCTCGCTCGCGATGAATCGTTACTGTTTTTTGTCGGAGAACGAGTTCCCGGGCGAGCCCCGACTGCAGCGAGAGTGCCCGGCGAAAGTCTTCCGAGACTGGACGATGCTTAGCGCGCACGTGACACTCGAAAAAGAACACGATTGCGTTTTGTACTTTACCTCGGTTGATCCACGATGACCGTTTACCACGACGATTAGCAGAATCAGCAGCGTTACCAGACTGCGCGTGAATCTCATTCTGGAATAGAAAAAGCGAACGATTAGACTCGATTGGCTTCCTACGCAATTTATACACACTAGAAAATTAATATTCATGAAGAGATAAAGGAACAATAATAAATATTAACAGTAATTCGTAAATGTAATTTTCATTAGATGTGGGTTAAGTGGAATCAACATTAACATTTATTCTTCGTAGAGATCGCTAGATTTTTCAAATTCGAAAACTCAACGATTCTACTGGAATGATTACTTCATTAATGATTTCTGTAACCGAAGAATTTTTTTCTCAATAAAGGATAGGCATATTAGCATTTCTCGGACGAGACGTAATGTGCAATAGCAAGCTGGTTTAATTTCCCGTTACGGGAGTGCGTCCGAGTGCGTCGAGAAGGCGCGCACACGCGTATCGAAAGTGAACGCTTTTGCGAGATACCATAGCGCGCGCCGCCGAGCATAACAGGTGGAATCGAAAAATATCGATAGATCGATACTTAGAGGAACGAGTGGTGACCCGAGAAAGTACCCCTCGAGACACGTAAATAGTCTATCTTAATTTACGGTCGAAATGATTTACGATCGTCGAAACCGAGTAAAATTCAATTTTTCGAGTAGACCGCCAAACCGCCCGAGTTTTACGTAAGCGCGGCAAGAACATCTGGTACTTGTGCTCGCGCGCGGCCGCTCACGTGAAAGCGGTGTTACATTTTGTAATTCCGACCGCGAATTTGAGGTTCCACCGTGCCTGTATTTTCGAACGAGCTGCAATTTCCCTCGCGACCCGCCGTTTGCGCAAATCGTTATTAATTCTATCGAACGGTGCAATTAACTCACTTTGCGAATTCGTCGGAGTCTCAAAACCGCGCACTGGTAACACAACACTCGATTCGGGATAGCACAATTTCACAAAATTTGCGTGATTTTTTGGGGATGTATTCTCTCGATGAGTCGTTCGGAGGATGCACAAGCTGGCGTGGTGGCGTGTAGTCAGGCGCGATTGGCATCATCGCTTCATCGCGACTTGTCGTTTAGCGCGGTGCGAGTGACCGCGAGTCTCGTATGCTCCTTCGATGAATGCTCAAAGACAAATGAAACGGCGATTGAGCGTAGACTGTGTGCCAAAAAAGCCAGTGCAAAAGAGGGAAAAAAAAGTGTTCGAGCGTTTTCCCTTTCGCCGGACTACCACACTGTCCACCACCACCGCCGGTTAACGATCGACAGCCCCACTCGGTCACCAGGTGCCGAGAGATACTCGACGCAGCGTTGACAAAAAAGCCTATTTCAATTAAGATAGTTGTCTCGTCTAAGTACAGTTATTACCATCTTTATGAAATTTGGATCGCGCGTTCCAAATCCTAACACGCGACTGCCTGCTAAATTTCAAAAATATTCAATACGTGCAATAAAAGTTGATACATTATACAGTATCGACTCTCTATGGATCTGTTCAACTTACAATTCGCATGCTAATGACACTTTCATGCGTCTCAATTTTAAACGAATTTAAAATAATCGATAAATTTGAAGAAATGTTAAGTAATCATACGAAGACTAATAATTTGCTGATTCTTCATTGAAAGAATATATCAGAGATTGAAAAAAATAGGAGGTTGATAAAAGTGAACCGATCGATCGCTATACTTTCATGTGTCTTAATTTTAAACGAATTTCAAATAATTGATAATTGTATCCATAATAAAAAAAAAAAAAAATTAAATTTAAAAAAATGTTAAATATTCGTACGAAGGTTCATAATTAATGATTCTCCATTGGAAGAATTTGTCAAAGATTTGAAAAAAAAAATAGGAGGTCGATAAAAGTGAACCGATCGATCGCGACGCGGTCAGCACTTTCCAACATCGATCGGTGATTAGGTCGATCTTTGACCAACTTTCGGGATCGAATTCGCGTGTCCTTTTGATATGAATGTCAAGGGAAAGCCGCGTGTATCATCCGCGCGTAACGATCGGCTACTCGAATTAAAGACTAGTTAAGCTCCCTGTGTCATTATTCGTATAGCAATCTTACGAGGACTCGAAATCCGGGTCAGTCCGCGACGCGATACTGAAAATAATTCTCGACGTTATAGGTAAACTGTTGGCAGGTTTCAAATCGGCTGGCTGAAATGACGTGAGAAATATTATTGCGGCTGTGTCGATCGTTCGCGACCGATTACACGCGTAATTTAACTGATATTACAAAGGGAAATACGGTGAAAATGTTCAATGAACGCGATCAAACGCGACCCATTTGGCTTACGATTTTCTATTGTTGGAAAATATCGAAGAAAGTGTGTCTCTTATCAGTACCCCGCCTCATATGTTTACAGCTTCCGTACTTACCGACGGAGTATGCTCTAGCAGCGAAATCGCAAAACACGTGCTCGGCTGTCGTTGTTCGGCTATCTTCGGCCGCTGTCGGTCCGGGTTTCAAACTTGGGTTGGGAGTGATGTGCGAGCATGACGGGTGTCTTGTAAAACACGACTGTACTATGCGGGCAAGAATTTATTGAAAACTCGGGCCAACGACCACTCGCTGAGATAACGTTATTGTTATCTTCGTAATCACTTGCTCATTTTCCGATGGGCCGTCACGATCATAATATCATAATCGAAAAGGTACAAACTGTGCATAACCTGTAAGTTTCATTGACAAATCGTTTGACAGCCACTTGTTGCATGTCTTTTTAAACGCGGCTCGTTCATACCGAGTTCTCGTGCGAATTTTCATTCAACTCTTCTACATCTACGCAAGTGTAGTTTTTCGGTTTTATTTTGAGGTACAAGTTTATAGAATGGTGTCTGTGAATTCATAGCGGCCTCGACTTCAAGGTCGTCGAGTGAATATTAGATCCGCGATGGTTTAATGAGACGCTGACTCTTTTCTTAATATAGTGAACTACGTTCGTCATGATACATTAAGCGTCTGAATTGCATATTTTTCTGCAATGTAATTTAAAAATGTATTCACGTGTGAAAATTCTTTGTTTTATCCAGAATTAACATGTCAAACGAAAACCAAATTGACGATGCGAGAATGGACCGTACGATGTCTCACGATTCCGAGTACGACGACGAATTGGGTGTTCCAGATTCGCTTGATATAACAATCAATGAGAATGGAGAAGCTGTTGATGTATCTAAAGATGGTTATGATAATAGCGATATTAATGGTTAGAAAAATATATAGAAAATTTAATTTTACCAATATCAGTTTTATATAATTGCTATTAATTACAGATGGAGTTTGTTCCATGCCATTTTCGGCTGTATACAAAGAATTAAAAAAAATTCGAGGTCAAAATCGCAATGTCTTTATACCTGGCATAGATGTGCATGTGAGCATTGTAGACAACGAACGCAGTGTAACGACTCATCCTCTCAACCCAAATTTGTACACTATAGAATTTAAACACGGACCTTTCGTATGGAGAGTCAAGAAAAGATATAAACATATTCAACATCTGCATAATCAATTGAAAATTTATCGAGCTAGTTTGAACATACCATTTCCTACAAAAAATCATAGAGAGAGACGCAGTAGCCTAAAAAGTTTAGGAACAGGCAATAAAAGAAGAGCTCGTAAAGGTTCATTACCCAGGTAACTTATTGTCGATAATGAAAGATTTTGTTTTTCTAGTTGTAACATTAACTCATTTCTCCTAAATCATTTTTAGATTTCCAAACAAACCAGATGTATTGGTACCTTATGAACAACTTAATCATAGAATGACCGCTCTGGAAGAATATTTATCTAACTTACTCAAAATAGACATTTACAAACATCACCCAGATACTGTAAGTTATTGTTATTCTATTATTTAAAGTTTTTTATAAATACGTAATATTATGTTTAGATTAGTTTTCTGGAACTGTCGCATTTATCGTTCATCGCTGATTTGGGAATGAAAGGAAAAGAAGGAATGGTTTTAAAGCGGACGGGATCGGGTTCGAAACCAACATGTAATTTTTGCGGGCTACTGGAGGGTATGTGCTGTATCAGGTTCAGTCAGTTTTGTACATCACTTTGCAGCAAATGGCACTCGAGGCACTTGATCGTGAAAGAAACTTTTGTGGCTTATATTAGGCCAAGCGATGGCCGCGTACAAACCGTTATATTGATGGATAATGGCTTCGGAGTGAGTTTCGGAATGTATAACACTGGTATGAGGAATGGTATGCAGATAATGAACTTGAGTAGACATATAATCATTAAGTGCTGGACACGGAGAAAAGCTAAAGAGTGGATGGAATTCATTCAGCACATTTCCCATAATGAAGGTAAAAATAGGAAAGAGAAATCACGAATATAACAATTATTTGATCGATTGCAATTTCCAGGTAGAGAGTTTATTCAAGCGAATCCACACAATTCTTTTGCTCCATATCGCCCTTCCATTTCTGCAAGTTGGTTCATTGATGGATCTAGTTATATGTCGGCCGTAGCCGACGCATTAGAAAATGCCAAAGAAGAAATTTTTATTGCTGATTGGTGGTTGTCACCAGAAATATATATGAAACGGCCAGCTCTTGAAGGCGATTACTGGAGGCTGGATAAAATACTACAAAGAAAAGCGGTAAGTAAGATGATTTTTACATTTTTCGTTGTCTAAAGTGATATTCTTGTTTTATCTAAAACCGATGTTGCAATACAAGAAACGTAAGTTAAAATGGCAATTAATGTATTTTTTTAAATTTCAACAACTTTTTTGTATTTCAGTTCGAGGGTGTTAAAATATTTGTAATGATTTACAAAGAATTAAGTGTTGCCTTGGGAATTAACAGTTTTTATAGTAAACAACGACTTGTAGAGCTGTGTCCCGAAAATATAAAAGTTTTGAGACACCCTGATCACGCAAAACTCGGAGTTTTCCTATGGGCGCATCATGAAAAAATTGTTGTTATTGATCAATCGCTCGCATTTGTTGGAGGAATTGATCTATGTTATGGAAGATGGGATAATAACGAACACCGTTTAACTGATTTAGGATCGATACATCATTCTAGTATTTATATACCATCGAAAGGCAAAATAACTAGCACAAGTAGTAAAAGAGTACACGATGAAAATACTCAGAAACATGTTTTATTACAACTGGCTGTAGCAACAAATACAGTAGTTATGGCAACAACAAAATCGATACCAATCTTGTAAGTTGTATTGTATTACTTTTTTTCCATGTGTATGTGTGTGTGTGTGTGTGTTAATAAGCATAACATATGTCACTAATGCACTTTCGTTTTTTGAAGGCCTATGGTCAGCTGTAATTCCAAAATGCAACAACTACCTCAGTTAAACCCAGGTGACCCCTTACTACTTTCTCCGCCGCAAGAATCTGATACCGTTAAAGGCGATACGCCAGAACTACAAAGAAAAAACCTTTTTGTAATCGCGAAAACGACAGTGGATAAAGTAAAATCCAATATACGTACCAAAAGAAGAGAATGGATCCATATGGTATATAATCCTAATGAAGCCGAAGATGACAGTGATGGGGATGATGTTGTAGACGAGTACATATTAAAAATTCTAATTTTTAATAAAACAATATGAATAATTTTTATTTAATAAATAAAATGTTATTATAGCGCGACAGCACGAACACCTTATGCAGGAGGAGAGGAAATGATTTTTAATGACGATGATGTACTTACTGATTTATCAGGAGCAGCTAAATTGTGGCTAGGGAAAGACTATACAAATTTTATTGTAAAGGATTTCAACGATCTCGAAAAACCTTATCAAGATTTAGTAGACCGAAGTACAACACCGAGAATGCCCTGGCATGATATAGGAGTATTAGTCCAAGGTGCTGCAGCTAGAGATGTTGCCAGACATTTTATTCAGCGTTGGAACGCCACAAAGGTATAATTATATTTTCCTTCATTTTTCATAAAAATTAATTTTTATACATAATTATTCTTACAGCTAGAAAAGGCAAAACTCAATGTATCTTACCCATTTCTCTTGCCAAAGTCATATAAAGACTGTAAAAGTTATGCCCCTTTTGTCGAAAAAAGAACATTACATGGTGTGAAATGCCAAGTTTTAAGATCCGTTAGTTCATGGTCTGCCGGGTTCCTTGACGGGGAAACAGTTGAACAGAGTATACAAGAAGCATATATACGTGCAATAAGTAAAGCTGAAAGATACATTTATATTGAGAATCAGTTTTTCATAACACTTGCCACTATGGAACGAAGCGCTGTAAGAAACCGTATTGGGGAGACGTTATTAAAAAGGATACTTAGAGCGCATAGAGAAGGATCAGTATTTCGGGTATTTGTCGTTATGCCTTTACTACCTGGTTTTGAAGGTGACGTAGGTGGACCAACTGGTACTGCATTGCGAGCTATAACTCATTGGAATTATGCATCTATATCACGGTAATTAAAATTTATTTTACGTTGGAATACGAAAAAGTTCCATGAGAAATAATATTTTAGAGGGAGGGATTCCATTATACAACAATTGATTGAAGCTGGAATAGATGATCCGAGCGAGTATATAACTTTTCATGGATTGAGAACACATGCGTTACTGAACGGTACAATGGTGACTGAATTGATTTATGTACATAGCAAATTAATGATAGTAGACGACAACACAGTTATATGTGGATCCGCGAATATAAACGACAGAAGTATGATTGCTACAAGAGATAGTGAAATTGCAGTTATAATTCATGTAAGTTAAATTAGTTTCTGTTTCATCTGTCTTTTTTTCTCTTATTCAAATTTCTAAGATGATTTTAGGATGAAGAATTTGTTGAAGGGAGAATGAATAGTATCAGTTTCCCATGTGGAAAATTTGCTGGATCATTGAGGAAACAATTATTCAAAGAACATCTGGGACTTTTAAAATCTAATGAAAATATTGACTTGACAGATATAATAAAAAAATCATTTTATCGAGATATTTGGTGTGAGAGAAGTAAAAATAATACCGAAATTTATGAAGAAGTATTTCGATGTATCCCTACCGATAAAGTAGTCAATTTTTCGATGTTGAAACAATATCAATCGGAAATTCCACTATGTTCATCCGATCCAATTTTAGCTCAAGAAATGATTTCGAATATAAAGGTATTATTACTGCAATTGTTTATCATTATATGCAATTTCATATAATGTACTATATAATTATTATTCATATTCAGGGTCACTTGGTAGATATGCCCTTACAATTTTTATGCAATGAAGATTTGAAACCCGCTGCTAGTACAGTGGAAGGGATGATGCCTACATCGTTGTGGACGTAGAAAAGAAATATATTTTTAATATTTTAATGTTTTGTTTGCGATTTAATAATTTTACTACATGACCAATTTAACTAAAGCTCAATCTTGCATTCGGAGCCGAACCAAATTGAGAATATATTAATTGTCCTAATTTTATCGACGTCAAATGTATATAACTATAGGAGTTACTATTTGCATTTAAGTGTCGGAGAACTACTTAATTTATAACAAATGAGTTTTAACTAGTTTTAAGTAGTAGCCATAATATAATTCGTTAACAATTGAAAGAGTGGTGCTCATGACATTCCTAATTGTCTACCTCTTTGAGAAATATATTTTTACTAATCCAATTTTTATACATTTGTAATAGTGTATCGTGTTTATGTTTTATTTTGAGTTTCTTTGTTTTCTTACAAAATGTATCTTATTTTATTATATTTGTGCAATGCATAAATACAAGAAAGTATGTTGTATTTCAAATTAACTTATTTGTTACATATTGCTGGCAATAAAACTGATATTTTTGAGAGCTTTTAAAACGTGAAGTTTACTTTAAATACCCGTTTTATTTTATGGATCATTCTTTTTTTTTTAATTTAACCCTGCCGAACTGGACTTTTACTTTATTATCGGAGTAATTTGAATTGAAGTCAATAAAATGTTCAAATATTGGTCTAATTTCAAAAATGACAAAATTAATGATAGTGATAAAAAAGTAGTAACGCTATTGGAAATACGAAATAAAAACTGCGGCAAAAGTAGTTCTAAAAGCATTGAATGTGATGTACTCACAAGGTAACAAATTGACCTAATGGTTTTAGTAAGATTTCGCGATTTTATAGAATAAATCATTTCAACAGTTATCAAAAATCAAATGAGCTATGTAGGAGCAAGAAAAGACTATTCAATCACGACGAAGAAAATAGTTATTCAACCTCACCCGTTACGAAACGTCTAAAACTTCAACAGGTGAAAGTTGACATCTGTTAAGAATAAGTTGAAATGACAATTTATCTTTACGCGTTTAGATGGAGAGCCCTTATTTATGCAATTACGGCGGACCAAAACAAAGATACAAATCTCCGATCGCCTATTATCCTTCGTTAAATAAGATTGAAAATTCGGTACGAAAAAGTGATGCAGTTAGAAGATGCAGATCGGGTGTTCTTCCAGTTATGTTACCTAGGAGGTTAATCGGCACGAGAACCAGATCCACCCCGGCTTTAAAAATGGGAAACAACGGACCTTCCTCAAACAACGTCGCGTTTAGACGAAGACGTTCTTTATTTCGTCCTATGAGTTTCTACAATTGTCAGTTTGCCTTTATTGTCCTCAATTGTATGATACTGGTAATCTGGGACTAATCCAATAACCCCAAGTGTTATTACATCAATGTTATAATTTTTTTTTCAGGTTTCCGCTATGTTTTATTTAAGTGCTACGTTAGCACTAACATTTTGCAAAGAACTCGCACTAACCGTAACAAGTTATAACGTTTATATAAAGTTCTTATCGAGTCTGATTTTATTAACTCTCATTTTGCATTTGCTATCGATAACAGCGCTTTGTTCTCTCCTAGAGAAACCACATCGAATGTTAATAGTTAGTCAATTTTATGAATAATATAGTCAATCATATTTTACTCCCAAAAAATTCCGCAGTATGCTGGTGGCTGTTTAATCGTGTATGCGATTCTGATCGGCTTTATTATGCTTGAAAATATTACCGAAAATAAGATAAATACAGAACTCAAAAATAACTTACTATCGAGCATGAATCTCAGTGAAATTCACAATGAACGGGTTTGGAATTATTTTCAAAAAACGGTAAAGAATTTCACAAAAAATTGTGTGCAAAAATGTAATTTTTATTTTTTATTAGTACAAATGCTGTGGAGTTCATAGTTACTTAGATTGGTGCGAGAAGCGAGAGAATGTCATTAAAACGAATGAGAATTTTGTATTTCCATACAAGTGCTACGTACCTATATCTTGTTGCGTCGACAATTCTACAAAAATTAAAAATCATCTCTCGTCGAGGGAATTCAGGTAACAGCCTATCTTACTACAATATTTACAGAATATTATTAATTAAACGTAAGACAGCGTTAGCCAGTTACCTTGTACGATACTGCCTACATCATGGAACAGTCATTCTCTCGGTTGCATATCGCCGATCAAAGCCGATATAGAATACCTGGGGAAGATATATCGAATTTTCGATATCGGAACCGCATTCGTTCTGGTAAGAAATTTCGTGTACGTTGAAATTCCAAATAACGAAGAAAATTTTACCTTTCAGTTTCTGTCCGCAATAACGGCATTAATCATTCACGCGTTCAATTAATATTTCCTAGAAGAAAAATCCCGGATCCGTATCGATCGATGGACACACGAACGAAACGATTTATCGAAATTCTAAAGCGCGCGCGCGCGTTTTATCGAAATTCCTTGAAAGTTAAGATTAAATAGGCGTTCAGCGAACAAGGTACATATACGCATACCGAGCGTGAGCGTCGAGAACATTGCCGAACGCGCTGCGTGTGAGACAGGAGAAGGTGGGCGCGTGTGAGTGTCGAGAAATACGCGTTGGTAGGCTAACCGGTGGTCAGTGATAGTCGCGCGGTGCCCCAGCACCGTACAGGTGTGCTCCTGCTTTTTTTCGTATCCACGGTTACGCGAGCGAAATCGATTAGACGGAGAGAAAAACCAACGAGACGTGCAAATCGAGAGGCAGTGTGCGCGTTCTTCTTTTCCCCCCTCTACGAGGAATTAAAGCCATCTCGCTGGATTCGAGCGAGGAACGCACTATTCCACCTGACAGGTGCGTCAAAGGTGTTGGCGGACGCACTAAAATCGCTGTCGCTATGACGACACTCTGTTTGGCCGTCGGGATCCTCGTCCTCGCGTCTCTCGTCGTTTGCCAGACCTCGCCAACTGGACGTACCAAGGATCCGGATGAGATCTACTTCCCGGACAGTGTGCCATCGGGCCCCAGAGCCGGCAGTGATTTGTCGGTAATGCGTGCAGTGTTATAACAGTTTTAATATCAGGGGAAAAAAAGTATCCGTGTTGCACAAGGCTCGAGAAAAACGTCACGCGTATGTCGTACGCGAAGTGAATTTCGAAGAAGACATCTCACTTTCTTTTTTCCTTGTTCTATCTCAATTTTATTCGCGAGTCGATCGTTCGTTGCACCATAATTCGGCAAGTGGGAGAACAAAATTTTCGTTATCGGTAACACGCTCCGTGATGGAATTCGTGACAGAGTACAATTTTGCATATCTAAATTTTGTTATCGATCGGGCATCCGCGCGAGAGGAATGCGGTCTTTCTGCGAATGTTATTGTATACCTGCGAACGGTGTTATAATTGATGTAAAGCAAATAAAAGGTATTTCAATAGAAGTGTGAAATCGTATCACACGTGGTTCATTAATAACGTGTTTTCCGAGCGGTATGGAAATAAGTGTTAAGACCGATGTCGCGACCGATCTCGAGTTGTCATTAGTTTTCCGCAAAGGTCCAATGACGTCGAAGGTCATTTATAATAATGTCGAGGATAGTCGAATAGCCTCAACCGTGCTTACATACATCTTAAATACGTCTTTATCGCGGTTCATTCGCAAATTTACTCCGATGTTACCACCGTGAGCAAATCGTTTTGATAATTTTCGAAAATATTTTAGTCGCTACACGTTTCACTGTGAACAGTTCGTAACTGTTACAAGAGATCAGTGAAACCTGTTTTGTCTTTCTGGAAAAACGTCAGACACGTGTGAAAATACGTAGATCGATTGTTCACGATGAGTATTCAATCGTACACATTGCATTTTGCGAGTTTTCACTCGTTTATTGACCCATCGATAGCTCTAACTGGATAATGGTTGCCTTAGTCACTTTATTACCCGCAACCGATGTTTTGTGATTCATTTATAACCATATACCGGGAATACCCAGTATTGACATTGGATTCAAATAAATTAATTTTTATTTTCTTTTTTCACTAATTCCCAATGCATTAATAATGCATTTATTTAAAAACGAAACAGACGCGTCGCCTTGTTTTCGGATTTTACGTTATGACTCGCGTGCCAAAAAATTTGACATCGATTGACTCATACTCGATTCTTCCCTTATTTTTAATTCTCAATGTGTAAATTGTACTTTATCGACTTTTCATTGCTGATTAGATTATTCGATACGATCACTCGAATTACGCAAGTTGAGCCAACAAATTTTCTTCTTATCTAGCGATGAATCACAACATCCGGACACAAAGAAATTTGGAGCGTTACAAAATTTATGAAATAAGCATTTCTTTTCTTTCGACAGAGACGTCTTCGGCTTATGAAACAAATAAACAATGCGGAAACGGTGGAAGAGTTTTTGGATCTAGTCGGTGGCACGGAAGACGTGCCATTTCGTTATGGATTTAATATACCTGTAGGAAGCGATGGTCTCAATTCTAGTAAGTGTCAAAACCATAAATAGAATGCTATTGCTCATAGTAATTCACACCGCAAAGTAACCACCGTTAGAATTTACAACGAATGCATACGTCGCAACTAAGCTAATATTTTTCGTCGTAGCCGAAAGGCGGTAAAATCGTATCAGCTTTGTGCAAACTCATATTCTCTAAAACAATACAAGTAAGAAGAATTACGAACTTCGGTTTGAATAAAAAGAACAGTCAAGATAACAACCTTTGTGAACAGAAATTCTCGAAAACAGATTATCCTATCCCTCTCAATTTGATCCTTCCATTTTGCAAGCCGGCTCAAACAAGTTTTGATTCATTTGATTGACTACTTTTGCATTCGTTATTCCGAATAGGTAGCGTCAACTTCCTCTATTATATCAATTTCACCCCTGCTTAAATCATTCATAATATCTGACAACTTCGTCGGTGTACTACACGAGTAACTCAAAAGATCGCTGAGATCACACTCGTTAAGCTCGTACGTCATCTAACTGTCACCATTCTTTCGTTTTCAGTAACTCTCTTTTGTCGTTCACTTCGCGGTTAGCTACTTGTTCGCTTAACAACAACTACAATTAGTTTGTCTCATTCAAAAACAAATTATATAGCTAAAACCATTATTGGTACTGAAATCTGATTCTCATCTTGCCGTTTGCGATAGATACAATTATTTAAATTGTCGATTTTGCAGGTGTACCAGAACTACCAGGCAGAATCAATACTGCCGGGATGGAACGTTCAAACGCTGAAATAGCGAAACAAGCTAAATGTATGCCAGAATTGCAACCAGTATCTGTACTAAGCGGGGCGGTGCACGACCCTTCGATTATATATTTTCCTTCCTGCATACGTATGAAAAGATGTGGTGGATGCTGTAGTCATTCATTGCTTTCGTGTCAACCTATCGAGACGATAGTCCGGAATTTTGAGGTACTAAAAAATGAAGTGAATCGATAAATCGATAAAATTTTAACAATGGAAATATTATTAGGTATTGGTGTCAAAAATTGATGCGGACATGAGATTATACAGCAGGAGTAAAGAAATCATTCCATTGGAAGAACATACGAAATGCAAGTGTGACTGCAGAATCAAGGCGGAGGTAATTGAGCTACATCTAGTCGTAATCGTCATAAGTAGGACCTTCCTCTTTAAGTCAATTTCCTAAGCGTACGCGAATCTTCTTACATACACGTATAAAGTTGACCGATTTACACAACACAGCGATCGCTACAAAGACGGTAGACTTTGCGAACATTCTTTGATATAGCGGTTATTTTCACATTCCAGCATTGCTCGCCAAAACAAGACTACATCGAGGAGGAGTGCAGATGCGCCTGTAATAATATCGATGAAGAAGACAAATGCAAACGAAATAGCGATATCAAGTTATGGGACCCGGAAGTCTGTACTTGTCTTTGTCGAAATTATCAAGAATGCAACACTGGCTTCTATTTCGACCAAAATACGTGCAGGTGTGAGAAGAAGGAATGAAGAATCTACTAATAATATAATTTGTTTTAATGCACGTTTTTCTCTCTTATCTCATAAACTGCACGGAATGGCTTTTCTACCGACAACCGATTTCAATTGCATCTAACAATTCTGTTTGGGCTAACATTTCAATACCTGCTTTATCTAAAAAATTTCTGAGTTTTTACCTCTGTTTGAGTTGAGTGGGTACCATAATGCAACAAAATTTTCTCTACTGGATCTAAATAATGTTTGCAGCTGTAAGGAAGTGTCGATATCTAGGAACTGGTTCGGTGGTACTAGGAGAACAGGATACACCATTGGACAAACCAAGAGACCAGAAAATGTACCACCAGTTATAATTTCGCTAGACGCAGCAGATCCAAAAAGAAAACACAAAGATGAACCCGATTATAAATGAATAAATAAATAGTTCATTCTTAAATGAAATAATTACAATTACCATCCTATATAAAATATTCACATTGCAATTGTATTGCTGAGTTTTGAACTTAAGTTAATTGAAACACCTAGTATTCGACGTCATTTGTTACATATAGTTAGTTAATTTTCAAATATTTTAGTGTTGCGTTACTACTATACATATCAAGACTTTATATTGTGATATATATTATTAAATAATTATGTATACTTATTATAATTGTAATTAATTATGTTGGTTATGAATACATGACTTTAATGTTACATACTTTATAAAATTCTTCAATCTTCCTGTCTCTCATCTATTATTATACTTGCAGCTAATTTTTCTTCATTAATTCGCTTTTTTTCGTTTTCAATTTTCTTCAAATGTCCAGTAATAAAATTATTCGTTCTAATAATTACACGTTGTTTGAATCCGATAGATCTGATCTGATCTGAAGTATTTTCGAGTGATTTAGAAATTTCTTCGATTATCTGCTCTTTTTTCTTAATTGAGTTAGAAGTTACGCTTGATGTACTAGTTTCTACTCCTGAAAAATGAGTTTCTTATTTGACAACATTGTTTGACACCATATATTTCACGTAGTATTTGATGTATGAGAGGCTTCCATTGTCATCCATTACTTAAAAACTCACCACTCAGAGGTTCATCTACACGTTCTTCGTCATTTGTTTTTAACTTTTTTTTTGTATGCTCCATAATTTAAAGAAAAATTGTCTTATAAATATTACTGCAAATGAAAATATAAATGGCGGGAAAATATCGAAATGGCGGGAAAGAAAATATATCAAGAACGGGTGGCGCCATTGCTCGCTGAAGTTGACTCGGTACAATGCTTCTTACATTTAACGTTAGATGGCACGGTGACGTTTCTTCTCCAATATCTCTTTTCTTCGTTATTTTAAAGAATATTTTTAAATATGTTTAAGAGCGTTATAATTTTTAATTTATCTATAATTATTGTTAAAAACTGTATCTTGAGAAATCAATTAAAATATTTCACAATAAATTAATTATGTCTCAATGGTATTTATATCAGCTTATCACAAATCGATCAGCTGTTATGATTTCATTTAAAATTAATTTGCACATTTTGACTTAATCCCCTCTAAGAAAATCAGCAAGTTACTCCAGAAACACTGATTTCATTCAAAGAAGATTATACGAATTGTAAAAATTTCTATATATATTTATGATTTAAAAATGTGAAATTTATACAAACGAAACTTATTCGTCAATCTATTTTCAAACACTTTCTCACTTATGAGCAGACGCGTGTCTCATTCTGTATCGTAATGTTCTTCTTTTCTCCTTCTCTTCTCTCTTCTTATTTTTCTTCTCCCTTCGTCTCTTTCTCTTCTTCGCGACTGCGTTTCAAGGACTCTCAAAAAGGTCCGCCATGCGCGCCCGTAACACGGTAGCCAGCAATGTTGGATTTAAATCATATTAAAAGCGTGTCAGAGGATTTCGCAAATCATACTTTAAGTCCGGATCACGTTACAGGATATTCAAAATGAATTCCTAAAAAATCTGAATAAAGAAAATACGCGTAATTTAAAGTTACTCAAATCGAGGAAGAATTGAGTATAGTTGCGAGTGTAATATTGGATTGCATCAAAGATATCGATTTAAGAAACTTCGTGGTTCCAAGCGATAAAGATGACGAAAGAGAGTAGGAGAGAAGCGCGGGTCGTACTCGTTCCGACCAGGTGGAACGTATTTGAACAAGATACGGTGTTTGATATGCGAACAGCGGGACTCGCAGAAAAGGGTGAATTCGAGTGATCGAGTAATCAATAAATATCTATCTTCAATACAACAAAAATTTCTTATTTTCATGTATTTCAGTTTTATATTGAAATCGAACGAATCTCAAGAACGTTGTATGCTCGCTAAGAGGAAAACGAAATTTAATTGCCCGAGGGATTTTTAACCCCAAGGGCCAAGGGCCAAGTGTCTCATTACAATCCACGTTTCGAATTAAATATAATAAAAAATTGATTTATTTGTTGATCCTACGCAAGTTATGAAGGATAACTTAAGGAGAAAAGTTTTCATTAAATAACGTTAACTAAAGTCAATGACATCGAGCCAAAGTAAGCAACCCCGCATGTAGGACCCACGAAGAAAAAGATGGAGAAGGATTCTACCGGGCGATTCAGAAAGAAAAGTATTGAGTGCGGATAAAATAAAGTAGAGAAAAATACAGGGATGCATCGCGTAAAAATACAATATTACTCTTGTAGTAATGAAGACTTCGTAAAATTTTTTATCGTCGGTATCCACAAATTTCCACTCGCGATCTCCGTTATTACTCGAAAATAATTATCTACACTTACTGCATTTACGGCCCGACTTACAGAATTGCAAAGTTCTCGAAAGTGAAAACATTTGATTTTCAAACCCAAACCCGTTAATTGTTGCGTCCCTGCGTCCGAGCCGAAGGTAGAACGAAGAGAGGACGAAGAGGACGGAGAACCGTAAAAGAAAAAAAAAAAAAGTTGAAACTGGCAAAAGGGGCAAAACCTCTCAAAGCCCCTACTCTCTAACGTACGCATCATGATCTCCTCTCACTTTATTTCTGCATTCGTCTTTCTCTCTCTCGCTTCTCCGATTCTTTTCCCTCTACCATCTCGAATCCTCTCCTCTCGTCTTTCTTTTTAATCTATTTTCATCCTGTTCTTCGCTCTTTACGTCTCCTCCCTCTCTCTTTCTCTCCTCTCTTTCATCCGTGGTGCATTCGACTCGCAGCCAAGTATAAACCCAATGTGGCGAGGGCCGAGGACACGCGTTATATAAACAATTAACGAAAAAACAACAAAGCGAGTTTAACGACAAAGACGTTTCGATAACAAACGATAGAGCGGAGGGAATTGTATCGGCGGAGAGAAAAATATGGAATGTACAGAGCGAGTCAGAAATGAACGGTGGCAAAGTGATTTACGAACGTTTAAATAACGACGCGATCGGAAAGATTGGGGTTCGCGATGCGAATCGACTAATTGCGAGCTCCTCCCGTTTCGCGTTCGCTCGGTAGCGCGCGCATAGTAGCCACTGTACTTAATAGCGTCAGGGAGTGGGGGCTATGGTAAAAAAACGAGTTTGGCCCACTCGAGGCTGTGTGCGCCAGGGGAGGCACGAAGAAAAAGAAATAAAAAAGGAGGCGCAGAAAAAGACGATCGAACCAGAGGGGACGACAGGTATGAGAGTTCAAAGAGTGAGCGGAAACCGTGAGGGGACAGGAGAGAGAAGAAGCAGATTAAAATCATCGAATCTCTCGTGCCAGCGTCAAAACCCCGACCCCGGCGACATCGACCCCGAAACCACGGATCTTGCAAAAATAACTCACTCGATCTTATCTCGATCGCCCGAATATCTCTCCTCGATTTTTCCGCGAACGTCGCCGTAAATTACCGTCCTCGATTAATTCTCGGAAGATCGATGATGATGGAAATCGCTAATCACGGGGTGCCCGGGACTCAAATTTTAAACGGCTAGGGAATCGATTATTTACTAGGTAGCCGAAATTTAGCATCTACGGTAGGACCGGCGATACCAAGATTTGACATTTATTATGTTCGTATTGGATTTTAAAAATTCTTCAGCCACTTTCCTATGTTGCGATTCGTTCAGCCATATTCGAGATATACTCGCAGAATCGCCATACGAGAGAAAGAGAAATATTGTAACTAAAAATAAACCATCCCCGAGGAGTGTGCGATATTTTTATCCTCGCGATGAACGGCTTACGGATTTTCATGAAAGGGCGTGGGAGTTGTACGAAATTTTATACGTCGTAAAGGTCGAGACTTAAAATTACTCATACTTAAAAAATGATATGGAAGATAAGGATCCTCTTACAGCGAAAGCGCCGTAAATACGGACATAACGTTCGAACGAAGCTTATCCGTTTAGCACGCCCGCGGTGTGCCAAACGACGTCCGAATTTTTTGAAATTGCCGATATAACGTTTCGTGGAATAAACGAGAATAAAATTACCCTCCGGGGGGGTCTCGGTTTCGTCGCTGTAATCGCAGGAAAAATTATACAATGTTAATGAATAACCGCAGCCGGGAGGTTAGCGATCGAGTTCGTAGCGTGAATTCTTTTTTGCATACGAAAATTTCGGTCACCGTCGTTTGATAAAATAAAAATTCTTTATGATGAATTACATACATCCGTTCGTTTTATCACGATGTCTCGAAGGTGAACACTCGTTTTTTTCGCATCTGCGCGGAGAAAGAAATGAAAGTAATCGAAGGTGCATCGGAACACGAGAAGGTTCTCCTCCCCTTCATGGACCACTCGAACCATATACGAAAGATTTACTGGCGTAAGGATTTGCATTTTAAATAAACCAAGTAGCTCCGCTGACTATCGTCAAAAAGAGCGTTCCTTCGAATTTGTTTCAGATTTGAAACTTTTACAATAGTAGAAATGTCGTGAGTTCGAGAACAATTGTTTTTTTATTTTTATTTAATATCGTATATTACATGATCCAAATTATACAAATTTTGACTGTGACCTACATTTTTATGCAAAGTATACATAGTCATATTTGAAATTTTTGTTTCCGTCGAAAATAAGTATTTTTAAATATTATGTAATTAATTCTAGTTGTTTTGTAATATTTGAATTAAAGTTACTCGCGATGGTATAATCTTTGTCAATCGAATTATGGTCAATCTGATCAAACATGATTATTCGACACAATTATTGGTTCAAAATTTGCAGAAATTTTATTATTTTTTCTATACGAATTATTCAATCGAATTCTGAGATTTTGGAAAAAAAGTTTTCCAATATACTTCATAACAATCATTGAGATATATGCGTTACTGTACAGATTTACAAATATTAAATCTGATTTTACGCTCGATTAGGCTTACACAAATTATAAAATAAAATCGTGCATGTTATCTTTATCAAACAAAGCAATACTTCGAACGAATTCCGGCGCAAGTGTGATTCTCATGAATAATTGAATAATTACATCCTTCGTGATATTGGAGACCTTGAACAATTCGATATAAGAACCAATTTTTTCGAAAATGTTTCATTTGCTCTTTTTTCATTTAAGAGTGCAAACCCGCTCGGTGCTCCATAAAAGTATAAAATGACCATTAAATTGGCCATTACACTTGCTTTTATTAGCGTTTTGATTTCTTCGCTACATGCAGGTAAGTTGAAAAAATTTTAAAATGTTTCTATTCGATCACTACTAATTTTCAAATTATGTTGATAGTTATATTGCAAAAGCGTTACTATGTGAAGGTTCCGAGAGCAGTCGAAGTAGCTACGTATCCATCTCTCGTTTCGCTACGTTTGGAGGATGAACATTTTTGCACAGCGACTATTGTTGGGAAAAAACATTTAGTGACTAGTTCAGCTTGCGTATGTTCCTCTGATTCTCCCACCAAAGATAAAATCGAAGTCGTAACCGGTGTTACTGTGAAACTTGAGACTAGACCAAAAAAGCCAGTTAAAAACATATTATGTGATGATTCGCAAATAGCTTTCATTGAGGTAATTATTAGTAGAAAAATTTCTTTTAGTTATTTTTACTAACGTAATTTTCTCAATAGCTTGAAAATGAGTTGGAATACAATTCGATAACACAATGTAAGTCAATATTGAGTGGCGATTGGGATACAACGAACAAAAATTGTTATATGGTCGGATGGAGTAAAAAATCTCCAAATGGTTTAGAACATATTTATGGAAATTTCGATAAATCCGAAATTTGCCCAGCTAGAGTCAAGTGGTTCTACGGAGAAACCACAAGTTTAGTCAATGATGTTGAGTGTCTTAACAAAAGAAGAATATGGTTCCCGAATTTCCCAGGCCATTTCGTGATAGATTATGAATGGGTAAGTGAAGATAAATACTTTTTGAATCGTTTTAAAATATAAAATTCCGATTATCAATTAAAATATTATTATCGACAGGATGGTTATGGCAGTCCAGTTTTCTGTGACGATCAACTGATGGGAATATATCACGGTGAACATCTTTCAGATTTAAGATGGTGGACTATTGCAAAATTAACTAACAATTTTAAAGACAAAATTGATTCATCGTGTTAAAAACCTAAATATACGAATAATATTATTTATTTTTCAAACAGTATTCTTATAATTTCAAACCGTCCGTTCAAAGAAGAATTTTTCTCAACTTCAAAAAGAAGTTATCGAATCTCCGAAGGGTGTTCTGAGATTTCCTATTGTGAGAAAAAAAAACCTGTTCGTATATCATGTGCAACATTGTTCAGATTTCCTTTTGTGTTGCCGACTATAAGTCGTAAAGTCACTTAGTTGCATTCCGGAAAAAGGATCCTAGTTAATTTAGTACGAAGTCAGGCTCTCGAGACCAATGAAATTCCTACGATCGCGGTAGGAAACGAAAAATAAAAAATTATTTCAAGTTAGAACTACAAAGTGGAAAGGGGCGTATATGGTAGAGCCAATCGTATATCGTCTAGCACGGTGGGCCAATAAAAGGGAAAACTGACCTGTGAAAAATTCTACCCACGCTTCAGTTGAAAACCTGTTTCAGCCTCTTCTAAAATGACGGCATGCAACATTGTCCACCCACATAGTGAAAGGAAAAAAATATCCACGTTGGGATTTTTTTATCCATATAAAAATTCTACGAATACATATCGACTTTTACGCTACGTGAATTCACACAAACTTTTTTTTTCAGTCTACTTTGTCGGTAATAAGTAGAGCGGATCAAACAAAGTAGATAACCGCGTTACGTTCAGCTACTGTGACACCCCATTTTTAGGTTCTAAATACAGAACAATGTAGCACAGGTGTAACACCGGAGATGAGTTCATATTCTATTAAATTTAAAAAAAACTGGCTGTTGCTATAGATATATTTTTTCAAATTATATTTATAACATTAATATAATATTTTTTATAATAGCGTAGATAAAATTACAAACTCGACTTGCATCTGTAAATCAAAAATTAACGTAAAATACCTTAAAACCGTGAAATTTCTATAGGTACCCTAACGACTCTCAAAGAATAGGCTGCGGGTAGAAATTTTGTTGTCATAGAATTTCCTCTGCCACTTTGCTACCCGCAGCTTTGGAATCCGGTTTCGAAAACTTCACTAGAAAAACGTTACCTCACGCGAAGTCAAATCACTACATACTTCCAAATATAACTCAATTTTTTATTTCTACAAACACCAAAGTTTGATAGCATATTAATATTAATATTTTTATCTACTGAAATAAAAACAGACAATTTAGTTGAAAATGCGATAACTATTTGAAATTTGTATGTTTGAGGAAATTATTATTCTCATTTGAAGAGCCAATTTACTCCAGATTTACTCGTTGTATACGTAATGCTAGCGGTATTACGCTTTGCGATTACATTGACGACTTTTTAATTATAGTTTGTTGCTTTACACGCTTCGTCGGGTTGGAGAGTGAAAGTCGTTTCGATACCGCTATTAAACACGTAATATATACATACTAGCACCGGCTTGTTTCTCGCTACGCGTCAACCACCAATACCGCTATATTATTACAGCCTAACTCAAATAAAAATAAAATTATCAAGGGTATTTGCATTTGAGAGTGAAGATAAGGCAGAATAAGTGCAAAAAATACTACGATAGTTTTTTTACTAAATCAATTTTGGCGGAAAACAAATTGACGCGTTTGCTTTATACGGAGTCGATAAGGGAACCGATAAAACCGCCACGTAGCGCATAAGATTGCCTCTTATCAAGCCAAATACATTCGAATAATGAACGCCAGAAAAACGTTACTTAATGACTCGTTCTTTTCAACAATATAATTTATTTTACGAGCAATTCGGCCATTAAACAACAATTATTCTTGAATGCAAAATAGGTAATTGTAATGCACGAGAGTTCCGATTTTTATCGAACGAATGAACGAGGAAAGAAGAGAGAGTTTCGGCCATAATGCGATATTAATTGGCACATTGGTTGAACGTTTGTAAACCTCTGTTAAGGCTCTCTTCTCAGCCCTCTCGGTGTGCGCAGCGCCCATTAAAGACATCGAGTACCACCGCGAGGGGTCGACGTCCCTCTCGTAAACAGATTGCTTACGCTCAAGGCCGAGCCTCGTACTATGCGCGATGCATAATACAACGCTGTAACATCGTCCTGAGAACTCAAATATTACCCATTTTTTTTTCGTTCCCCTGAACCGACCCCTTTTACCATTTTTACAGTGGCCTATTAAAAACTGTAGCTCATAATACGATCGATAATTGTTCTAATTCGGAAATTTCATGACAATTCAATACAATAAAAAACAATTTCGAAATCACCGCTTCGGTGAAAAATTTTTGCGCTACCTGAACATTTTTAAAATCTCAAGATTGGAATAAACTGCATAGAAGTAATTATTTTCAACTTCATATGTATTCTTTAGGCATATATTCATGGACTCGCGAAACATATAAATGCATCTCACTGCCATAATCGTGAAACGGATTGACAATACGGAATGCCCAAGTGTACCAAAACGGACGAGTCGAGAGAGCGAGTGGAAAAGTTGCGTGCTGAAACAAGAACAAGGTAGAGCGTATACGAAGGAGGGAAGAGGAAGAGAGCAAGAGAGAGAGAGAGAGAGAGAGAAAGAAAGAACGAAGAAGCAAGAAAGTGGTATCAAAGATGGTGAGGAGAGAGGGAAGGGTTACGGACGCGTGGTAGGGAGAGCAGAGACTCTCGATGTTGACCGGGCTTTGAACCCTGAGTCCCTCTGGAGTACTACGACGTAGTACAAACTCGTTCGGGTTGGTCGAGCTAACCTCCTCGACTCACCACGCTATCATCCCTCTCTGCCTCTTTCCCTCGCTCCTTCGCTCTCTCTTTCTCTCTCGCTAGATGCATCATCATCAACCACTTCCACCGCTTCTCGTTGCGCTCTCGTCTTATCGCTGGCAGAGAACCGAGAGAGGACTCGACGCATCCTCGCGATCGCTGCCAGCTCCTCATTGTATATATTTTTTGTACGATAAAATTTTTTAAAACGAATAAAAAATCTGTAGTACAAGCGAAATTAATTATCCGTTAATGAGTAGCCAAAATTTGAATATTAGAAGCAGAGGAACTTCGATGAGTCAAATAATTTATCCATCCTTTTTTAACCAAAGACGAAAAATAAACTCTTCAACTCGAAATCTCAAATTTTTGTAATATTATTCTTTATTGAACGGGATGAAAAAATTGATGATGTTAGGAGGATTAAGAGTGGAAATTCGAGCGGTAGCGAAAGCTCGTTTGGGCCGAGTGCAGATGTTGCTTCTTGTCTTGCGCGCCCGGTCCGGATCGAAACTTCGAACGACTACCGAACTGCCTCCATGCTACCCGTAAGACGCTTCGTGGCGGGGATCCTCGAGGAGTAAGGGGAACGGGATGAAGAGCAAGAGGTAAAAGGAGGATCGGGAAGGAAGAGGGAGAACATTGAAGAGAGTAAGAAGAGGCAAGGGACCGTTGTACTGACCGGGCTTTGAACCCAAGACGTGGTAAACAACAGGTACGTTGCACTCGGAACGTAATTTGTACGAGCTCTGGTGGAACTCACCACGACGCAAAACCTCGTCCAAAAATACAGTGGCGAACGCCCATCGAGTAACGGCGAGAACCGCATCGCCTCTTTATTCTTCATCGGCTGGAGACTCGACCCTCATTTTCAACTTATAATCGAATCTTTACAGAAATGTAATCGACTTTTACACCCAGAACAGCTACAGCGTTTGAATAAGACGCACGAGAGAACGTACTTCCGTCGTTACACTTCTGAATTTTTTAGATAATTTTGACTCCGGTATCTGAAAACATCGCTATCGAATGTCAGATGCTAGCCTATCGTGCATAATGCACATTTTAGTTTTTCGTTCCCGATAAGAAACGGAAGGAACGTTGAGCGAGATTTGGGAGGCTTCTGTTATGGAATTTTTTTCTTATATAATCGAAATATAATTAACATATATCTCGTGCTATTTCGAATACGCGTGTCACAAATGCGCGATGTACCAACGCGATTTTCCCGCTTTTTCCCGACACTCGGTCGAGAATTACCTTTCTAGCGAGCGAGTCGAAGAAATGACGAAAAGAATAAGCACACGACGCGTTCATGTAACTCTGTCGGTCGGGTTTGTCTCGTAAAACAGCGCCGCTCGATAGAAGCGTTCGGTCAAATCCGAGCAAACGATTCGAAAAGTTATTTTCTGTTCGCGAAAAATTTTTCACGACAGACGAATGTAAAAATTCGAAAATTTTGCGGCCTCCGTTGAAGAATTTTCAAATAGGAAAATTTTTTTAGGAGTTTGCGTTATCGCGATAGATTTTTAATCGTCGGTGAAATTCGCTCGACCGAGAATACTCGACTTAGTCAGATAGCGCTACAAGCATAACGGGCGTTACCGACCTATTTGCCTCTTAAAATGGTCGCCAGCGGCAGCAGCTTCGTCATGGTAGAGGTGGGGCGCTCTTAGCAACCGACGCCTCCGGACTAAGGAGAACTTTCGAATTCTGCTGGTATACTGATAAAGCACACGTAAGCAATGAAAATTCACGGATCTAAAAACATCCGCTAGATGGTCATACGAGCTGCTATCGATACGAGACGACTCGCCGTCTGTGATTTCAAATTAAGATCTCGGATAAACGAGATTTCATCGAAGAACGAAAATCATTGGGATTCGAGTCTTCGATGCGATTATCTCGAGTTTCGAAATCGATAATGCACTTCGAGCAGACGGAAAAACAGAAATAAGAGACACGCACTTGAGCGTTTGCAGAAAATGTATATAATAATGACGAACCATTAACCACAAAGATAAATATAGAAAAGAACCGAGTAACTGCACATTTAAACCATTATACCGTGATGTTGCACGTACAATTTGAAGTGATCCCTGCTGGTTTCCAGTTTCGACTTGCAGCGATTCTCACGGTCGATGTTCAACGATTAAATGAGAGTTGTTAGGTACTATCTTACACGTTTGTATTTTTTTGTTTCCAAAAAAACGTAATAATTTAATTGAACTTACAATTAGATAAAATATGGTTTGTAAATTATATATTGAACGAACTATTTTATTAAAAAAATAAAAAATGTAGTTAATAACGCGATTTACATAATTCTTGTGCGATTGAGATTCAGCCGTGAAAATGTAAGGCGTATCGTCTAAAAATATTGTCAGGCGAACGGGTGTACGCCTAGCAACAGTGACTGCATAGTTAAAGTGTACCACTACGACAGCCGCAATCGAGCATGAAAGGGATCCTTTGAACGCTATGAATATTTTAATTCTGTACCTGCTATATAATTGGTATAATTTTCCAGAAAAAAATCTCTAGAAAAATAAAAATTTATATTTACGATGGTACGAACGTTGTATTATTTTCGTAAAAGAGAAACATTCCACGAACGTCCCTTCCTGCTTCTTACGGATTGCATTCAACCGTTACAACTGCGGTATCGCAAAGAGACGGGTGCTCCACAAAGAAGAAAGAAGAAAAGAAACTCTCGAACGCCGAAGGGAGTTTCGCACAGGTCCAGAGACACCTGCTCTTATTCGGCAGGTTCAATTCTTCTCTGTACACTGCACACGCACCTGCAAATTTTTCTTACCTTTTAAAACCAAAATATTCGAAAGTATTGTTACTATATTGTTGTTACTGTAAACAACAATTTTCGCATGATTTCAATTAGGAGAAAAGAATAAATTAAAAACACTCGTAAACTTATAATTCTCTTTTAATAAACAAATAAGGCCATTTTTGTGTTAATTATTTATAATTTTCTATACTTAGCATACACGTTGATACGATATTAACTAACCTATTGTTATACATAACTCTTATATTCTAATTACTGGGTAAGGAGACTATTCGTGTTTCACTGGGAGCAAATTTTTCTCCTACCCAATTCTTAACTTTTGTACTTGCAACCATGCATCGCCACTCACTCGCGCATTCATTCAATATCGATAGGACATGTCAAATTTAGCCAGTTTACATCAGATGCATTCTCATATTATCCTCAGAATCGATTATTACGCAAATAAGTCTAATTATACATAAAAAAATACGTTCTAAATTATGTTTACTGAGATCATACTAATACATCACAGGGTTACATAGATATTAGATATTCTATTTTATTTTGCTATTTTTTTTTCAATCTTTACGATTAGTTTTTTCAATAGTTTTTGCATTGAACACTTAATAATCGCGACTCAACAATAAATAACGAAGTATGAAGAAATTATTTTTATTTACTTTTATCGTCAAATTTTTAGTGCGGGGAATATTACCGAATATTCCACGAAAAATTCATAGCCAGAAATTTCGTGCACTAACGAGAATTTAATTACATCGACGCTCGCGAAATTTAAAAAATAGCTTGTAACCACCAGTCGTATTTTGGATTATAATCTCAAACAAGTAGAAAGGAGTAAAACAAAACTAGGGAGAAATATCAGGAGGAACGGGTTTTAGTGAAACGTTTACAAAAGAACAAATTAATAAGAGATTTCATTCCCAAGTAGTACATATTAAATTGGGTAGCTACCATTAAAAAAATCGTTACAAATTCAATGATAATTTAGTTTTCCGAACACATTTGACAGGAGAAAAAATACAAAGTGCCTAAAAACGATTGTATTCCATAATTCTTAATTAGCAATTTACGAACATGATAAATTTTTTGCGAGATAACTCTATCATGTCAATATGTGGAAAATTTTGATTTAAAATATTGTGTGCCGATCGTTATATATCAATCTAGACAAATTCACATTTACGTATTATTGAATTTTCTCCTTGTCAATTTAATGAAAACTGTGATGATTTTCATCGAAAAGAAGAATTCAATTGTGAAAAGGTTTTCTAATTTCATCAATGACGTACGAATTTTCATATTTTAAAACGAGTAAGACGTGATTTGGCTTCGGCTGTACTCTTTTTTAATTTTATATAGGAGATCATTGCTTAAATTGGGTAACAAACTAAAAGCTAAAATATGTTCAACTTACACGCGTTGCGATTTAGGCTTTCAAAATAAATCCAGAAGTTTTCACTTATGCAATTTTCTGTAGGGTGAAAAAAGGTTATTACAGTACGCTAAATACTGTTTTTCAGGATAATTAAAAAATGTACTTTTTGTTTGAAAAAAAAAAAAAAAAAAGAAAATTGATGTTACTTATTTCAAATTCCAGGAAAATTTTCGAAAGTTTTTGAAATGAAGGATTCTGCATGATTCTCAAAGTTATTACAATCGAGGATCACGCGGAATCTCGTCTGATAATAATTCTATTGCCCATAAATTTTCGTATTCCACGGCTGTTTGGCAAAAAATTGATTGCTTGTCACCAACTAGTCGCGGAATCTGTGTAGGAAAACTTGAGTCGATAATGATGTGGTGTAATCCCTTAATAAAGTAAAGAAACAAATTCAGCCAGAAATTGATATACTCTTTCTTAAAACTAGTTTGTCTAAACATAATTAATCTTAAAACTCTAACATATTTACGCTCTCTTTATATTTTATAAAGTTTTCGGCACACAAAGAAAAATAATGCGCCGCTTCTCGCACGTTTTAGAAACAAAATTAGAATATATTACAATAAGATTTAATTTCTCAGAATTGCCGTTTGTTAACATATACCTCTAATTATTTATTCTGCAGTAAACTCTAGAAGAGATAGAATTTTTATACGTCATGCCAGCGAAAACCGACGATAATCAATGTAATCGTCTACTTAAATGCGAAAAAGTCTTGCAAAGCAACAAATTACAAACGTTCGTTATATATAAAAAAGAAAAAAACTAAAATCAAGCCGTTTAGAGAAAGAAAGAGATAAACGATATCAAAGATTAATTTTCACAATTAAACGCTTATTCTCTTGCTGGATAAATCTAATTGAATGGCACAGCCAAAAGACCTCGCGCCCGCGGACCTTTCCACGTATATGAAAAAATAACCATTCTATTTTCTTTTCGTTACAGTTGATTCAAGTTCTGTCTTTACACATCTTAACCAGTCTCTTCCCAGTCCGGTAGAAAATTGCCCAAGACCGCGAGGCCAATGATGAGACCCTGTGTGAGAGGAGCTTCTTAGCTGCGTATCTGTCCCGCATTTCGTGTCATTTTTTCTGGTGGCTCTAACACGCTGGTCTTCGAGCTACCGTTTAACGTGCGTTTGCGGCTCTTCATAAAGTCTGAAAATAGAACAATTCGATTTTCGTTTATATTTCGGCGTCTTCGGAGATCAAATAAAATGAGCGTGATTAAATGTTTAATGAATTCATGCACTTATCTATTTACGTACCATTATAGGATGAAACAGATTTGGGTTAATACTCGGGGAAACGAGACTATATCGTTTGGAGATAAGGTTGCTTCGACAATACGTTGCATTGTACATCCGGCGGGTTCCGATATACGAATTCATTTCGGATCGTATTTATTTTTCACGCATACCAATATTATTCGACGTCAGTTAGAGAAGTTACCACGGGAAGTCATGAACATCTGCGTAAACCTCCGAGGACCCCGGTTAAATTTTTTCGGGCACGTTCCGAAAGCGCGACACGCGTCGAGCGACATATCTCATCCTTCCGTGACCCCGCTCACCCCTCGTTGCGATGCATCATATGGGGATCCAAAAATAACCCGGGTGCAATTACCTCGACCGAGGTGATTTTTAATATCCCCCCTCTATCTCTCGCTCTCTCTACGGATTAGGAGGATCGAGGGTGGCCGAGTCCTAGAGCGTGCCGACTCTCCAATCGTTTTCCTCGCCAATGCATCCCGACGCGAATTGCAAACGCGTACAGCTGATACCCCCATGTCTGCACGAGCCAGGCACAAAAGGGCCAAGGGGAGTGCGTTAACCCACCCCATATGGGAGGCAACAGCTGACCGCGCTCATTAATAAAGTACGTTACGAAAATCCGTCCCCCATCGAGTTACACCCCCGCGCGATACGTTAAACATACCGTTGGGGTTCGATTTTCAAAGTTCAATTTTTATTTGCTCCCTGATTATTAACAGAGATCGGAAAAGAACGGCGACGGAAAGGTGAGAACGTTCATCCCGCTCTAAATGACGCATCTGTAGACGATAGCGAGTCCCGCGCAAAAATATAAACAGCCGTCGCGTGCGACGCAGTCACGCGAAATCTGTTTACACGCGTGCAAGACACACGACGGCATCACATCCAGAAATAGTCGCGTCGCGTGGGTGGTGTGCAAAGCCCGAATAACAAACAGAAATAAAAAGAAAGACATTGGGTTAAGTTTCCTTTCAGTTTCTTTCTCTTCTAACTTCAAACCAGACCAACAGTTCGGTTTGTCTCGGCGGAGTGTGCATTACGTAAATTGCAATAACCTTGCCGTTTCGAATGCAAAACAGTAGTCTGACGTAATTTTCAATTTCCTCCCGTGTCTGGAAGCTTTCGCGTCGGTATGTTATATCCTCTATGGGCCAAATTTTTATTCTCGGTATTTGAACATTTTTGTAATGGAAAAACGAAAATTCCAAATGTATAAATGCATTTTGAAAAATTTTTCTTCGACTCGGTTCGATATTGTTATCTCAAAAATATTTAAAATTAAAACGTACAGCCGAACTTATAGTTCCGAACATCACGTGGTGTTATTTTTTTCGAAGAGATTGCACAGAATGCAAGTTTCGTTGCAAGAGGGATAATCAGTTTGAACCTTGACTCCGCGAGGAGATATGCGCCGCGAACGGGACGATTAGAGACGCAAGAAATTGTCGATAAGTACTCACCAGTTATGGCAGATTGCTTCCTCGCGGATAGAGGTAAAATCGGTGTCGTGGGTTCGTTCTCATACTTTTTCCGCACGTCGAACTCCTGGCACTCGCTGGCGGTAATTTGGCTGATCTGGGGTATCCGGGCCTCCTGAGGTGGCGTTCTCTCGGCCTTACCGTCGCGAACCGGCGTTTTGACGATGTCCTCGACGATGTTCGATCTTCTGAACGTCCTCTCGTTCTCCTGCTCCTTCCGCGGCGTGGGCGGTGCGTGTTTTCTGAGATACGGCATGCCCCGCAGCGCGTACGGTTCAGGAACGAGATCCTGAGACGTGATCATCTCCCATTCGTACCGGGAATTCGGCCGCGGCAGCTCGAGGTGAAAGTCGAAGCCCCATTTCTCGGCATCGAGTATCGACTGGGCGCGCAATTCTCGCTCGGCGAAAGCCCGTGCAGCAGCGTGATCCACGGGCCCGAATAGGTCTCGTCTGACACGCTCCAACGCAGCCTTGCTTGGTGCTACGCGGCTACCAATGGTGCGGCTTATTTCCGTCATTATTGCCGGATTCAACACTCGCGCGCTCATATTTTTCTCAGTTTCTGCTACTCCGCTGCTAATTTCGTTTCGGTTGTTATTTTTTTTTTAGGTTAGAAACCGAACTTTCGTTTTTTTTCCAGGAATTATTCGCGATTGCGAATCTTATTCACCTCGCGAGAGACGAACGAATCAGTCAGAATATTTCCTGCAGCATTAACCACGGCCGTCACTTCACTCACTTCCACCGAGATGATGATTTCTCTTCTCGGAATCGTCGTGCGTTGAAATACTCGCGGCTCTTGCACGCGCCCGCGCGTTAAGATTGTCCGAGAACGTGGCAACAGTGTGGGTTAACCGAATTTTCGAATAATGGCCGCGCTGCGCGACGCGACTACCGAGTTATTCGATTGCTCGGTAAAACTGCACTTTCGACACTGATTGTAGTCAGTGTACAACGATAATTCACAGAATTATAGTTTTTTGTATACTTTCAACAGTTTATCACTAGTCGTGGAATCGTGCGATGCGTTTGAATTGTAGGGCGTGTATGAGAGTCAGAATTGGCAACACTGCGCACAACAGAGAGAGACGTTACACGAGAAGAGATAGCGCTCCAAAAACAAACCAATAACACGCGATATCAACTCTTACGCGTGACAAGCCGTACTAAACACTCGATTAAAATCGGATAGTGCGATTTTTGCAAAAAATTAATTTACCAAACGACGTATCGTATCGCATAGAAACAAGCCACTTCGCAAACAGGAGAAAAGCCGGCAACGTTGCGGAGACTCGTGCCGGAAGATATCCCAAGTGCGAGAGAGAGGGAAGAACGAAGAACGTGCTGGTATAAAACACCAATGTGATAAATATCCTAACACGATCTTCGATTCGTTGAAAATGTTTTAGACTCTTCTCGGTTCACTCGAAGCATCCAATTTTTCAAGTCGATATTTTCACTAATTCCGAGCGAATTATCCAGCGGTAAACCACTTATTGCACACGGCCCGTAGGTTGTCGTTGTTTAACCGACTACGAAAATAGCGGAAATACAAATTCGAACTCAAAAACTTGAACGATCAACGGGAATGCCGATATTCCCGCCAAAGCGCGACTGTCAAGCACGCGCGTGGATCCAAGTTCGGCGGAAGGTCGTACACGAATGCGTAGTTACGCGATACGGCCGAACATGAACGAACAGAGAAGCGCGGAAATACGCTAAGCACCTGAGAAGCGCTCTCTGGCGACTGAAGTAAGTCCCTGTTGTCGCAACCGAACGAGCCACGACGCTCGAGTTCGTCGAGTTTCGTACATGATCGGCTGTGTTCGGCTGATCACCCCACCAGACGCCGCTTGAAATAAAATAACCGCCATTTTCTGCATAAGGTTCCCCACGACTTTTCGACGCTAACGATTCGCACGGCAAGCTCAATTGGTTATCTTACAAAAATCCAGAGAAATCCTTTTTTCCAAACTCTGTTGCACGAGAATAATTATCTGGAAATTTGTATATAATAAAAAATGAAGGTAACGACCATTCGACATCAACCACAGCAACAATGAATATTTGTAATTTTTGGTAAGAGAATTGTTTACAAAATTATATTTTAACGATGAGATTTGAAAATGAGGAATAATTTATGTGTAGGAAGGACATTTCCAGAATGAAAGTATGCATCTTCGGCTCTTCAATCGCGTAATTCCTCGTTCCTATAACGTTCTTCGTAAAAGCAACCAATAAATTAATTCGAAAATGAAAATTGAGTCTACTCGCTAAAAGTTTGATTTTTATGTAAGTACATTTGGCAAATTATAATGTTTATCAGCTTTTTCAGTGCATATAATATCCACGGTGAACATACCGTGGAATATGATTCATTGATCTAGTTTTCTCTCCCTAGAAACGTAATCGAATAACCTATCAATCGATCCTTCTCTTTAGATCCCTGATTCCTGTTTGTAAACAAACTCATATAATATTATGAGAAAAACAGATAAAGAAGCGATGGGCCATCGACTTTTCGTAAATACATTGACAGCTTTATAAGTAACGAACGTGTGCGTGCGGTGAGTACTACTTAAATATTTTCAAATACAAAATTAAGATTCTAATTCGCAAGAGCATGTCTAAGCACGTTTTTCTTGTAAACTGAGCGGGCAGTTGAACAGTTACGATGTTATTTTCGGTAATTTTTATATAGTTTTTTTTATGATACCCAAGCAATGAAAATTATTTACATACAATTCGGATTATCGGTTTACGTTATCCTCAAGATATACATTTTAAAACCATTCATCACATCGCGCCAGAGCTGAACGTATATCTAAATTTTGGAGTAAACAAAGTTCGAGGTTTTGTTTACGTTACAGTTAAGAGAAAAAAATTAACATTCGATACTTTTTCGCTATCGTGTTGTTACACGGCTCTGCTAAATTTTTCAATGCAATTTGGTGCGGGAGACATCGATAAGTAATTCATTACGTAACACGATATGCTGGATGTTGTTTGACGGATGAAATATTAATGACAGTTGAGGAAATACACGAATGAGAATTTTTTTTATGAAATTACGTTAACTGCGAAAAATTCTCGTCATATGGGATTTACCTATCCGTCGTAATTCGTAGGCTAAACAATGAACTTTGTGGGAATTAGATGGAAACGAATCGAGGTTGAACCTTCGCACAATCTCATTCGCAAACGAAATCTCACGCAGAATCCAGGAAGTGGAGAGGGTTGCACCGGATGCATTTCAATAAAGGAGCGAGCAAATGAATTCACGTAAAACAATCCCCGCGACCTAATAGTTCCCTCGGCTCTGAATCCGCAGCCACTTGCCAAGCCGTTCGCATGAAATTAAACCGTAAATTACACAGGTGGTAGAAGACGAAACATTTGTTATTGCATTTTCATCTTTGCAGTTGATTAATTTATATATGAAACATTTGGAATATTCTCTATATTATTCGGCTCGAGAATATTGTTTTTCATATCGCTGCAGAATAGAGCAGCTCTGATTCCGTACTCGCGAAGCAGTGGTCACACCGCTACGGGAATCTGCGAAAGGAATCCCCGATATTCTCGACGAGCACAATGAGATCTGGTGGTTCGTTATAGGCATATTCGTTTTTTGTTGTGGGCGCGATTGTGCCCACTTCCGTGGGAATTCGCAGAACGGAAGTGCAATTTCTGGCAATGGGCAGTGACGACGACTTGTCCAGCTTCCACGGGTGCGAATAAGAAGAAGAAGGTGAGGGAGGAGGAGAAACGAGATCCTCAAAGAAATGGCGCGCCAGGTGCACAAACTTTGCTCGCACGAGCTTAAAACTCTTCAAATACGAAGAAATCGTGATACTCGTGGAATTATTTTAGCAAAGAGCATGGAGGAGGACCCGAGATGCTTGTTCGCAATTGTAGTTATTCACGACGAAAGATATTAAATTTTGCACGACGTAGAGTGAGAATTAACCAATTTATTCTCTCAATTAGCTATTTTATGTTATCACAGACTCACGAGTTAAAATTACGAAAAATGATCCGTTCGTATTAGCTTCGGTGAACTGACCTTACAATAGCTGGTCCTCGCTGTAACCCGTCTCTCTTCCGTGCGAATCGTTTGACACACTTACACGCGATCACGTAACTCAGTTAGACGAGCCGTACGAAGCATGACGAAATGTTTAGGTCGTTCAGGAAGAGAGTAACAGAGCTCGACAGATGTTTCGTACCAACGTCAACGCGAGAATGAAAGGTTGAAAAATTAGGTCGTGCATAACTCGAGTGCAATGAATGCGTTCATCTTATGAATCGATAAGAAGGAGCACTTTATGATTACAAGACGACAAGATCTTTTTCCTATTTCTTTCTTTTATTACAAATCGTACAAATTTCGTTACGACTATACGCTAACAATATAAATATCATTTTTATATAATATCAAATTTCAGATAAATAATAATTATATTAAAAACAATCTATAGATTATACAAAGCCACGTTTTGACTCGAGCATTCGCGCGCACGGGTGAGTTGTGTTGTGTATATGTATGTATTGGCGTTTCTGGTGCGTGATGTACACCAGTGCGCGCACAATGCACGAGGTCAGTACGTGGCTTAGAATTAAAATTTTGCACACAAGACTAGTACATTTCCGTAACGTATGTTACAATAATAATAAAATTAGCTTTAACATAATATCATCGGTAATTTATGATGTAGGTTCTTCGGGTTTTTTCAGTTCTTCGGGTTCTTTTGGTTCTTCGGGTTCTTTTGGTTCTTCGGGTTCTTTTGGTTCTTCGGGTTCTTTTGGTTCTTTTGGTTCTTTTGGTTCTTCGGGTTCTTTTGGTTCTTCGGGTACTTTTGGTTCTTCGGGGTTTTTCGGTTCTTCGGGTTCTTTTGGTTCTTCGGGTTCCTCGGGTTCTTTAGGTTCTTCAGGTTTCTCGGGGTTTTTAGGTTCTGCAGGTTCCTCAGGTTCTTTAGGTTCTTCCTCTTTCTCTTCAGCGTTATCACCTGTTTCAGTCTCATTGTCAGTCCTACTAGTCGAGGCAACTGGAATTAACATTGCATTTCCGTGTTTGTCGACTTTCGTCCACTCGTAACGACCGGGTAATGGTACTCCCTTATCGAAGTCGAAATTCCATTTCTGCTTTTTCTATTACCACAATAAAAATTTCGTTACAATATATTCATAATCAATTCAACAAATTTTTGTTATTTCTTAATTACCTCTTCTCGTTTAAACCTTGCGTCTTCGTAAAATTGATTGCACCAGTTGTCGCTTTCGCCAATTTCTGCTGCTCGATCCGCGTTATTGTCATCTTGAAACAGCTTCCTACGAACTTTGGTCAGTTTGTTATCCGATCCGTTTGGTATCTCTCGAGTCTCGCCATCCTTGTCCTCCATCATCAAACGAGCCCTGAAAGTCAGAAGACATAAGAGGCCAATATCGAAGGCGTTCGCCTTGATCGTCACGCGCGGCATACGCCAGCGGCAGAGTGCCGTTGCACGACCCTATTGGAATGCATTTCACTTCCGGAAAGCAGCGATGAAAGCGGAATCGCCAACGAGCCGATCGCTTCGCGCGAAAACCGCGGCTAAGATTTCGCATCGTTAAATTATTCACTCACTCGTTCGTCCGCTCTCGCATGTTTCTTCGCGGAGGATCTCCTTACACTCTTTCGTCCTATTCAAACGGGACGCGCGCGCGAGAGAAGGAGACGTCCTCGTGTTATCTATTTCAAAATTTTCACTCATGCCATCGACGTGTAGTACACGTACATCGCCGGTTGGCGAATAAAGTTTTCGGGCATCGCAACAAGGCGAGGGCCGATCGATAAGGCCGTTCGCATTCGCTTAGGGGGTGTCGTATTAAAGGGCCGAGAAGAGGGTTGCCGGTATGCGCGCGCATCTGTCGTTGGACGACGCTCAATCGATGATATTTAAACGAACATCGCAATGGCGCTGAATTTCAAACCTGATCTCTCGATGAAGCGAATGAAACGAACGATGAACTGTCGACTGATGAAATTTGTCGATAATGAAATATCGAATGTAAAATTAACGTACGCTCCTTTTCCAACGCGCGCAACTCGACTAAAAGTAGTTTCTAAGCGCGTCGTCTACTTACGAGAAACGAGAATGCCAGAGGGCGGTACACACAATTGCACGACCTTGATTTCCAAGTATTGTGGCGCCGTTAGTTGATCGCTACAGGACACGTTCGGAGTTCCGCTCGTCCGTAGAACGAGTGATCCGTGTATGCCGAAACGTAGATGCGTAACGCGCCTCGCGGTTTGTTATGATTACCCACCATTGTCTCTCGCAATCAGCGAATGAGCGAGTTTCGTTCGAAAATGTACACAACAATTTCCGCGAGTTGAAACAATGCACAGCGAGCGATAAAAAAGAAAATAATTGAGTGCCAAAAGCAATCTGCAATAATAATTAGTTCCTTTCCCGTGATATCGGCTGTAGATAAGAACAAACAATAATATTATCGTTATTTTTGCTGACGCTTATCGGTTGTGATTTGGCCGATTGGAGGAAAAAATAAACGAAACTGTCCTTCGCTCGCGAGATTCATCCCTCCTTCCCCCCTTTGGCTCGTCGTGAACGAGAGCGAAATATCACGGTGGGCCATCTCTCGCCCCCCCTCTCGCGTACATAATACACGGCGCACCTGGCGCGGCGCGACGATCGAGAGAGACTCGAGCGCGCGAAAAGGAGTTCGCCGAGCGTGTAATTATTTCGCTCGAATCGCCACCGAACGATTTCTCGTCGGTGAAAGAAAAAAAATGACTCCGAAACGAAGAATGGTTTTCGTTCGTTTCTCGTTTCGAATCGCCGTCTCGCTCGCAAGATCACGAAATTCTCCACGAGACGATCCTTGAACGTACGAGACGGTCGGTAACCTTGCTTTTGCGGTATTTAGGCTTCGGTGCTCGCGCTCGCTCGTTTCATTCGCGATTTTTTTTCTCGCTCCGCTCTCTCGGGTCGTTAGCAACAGGAGAGCGAGAGAGGGAGAGGGGCCCGGAGCGTTTTTGCGCGCCACGGAAACGCGTGGCGCGTGTAACCTCGAGAGTCACCGGTACACCCCCAGCGCGATATCAGCCGACGAACTTGGCGTGATTTCCGTGAATGGAATCCATATTCATTGACTCCTCTTTACGGTTAAGACGTTGCACGTGTGCGGTGCGTTGCACTCCGCGGAACTCCCGACATATGCTAAAATCTCGTTCGCGGGCCAACTGTCGTTTCCTGCTAGAAACCACAGGACCTTGAAATATATGCCCCCGCGGAATGAAATCGTCGCGGTTACGCTTCGTTCGGCATCGAAGAAAGAACCTCTCCTTTTCTTTCTCTTTTCGAGAAGAAATCACCGACGACAACCAGCTATTCGATCGAACCGTTAATTTCCGTAGTATTGGTTTGTTTCCGGTAACCAAAACTTACTCTGTAACGCGATAGATCACGCGACGAATGTCTTTTTACATCCTCCCAGTTTTAACAGTTTTATTCTGACGAAAAATGAATTTTATAAATTATATAAAAATATTTAAAATTGGATATTCCTCGTGAGTAATGTTTGCCGAACGAGAACGAAAGCTAGTTTGCGTTGACCCTCGAAATCTAAGTCTCCAAGATAAAATATGTCACTCGGCACTGTCATTGCGAGGAAAATGCGCTTCGACGAAGCACCGCGTACCTATACCGGATAAATTGCACGATCGCTTAACGAAAACATCCGCTCCCGCGGCTCGCCCCTTCGGTATGCGAGTTGAATCTGATAAAAGACCCCCGGTATTGCCATACGAGGGAGAAAATAAAACGATTCATTTTAATCGCGTAGTAATAACGAATGTGTATTCGAAGTCAACTAGCGAGTAGTGAAAATAAACGTTATCCAAGGAATACAGGGAAGGGAATGAAGAAACTACCCGTTAAAGTCAGCCGGGGGGTATTCGCGCGAGATCGCGATAACTTTTTCAAGATGTTTAACTTGCAACGAGTTTCGTACGGTTGGATTATCTCTGAACGCAAGGCAAAGAAACGGAATGAGCGAATCAAAAAAATGTTCAATTCGTACAATTCTAATTATAAATCTCTGTGGCGAACTTCTTCATTTGGAGAACACAGTACATTGAGCTTGGAAAGGAGAGGGGAGAGAGAGAGACGGAGAGAAAGTTAAATTCGGAGACTAAAAGATTACACCAGATTTGGAAGGTGCCAAACCGAGACCAGTCTGTTCTGTTACTAAGCGAGGTTGGTCGCGTGAGTCACGTTTAGCAAGACTCTTCGGAATGATTCATCGTTGATTTGCACGAGAGGACCTAGAGCGATATTCGTGTGTCGACAGAACAAGATATAAACAAAGAACAGGAACAAAGGGAAAACTGTATTTCGCGAGTATTTGTTTTTTCTCAGACGAGAGGGAAAGATGAACGATACGTGTCCGGGATGTGGGAGAGAAAGAGCCCGAGATAAGAGCGAGACTCGATGCACGTCTAAACACGAATCCTCTCGTTCGCTCTGTGGTCTCCTCAGCGTCCGGTGGAAACGACTTCTCGCTCGACTATAGCGTTACATACGGGATTTAACCGCGTCACGTTACGCCGCTCGTGTTTCGATTTTGCGCGGACGGTTTCGCATTGTGCGCTGCCTCCTCGATTCCCCACTTAGCCTCCAAAGATAGGGGGTTGAATGAGCCCGCAGGAGAGAATTTTCACCTGGTATCGAATCGCGCACGCGGGTCTCCAAAAAACTGTATCCAATCGTTAAATTGGTTAAATTGGTTTAAAAAACCTCACGAGTGGAGATTTAAATGGCACGCGTATCCGATTTCTCGTGCGTTTAGTCACGTTAGGGAAGGTCGAGTCGCGGCCGATTGCTTCCTTTTTCTCCTCTTTTCCCTCGTTGTTATTGCAGCTCCCGACGAAACACGCGTAGACTGTAAAACGCAATTGAACAAAATTCACCCCATTAAGTACCATAATAGGATGATTCACGTCCTAGTTCAAAATTCTTGTCGTTCCAATAGGGAATTATCGCTACTGCAAAAACAGAGACAAAGTAGAAGAGGGAATGGGACAGTGTAATATTTTATAGACCCAGATGAGGTCATTTTTTGTCGGGCTGATTATTTCCAGTTTCTCGGATGGCCTTAAAGTGGTGCTCAGATAAAAGCGCTCGTAAACGTCGATGGTCGTAATATTCGCTCGAGCTTCAAGGATCTCCTCGCCGATGATTTTCACGGAACTCGTGTCACGGTAGCGCGCGTGAAATATATCAGTTCGGAGGTTTTATCGCATCTTCTAAAAGCCCCCATCTCTCCTCTCTTCCTCTCGAGCCGAGCGAGATATCCCGATTCGTCGACTGGTATTTTTTGAGTACGAGAACGTTGCAACGGGCTTTATCTCTCACCTGTGACGTGCAGCCAACATTTTCGTGCGAGAAATTGACGTTTCTAACGCGAGATGACAAATTGCATCACTGCGATAAATTCACGATCGAGTTTCGTCTTGCGAAACCGCGTTCGCGAAAAGCGAACCGTTCTACGCGATGCGGTCGCGCCGACTGAGGCTCTACGATATTACGCTCCGCAGGCTGGCTGCAGATGAGCTTCCACGGGCGCTGCGTTGAACTGCATATACCCCGTTCCTCTGTTCGTCTAAACGCTCCGCGTCTATTTATACAAGAGCACAGGACGCCATGAACACATCCGTACGCGAAAAAGTCACCGGGACGATAAGCGCGCGATTCTATTTTTAGAGCGTGAAAGCGAACCGAAGAGCGTCCAAGTCCGTTTCCGGAAAATCTGTCGCAAGCGATTCAATAATCGAGGAAAACACGCGATGAGCGCGTTTCGCTTTGCGAAAAAGTTGAGGATATCGGAAATGCATGATAAGAGGGGATCGCTGGGAACGTCTTGGGAACGGGGACGCCTTAAAGACGCTACCTGCATCCTCGCGTGTCGCTGGAAGGACTTCGTCAGGGGCAGGCGCCTCGGACACTGGGGAACGATTTCGAGTGCATTCGGACGTGACGCGTATCCGTAGGTCGTTACGATGGAAGTGATTTCACGCTCGGAAGGACCTCTCCGCGGACAGGATCTGGGTGAGGCATCCTGTCTGGATGTTCTGTTTTACGGCGCTTGGGAATCGTTTAAACGAACCGAGGCACAATTTTATACGACATAGGGAAATAACTTTGTTTCGAAGAATTTATCTTCTAATGAAAATATCAGCAGTGAGAATTAACGAACATTGGATTTTGAAAATATCATGGAGAATACTTGAAATTCATTAACCTCAAAAAATATCAAGAGCACGAGCGTGAAGTTTTGAACAAAACAAAAATGAAAGTAACCGAGACTCGAGTTCCTGTCTGGAGGCCCGAATTCTCTTAATCCGGCTCTGTTTGAACGTTAACGCGCCCGTGTACACCTACTCTCTCTCTCTCTGTCGTCAAGCGGAGGTCCCTCGGCTTGGCTTTCAGGAAACGGTTAACGGAGTTCGCGCAACCGGAACCAACGAGATGCGCGAATTCGCATGGAATTTCGTCGGGATGTGTGTCGATGCCACACGGCAAACAATCGCTGCGAAAATCTCGACGGATGTTAACGGATGAGATAGGGAGAGAGAGAGAGAGAGAGAGAGGGAGAGATAGCTCGCGTACCATCACAGATAATTACTATCGACGCGAGAAGCGCGATGCGATTAATGTCATGCAATTATTTCAAGTAGATTTTCTTCTGTCGTAGTATTCGTGCTTTATAGAGAGTGTTGGAACACTCTCGCGTGTGTACGAAAACGCGGTGTAATTTGAACGCCGTGCCGGATGCCGAGAGACAATGTCGATGCACCCTTTGTCCACGTGCATTTCCGCTACACCGAGTGTTACTTAACGGCGTTAAGCTCCGAGGAGAAGCCACCCTCAATGGCATATCTTTGCATATCGTTTTGGTAATCTAATAATCGGCTCTCTCTGCACTCTTTATCTCAATTGATATTTAAATTTTCGCTGGGAACTTTGGAACCCTTCTCTCTGACTATTCTCCGATTTATCAAGAAAAAAGTAGAATGCAGTTGGAGGACTTGTTATCTTCTCGAATAATATATTTGAGTTACAAAATTAGCGATATAGTTCACGTAATGTAACTGAAGGACATGAAAAAAATGGCATTAATCAGATCCGCCTATTTTTTATTCTCCTCGACTTTTGCGGTCGGTCGCGATCCAATAACAAGCGGGAGCTCCGTGGGATATTGGTCGAACCGCGAGAACCGCATGACGCTCTCTCGCGTAACTATAATCCACGCCGAGTGAACTTAGCCGGAGCGAGCACTGGTTGAAATTTCATCGTGAAAAGATCCAGAACGAGGAAGGACAAATTCGTGTCCCCCCTGGACCGTAGATTGGAAGGATCATTATGAGATTTGGTTACCGTGCGACGAGACCAACGTGAGAAAGTTGGAGGAAACCGAAGGCGATAATTTCACGATACGTCGTATAAAAAATAATCTCGAAGAACGATTTCATCCGTAATTGTATGCAGAACGACGTTTTCGCTCCTCCTCCCAAAGGAAATCCCGCATCTGCATTAAAACAATGCTGCAAATGTGAGAACACCAAAGAGCGAATGATGGACGCACGTGGCTAGATATGTCTGAGTGTATCCTGTACGGTCTCCGACGATATCGAAAATCAACAGTGACTGTCCGAATCGCATCGGAGCTTCGTGGGAGCGCAACCGTTGAGAGTGTTAGATCGATTGAGATCGCGAATTTTATGGTGCGAACGAAATTCATCTTTTTTCTACTTTCGGTAGGCGATTAGACTCGGCAATATCGAGCAGCTGAAGCTCTCGGCGCCAAGGGTACACGCGCCATTGGGACGCGTGTAACGAATCGCGTTTAAGTTGTGGGGTGACACGAGGAGCGGTGAATTAAAGTGGTCCTCCGCGTGCCGAAGGAAACGGTATCGAACTCGTTATGCGATGGTAGGGACGAGATGGGTTACCGGAGGCTCTCGATACATGAATGTCCTTTAATTAAACGAGTCGTCCCGTTCAAAGAGACTCGCGGGAATGAAATCGTCCGGCTCACTTTTTTTTGTCCAACCGCTACAAGTTGGACCCCATTGGCAACGTGTTTACAGTCTATTAGCTAATTCTTCGGTGCCCACCGGACGGGTGAAAATGAAAATAAAGGGATTCGCGAGGTTTCGGACTACCGTTGGTCATTCGGAAAATGTCGCTCGGTGGGTTCATTAATAGCCCTTGTGTGGACACCAACCCGTTATACCGCGAAGATGATCGTAATTCAACCGTCATTGCTTTGTACCGCATCTCCGTTTGAATCAAATTCCGTTAATGCATGTGGACTACACGAAAGGCTGAAATAACTAAAAAAAGCAGCGGACTGCGAAGAGGCAAAATTATAAACGGTTCATCAGTTCGCGTTGAAGGGTCTACCTTCTGAGATATATCTTTTATACATTTTTTATCATTGTGTAAAAAAATCAGAAACGAAGAAAATAGGAATGAACAAATTTTTTATATTTGATCGATCAGCGAAGAGTTCACAAGGTCAGGTGTAATGTAGATACGAGCCAGCTCGGCAACTAATTCGATCAATTACGGCACGTAATAGGGGTGCGTGCTTTTACACGTTTCCGAATGATAGATACTTGCTCATTAGGTTCATTCATCGTCGCACCTGGACTGTATTTTCGCGTCTGGCCCTCGCGTTTAAATGCTCCTAAGTACTCGTACGATCTTTTTGACCGTTTGTTGACCGCGAAAGTGAACCAGTAATAGCTAAAAAAACGAATAGATACGTAACGAATTTTTGGGCTATATAAAAATAACTTTGATTCGAAAGAGTGTTCATATCAATCGATCAAAATACAGTACAATCTCGATAGTTTGAATCCAAAGGGAATTTAAAAAATTTCGAAATATTGTAATATCAAAATTGTTTCTTCTCAACGCGAGGAATAAATTGATAAATTATTTGACGAACAGAAATTTTTCACTTATCAAGATTTCCCTGTACTATAAGTTTCGTAACGTGGAACAGTTCAATTGTGTTGAGATTGACTCTCATAAATTCGGTGAGGAGAATAAGAGTTGCAACGGTTAAGAAGTTAGTACACGTGTTAATAATCGGCGCGTATTAGTTACCCTACAGACGAAATGACCAGTCAGGATGGCAGCTATTGAAAGCGCGAGCCAGCTGCTCCCCTGCCAAGCTCGCTCCGTGACGCATCGCACGTCGTAATTAAGCATATCCATGTCGTTGCTTACCTCCGCCCACCCATTTTATACAAATTTTTTTGGTCTTCAAATTTATGATCCAAATTCAAAAAATTGCAGTTAATTCGCTCGTTTTGCGAAAAAAAATTTTTTCGAAATATTGTTGGACTCCAACGATGGAAACTTCAGTTACATAAAAAATTGAGGTTTTTTGATGTATGTTATTCTGGACAATCGTTTGGAAGGTTAATGAATAGGCTAAAGACATAGGGTTAATAAAATACAAACATTGTGAATTATATTAAAACGCTATAAATTTATTCACGAATATTCTTAAACATATGACTAGAATATGTTTTCTTACACCAAAATAGCTATATATATATATATATATTTATATAGGATTGCCTTCATACTATATCATTATTGTAGCAAGGGGCAAAGATTTTTGTTTTCTTTTTTTTAAACAATTAGTAAGTTATTCTTTGGGGACGCTGCATCGTTATCAGGCTCCCGATTGATCGAAACGCTATCGATACCCTATCCATCGACATAAATCACTATTATAAAAATTCTCGTTAATACTTAGTTACAGAAGCAAAAGTTTAATTTAACTTTTATACGGAGCGAACCACTCGCAAATATCGGCTTTAATATACCCTTCTCGTTTTGTAAACTAACATGAAGATAATTAGGATGAAATTATTAAGTGGCTCGTTCTACATAATGATTCGATTGAATGCATAATTCTATTATCTATTTCACGGACTATTTACATGAGCGATTCATATATATGTTTACATATATATCAACAGGATTAACGAAGAACGATGCGAATAAAAAATGATTAATCAAAATCGAACTTCCTCCTCGACTGAAGCAAATAAACTAAACAATAAATAAAGTTTTAGCGTTCACAGCTGGAACTCGTGATAGAAAGCACTTTCGAAGGATTGTCGTCTACTTGGACGGAGACGATTTCGTCGGCTTAGTGGGTGATTCTTTGTTCTGCGCCTTCATAGGTTCCGTCGTTTTCTTATTGCTGTCGCAAATCTTACGGGCACGCCAATAATCTGTAACAAAGAAAACAAAACATGTGTGAAAAGAAAGATAAATAACGGTCGAAGATATTTTTGCAATTCATTTTCTCTAGAGGAACATTTAAAAGCGCATAAAGCCATATGTCCAGGAATCATTCTTCGCACACGTCATATGGCGCACGGAATCGAGCTTACTCGAGCAAAGTGAATATCGTACGGATTTTGTTCATCGGCATCTGTTTCCGCGCCTCTAGAAACCCCAAAAAGCCTTCTTTGTTCGGGTTCTCTCCCTCTCGCTCTCTTTTTTTCTACTCGCTCCTCTCCGTCGGCAAAGGACGTTGGCGGAGGTGGGCAGGTACGATTCGGCTTTGTCGAGGAATCAGCAGTTTCCTCGAGCGATCGGAGATTTTGAGAAAAACGCTGGGCCCTCCGAGCGATAAGCCACCCTCGGTAATCGCGCATCAGAAAATCGGACCCGCGAGGGAGTCAGCGAGGCGAGACCTTCGCAACGAGCCCTTTTTTTCGCCGTCTCGGACTACGCGCCTCGACCCACCGACACCTGTTTCCACCCGGCAACCGTCTTTTCCCACGATCGAATCGCGATTTCGCGAGGAGTTCGAGACACGCGATAGCGACTCCTTGGGGACCTTACGAAGGTCGCGCACCACCTGTCGTCAGAGTCCTAATTACACGGCTCGGCGAGTTAATCTTATCGTCCCCGCGCGTTCACGGATTTCGCAATCGGAGAGGAGTCGAATTGCACTCCTCGTTTATAAATACCGAGAACGTATTTAAAACGATTCTCGCTCGCGCCCAGGACAATATATTACTCTTCTTAGATTCCTCCGTATTCGATTTTGCGCATCTCGTATTGCACTCTTGGTCGATCGGATCAATATCCAACGTGCAATTCAATCGGGTTCGATGATGTGTCATATAGGAAACGGAATGGAACTCGTCCGTACGTGCAGGATACGAGGAATCCGAGGTATGCGATCGTCTATCCCGTGACTCATCGATGAGAGAGCCCTTTGAATATGCGTTATAGCTTCGCGTGAGCCACGCGAGTAATTCAGTCGATGACCAAGACGCGGTGACCAGTCCTTCTTCGCGGCCCGAAAAATCTCCGTTTCTCGTTTCGTTCCGAGTGTCAGTCGGATTCGACGAGAGAAAACCATCCGGAAAAATTCCGTTCGAGGTTCGATCTGGTTTTCGGGAGTAATATGGGTAGCCAATAGGCAAATAGGCAAACAGGATTGAGGACGAGAGAGCAGGAGGGGAGGGGGGATACGTAGACTGGCATGCTTGGTTGACGATGAGTCAGGAAAACAGAGCGGGTCGAGGAACTAATCTAACGCGACTCAAAGCTTCTCCGCGCTATTTTTTTCCCGCCAAAAGCTGCACGCGACGCCCGCGAAATGAATAAACACGCCCACACTCGGTTATTTGTTAATATTCATGCTTGGAAACAGATTGACCCAATTTCTAACACGGTTTTTTTTATTCGAATCGGGTCGCTGTACTATTCAGGATTCTTCAAGTGCGGGTTTTATAGATTTCTGTTAAATAAATTGACGCCAATGATAGCAAACTTACCGTGAATATTGGTCTGCTTTGCATATGGATGGTTCCTCCTTCTCGGCGATCGCTCGTTCCTGTCGTGACGACGCAGGACGATATTTTCCTTATCCTCCGATAGTGGATTAACACCGTATCTCTTTGCAAATTTTCTTCTCTCGTCGTCGAGAGCCTCTTGAACGATCTCGGCCGTCTCTTTGGGATTCGGCGGCCCAAAAAGACAACGTGGTACACGAGAAGCCATAGCGGTACTGGACAACACCGTCAAGTGCACCTCCCGACAAATCGATGCCGCTATCATTTCGAAGACACACGCTTCTTCACGAACACACCCGACGTACATACGATTTCGATAAAAATCTCTACCTCTCTCTGCCCCCTCTCACTCTCTTCGAGCTCGATCCAGAGTGGCCAAGGCTGCTCGAAAGTTGTGAAACTCCGTTCGAATCCACTAAACACTTCGTCAGCCCGGACAATGTCCTCTATGATCCTCTTAGACGGCTATCTTGTTAACTTCGATGGTACGTCGTTCGAATGCTCGACCGGGATCGGCGATTTTCAACTCGCAGTTTCCTCGTCTTGAAGTGTGGTAGGAAAGTTGAAAAATAGACAATCGAATTATTCTTCTCGTTTGCGACTAAGTTTATGTCAGGAAAAAACGCGATGCGCAATTTTTATCTCACGAATAACGATGTTCCCCCCGGATAGACGGTCTCGACACTCCCGTCTCGACTTCGCGACTGTCCGCCTCGTTCTGGGGCTTTCTCAAGGTGATGACGACGGTCTCGAGGTAGCCGGGGCTCGAGTTACTCGCGATGCCACGAGGTCCCTTCCCACCGGTTAATCGGCATTCAAATCCGATTGGCGCGCGTATTCGGCTGCGCGGTAAAAAAGGCGCGCTTTTGCCTTGTCTCGTTCCATTCACCTAGCGGGGTGTTCGGAAAACTACCAATTTTAGCTCTGTCTTGCTCTAACAGTAGACACGTGACCCGGCCGGGCTCGTAATTTACCGCAAATTGTAGTTTTTCGGCTAAATGTCATACCGATTGTTACGCAAAAATCTGAAGAATATTTTTTTTTTTCATCGAAATTGACGATATTTTATAAAAAAATAAGAATTGTATAACTGTACCGTAAGTTTGTCGAATAACCGACGAAATTGGGAGGCAATTTTTAAACCGTCTCAAGATGGCGCTGCTATCGCGTTATTTTTCGTTTTCTGTTCATTCACCGAACTTACTCTATGATGCAAATAGAGTTCGTTGTTGAAATAGCCGAGTGATATCGATTTTTATCAGCGATATATAAATTACGTAATAAACTTTTGAACCCCTCTCAATTTCTGAATAAAATAAAGTTGAAAATATTTACCGAGATATTGTCAAAAAATTTTCTGAGTAAAAAAGAAAGGCGCGAATCTTCGTGAACGAGGAAGGCGCGCTCCGGTGTATTTGGCGCGCCTAAATAAACCAAAAACCGCGGTAACGACGGTTGGAGATTTGACTTTGGTATGAATAGCGAGCGCGCGAACCAAATGGTCCAATGAGCGCGCAGCGATCGTTTCGCCAGTTGTCACAGGTAAGCGCGTGTGCGTCGAAAAACATTCTACAAAGCTCTCTACAGAGAAGGAGGAAAAAAAGATCGACGGAGCAGGTGAAGCAAGCCGAGCGACGAAAAAGGCCCGCGCCCCACCTCCTCCTCCTCCTCCTCATCCTCCTTCTCTCCTCTCCGGCATGAAGAAGAGAAAGAAACGGGAGTGGGGAAACGAGTTTGAAAAAGAAAATCGAGCGCAAGTTGCTATGGTAATTTTGGCGCCAACTTATGACCAATTATTGTGTATTGAGAATGCTTTGCTTCGAACGAAATCTCTTCGAACAACAGACTACGCGTGAATTAGTGAATTCACGACGATAGATCTAAAAGAAAGTTAATATCTGTGAAGATATCTACAAAATTCGATGAAATGTCAAAAAACGAAAATCCATACAAACGAACACAATGGAGTTACGAAATAATTGATCTTTCGAAAGCAATGAAGAAGAAAAGTTCGATAAACGTGCGACAAAACTGCAACAATGAAACGCATTAAAGGAAACATTTCTCATCGGGGATCCTTAACGGTACTCGTCGTGGTAATCGACACCTTGCAACGAGATCGTCTTGGTAGTCTGCAAGAAAAGTGGGTATGTAGGATTGGAGTGCACTCGGCTGAATATCACAGCCCTACTGGACTCTAAGTGCTATGAGGGTAAATTAGACCGTTAGGGTTGGAAAAAAAAGCGCGCGCAGATTATGCGGGCATATGGGTGAGACTCGCGCCTCGCGAACATACGGACAGGTGGAATACCGTGACCGAGCCCGCGCTCTCGTCCGTAACGGTCGTTACTTCGTGATTACACCACGAGATTTTCAAAACTGTGGACCTCCCAAGGGGTTGATTGCACCGGAAATCGTTGGTAAACTTCCCACGCTAATATTCATTTTCCCCAAAAAATTTGACTTTTTTGTGAGGAAATCACAAATAAAATTTTTGCTCAATTTAAATGGCGAAAAGATTTTTTCCCTCGTAACTCGTTTAGAAGGAATCAACGGTCGACTTGGTCTTCTTATACGACTTCAGATTTATTTCCGATGAGGATGAGTTACCAAATTTCTCGACGTTAGCAATTTCGGCTCTGGCGAACATACGTGCATCGATTTCGTGCCTTCGAACCTCCGCTTCCGGTCTCCCGGCTTCCGTGACGTCACCGAGACGCAAAAATTGAACGAAATATAACGTTTCGCAGGGGTCGAGCATCCGGATGGCCGCGATCATTTTCCATGGTTTCCGAGTCCTGTAATTGCGATCCATGTATACCGCCCTTGTTTAATGAATTTTCGAAGTTCACGGGGTGGCCGTTGAGAAAGCGTTTAACGTTCGATGCAGGCCTTTTAAACAACTCGAAGTCGAGGAGTCGTCGTTTGGCCGTAACGAGCGAGTCCGTCGAACAATTTCACGAGCGATAAAACGCGACTCTCTTCGATAAACAACCGCGTTAAATGGCAGATGTTATTGCGTAATGAACGATAAAAATTATTCGCGACATTAGTGTTTGTCAAACACTATGTCTCTAGCGATTATACAGCTCCTACAAAGGCGAGTTTTGTAGAACTGACAAAAATGCGCGCAGTGTTTGCGAGCACACCTGTACTTACTCCGGCTAGGGCTACGAGACGAGAAGAACACAAGGACGGCTCGTGTGGACGCGCGCAAGAGGCACAAAACCAACATCGAAGACTTCCACGCGCGGTGTCCGCTCTCTTCGCCGGAAATTCGATATTCGCTGGCGCACGTGCTTCCTCGACGTGTTTAATCAGTCGAAGGGTAGTTTTCATTTTTAAATAAAATTTTTTAAATTCTACGAGATCATCTCAGTTTTGTACTGATTTGAAAGAAAAAACACAAGACTAGACAAAAATACACAAGCACAAGTATAGACTGTGTAAGTCGAAAGATACAGGAACATCCTCTGGGTATGAATGACGTATACCAAGGGAGAATTTTCCACAACGGAAATCCGATTCTCGTCGCGTGCCTCACGGATGCGGCAATCGTCAGCACAATCAAACTCCTTTCGTACTTTTCACTCACCGGACAATGATACTCTTGGAATCCAGCTTTGTGCAAGACTGCGAAGAATAATTTAGTCCTTTCGTCGAAGAGAGCGAACGGGGTCTGACCAGCTGGATGCGAGCGCACAGATGGAAATTTTTAAATTTCCATCACGTAGCATCGATAGAGTCGCTCTAAGCGCCGGTTGACTCGGCAACGAGCCTCCAGCCTGCCGTGATTCTTAGAGAACCGAGCGTGCAATTCACCATAGATAATTGAGTCAATTACGCGCCAAATGCCGGCGGAGTAGGGAGAGAGAGCGTTTAGTACAGGATGTTCGCCACTTTATATCTCGCGTGTGCCGCTCACCGGTGATTTATTTTTCATTTGGTGCGTCAACCAGCCGTGCAAGAGAGCAACACACGTGAGCGTCACGAGTTTCGGATCTTATTGGGAAATCTCGAGGAATTTATCGATAATGATACACCTCGAGACCGTTGCTAACGGAAAAATAAAGGATTGAACGTAGTCGGTTTATTCTTACGAACGAAGGCGTGACGGACGCGGCTTTCCGAGACTTCGAATCCAGCTGCCGTGTTGTGGATACTCGACCTCTCGACGAGACCCGACGATAGTTCCTTTAGATAGCTGAATGCGAGCACAGATCTCGAGCGGAGAGAAAGAGAGAGAGAGAGAGAGAGAGAGAGAGAAGGATGCTTCGGTGGGGGTGGATGAACAGCTGTTTGTCGAGGACTCGTTTTCATCCCTGAATATTTAGATTCGACGCCTACGCGACTTTCAACGTACTTTTTCTCCGAAAGGGAAATCATATTTACTCGGGGTGTTTCGAATTTTCGCAAATCGCGGCATCCAAAGGATCGAGTCTTTTCATTCCCCTTCGTCTCGTTCGGAATATGTGGGTGTATTCGTTGGAGAAAAAAGAGGAAAGGAGAAAAAATACTACAGCTGAGAGGAAGAGTACCAGATGCCCAGAACGAGAGCAGTACCTTTCAAATTTTGATGGATGGCAGACCGCGATGTTGGAGAAACCGTTTTCTCTCCCTCGTCTCCTCTCTTGTTTTAAGCCCGATCAAAAAATTTCCCGATTCTGGAATTCTCAAGGGCGAATTAGACGAGTGTCTTTTATCGCGACAAAGAAAAAGTTCAACGCATCCGAGTTGTGTGTAGGATCGGCAGATGTCGGATGTACCGAATTAAATCTCAAGAAAGAAAATCCCGTCTTGAAGACCTCACCGAATCTTCGGGTTATCCTCATCGAGTGAAAACGAATAAACTATCGAGAAGGGACGAAAGTCGATTGTCGACGTGTCTCAACGATCGTACCTCGATTGGGAGGATACGTGTATGCGTGTCCGCAGACGTATTCGCCTCGTACCAAATTCAGGTTGCGAGAGACTCCTGGGAACGCGTTTCGCGCGTCCACTGTACACTCGACGGCTGCGGCTCGAGGCGGTGTAACGGCCGTTCGGTCTGGGATGCCTTGAAAGTGGCAGGTGCAACGCGGGCCAAACTTCATTAAACACAATCCCATCTGCGCCCCCATACTTCCACCTCGTCTCGCGCGCTCAGCGATACTCTCCTTTGGAGCCAGAGAAAGGTTCGCCCTATCATCCGGCCACCTCTTACGGCCCTTGGATTTTGTCCGTTTCGAGCGACCTTGACTAAACTGGGAGACAATTAAAACACGTAGAGATTCTATCGCAATAGCTGCCTCGAATGGATATTAAATATTGGTATGACGAAACGGCCCTTTTCGAAATACGATGGCGATCCGAAGAAAAGTAGGCCCTGTGGTTGTGGCCCTCGATTGTTGCTACGCCACACTCGGAAGGGAAAGGGAGCTCGTTGTCCGGTTAGAGAGTAACCGACATCCACTGAGATACCTTTTACTCGTTCCATTTAAAACAAACGTCATTACTTGTCTCTCTTAAAACGCTTTGAATGAACTATTTGTAATCGATACTGGTGAAATTTAATTTTGAAATACCGTATCAAAGGTATCACCCCCTAAGATATTATCTACTCGTTAGAATGTATCGTTACTTATTCTGTCGGATGAACTGCTCATGAAACTGTTGAATTTACTCTGAATATTTATGTTACATATTTGATTATAAATACGAGGAAGGGCAGGGTGGTTCGTCGTATTGCGCAGTGCAGCTTCCGTGCACAATACTTACCTAAGCTCCATGTCCCGAATTTCCTATTCCTACTATTTCCACGAAAGAGGGTAAATACGTATTCGAGCCGTTCGACTTTCTGCAAGCAAAAATGTGTACGTATAATAGGCATTCCGAGACCTTTAAAATTTAAAGAGCCTGCTACAAGCAGCAGCTGACGACGCTCGATAGACATCGGGTATCTAAATAAATTTGAAAAAGTTTTTTAATTCTATGTTTTAACAAACAATATCTCGAGTGTGAAAAAAAAAAATTTGATAAAATTAATTAACAATTTAAAATTTTTTTCTGTGAAATTTTAGTAATTGATTAAAAATTGTCATGGTAATTTACGGTTTTGCCTATGATATCAGTGTACGTAAGTACACTTTATTGGTATTCTCGAATTTAAAATATCTGTTATCACGAATGGCAAAAATAGAACGAATATTTTTATGGTACGATAGGTTCGCCCTTAAAAGACGTGCCGTGGGAAAACTCAGTTTGCGGGGGCCGGCTCGATAAGATATAGTTGGCGCTCAGCGATCAATGATCAGTGATTCGTAACAACAGACATCTGCAATGTGTTTAATATTAACCCCTCGCTTTTGAAAAATTGAATTTTTAAAAATTGCACCGAATTTTACTCTATTTGTACTATTGCATGACACCCGCAAAAAATTAAAAGTCCAATAAAATATAAATGTATACTTTGTTTGAATTTCTTAATTATTTACGGGTGTTGTATATTATAATACGAATACAGTACAATTCAGTGCAATTTTTAAAAGTTCTATTTTTCAGAAATGGAGGGCTAACACTATGTACATACATCTGCAACTTTTAGTAACGTACACCAATTAATGTTAGGTACTAATTTTGGTAATCACGCGATCCATAGACAAAAATCTATTATACCCTATTCTCACAATATTTCACCGAGCTTAATCGCGAAAGTTCGTTAAATTTTCCCTAACAAGGTGGAAATTCCATTGCAGTAAATACTAACGATTATCATGGATTGCATCGCTACACATGTCACGTACGGCATGATATCTAATACGTTCGTGCGTTAAACGGAGGGTGGGAATGGTGTTCATCGTTTGGAGTTTCTTTCTTTTAATTGTGATATACGATTTTTTCAGACTATACCGCTCACCGAGGTAGATTAGGATGTTTGTTTTTTTATCGCATTGAAACGAATAGTGGCGAACGAAAGGGTGGTTTCCAAGTTCACACGATAGCGCAGATGTTGCGTTAAACATTCCATTTTAGCAAGACACGAAGTAAATAGGGTGGGCGGCACCGTAACGGAATCTAAAAAGAGAGACGTTTCCACGTCGAATGGTTAATCGATAAAAGTACGGTTAATTAGGAAATTTCACATCGACATATGCGTATGGATGATACTACTTAATTTGTTTATTTGATCTCACGCCATATTTACAACGAAATACGCTTACAAAATACGATTTAAATGGCATTTGAATTTATCGAAGTGCTCCTCCTGCGATACGTATAGATACCAATTAGAGCGATGACAGTAGTGGCAGCGAATACTCCTCCAACGATTGCTCCAATATTCATCTTCAATCTTGGACTCATAACGCAGCTTTGTTCTGAGAAAAAAGAATTTCTCTCCGTTAAATAGGTGAAAATTCGTTTCTCGTATTCTTTCAAAACAATAGATCCCTAATCTGACCTGATCGGGAGAAAAGATCGTTGTCCCTGTTGAATGCGATTAAAGATACATCCGTAATCGTGAGATCTATGGAGCCCGCGGTCAACATCGTTTTCAGTTTACACGTATAGAAGCCATTCCCCACAGACGCAGCAAACAGCCCAAGGCCGGACCGCGTTGTCTCGTTCAAAATTTGATTTTCTGAAAGCATTGAAATCAAGAGAAGTGAAGGATAATAATACTATAATTATCATCTATTTACCAGCTGCATCCGGAAAGTTGAAATCGTCGACGTAAACCGCTACGCTTATGCGATCGACGGAGAAACAGTTTCCGTTATTGACGAACGCGAATGTGATATTATTCACTTTCGGATCGCCCGATATCATAGTTTCAGCCGACGGCCACGTAAGCAGCATGTAGGACTTGTCGTAACCACAACTGCCATGCACATGGGCCGTTTGCGGGACTTTGATTTTGACTTTTCCGGTCTAAAACATTCTCATAAAATATTTTCAGACTTTTTACAAGCTGTAAGAGTATAATGAAAAACAAACTCACGCTCTTGTTTTTCTTCCGATAACGTAGAGTCATGGTAATTGACATTTTCGAGAGTGTACAGTATACCGACGTTGCGTCATCTCTGACGACGAATTCAAAATCTCTGACCGTATCTGGATCGTTTATTGGGCTATCCGTTGGCACTTCGGTGGTTGTCTCGTTTATCGAATCGAACGCAGTCGTTGGAATTTCCGTTGTAAGCTCGGTCGTGAAATCGTAAAAATTTTCAAACTCCAAGAATTCAAAATCATCATCAAATGACGTCATAGTGACCGCATCCGATTCGTCGATAGAAGCGCCTATAGCAGCTGTAAGATAAAGGGATGGTGTGCTTATCGTTACGATGATAGAATCCACTGTTTTCGGCACTCGATTAATTTTCAGTATGCAATCCGATTAGTTACAATCGAACAGATACCACCGGTTCTCGTATCGAGATAATAAATATGTAGAAATTTCGAAAAAAGTGAAATTATACGATATCAAAACTGTTTGTTTTATTTTTACGGTAAACTCACCCTCCAACAAAAGAACAATACACAACACTACGAAGCGAAAGGATTTCATCGTTGAATATCCTTGACGCGAACTTTTTTTCACGAAACACGAAGTAGAGGATAGTTTTGGAAAGTGCTTCCAAGGGAGGAACAAAAAATCAACTAAACGAGTGTACCTTGGTGGCTAATGTAGAGGATGGCCAATATCCCTCCCCTCGACCTATAACAACGAGAAGAGATAGTATATCTATACATTACTTTCCTCGACATTCTACGTCGATTACCTAACGACGCATCGACTCAAAAACCCTCATTAGCATCCGCTCTTAATTTCGAAACTGCAGCTAGTGACACCAAATTACCGTTAAGGGCGAATTAGCGTTCGTAAGCTGCACCAAAACACACATTTTCGTTCGGAACGCGTTTGTGATTTCTACGCTGTTATTACATCCTTTTGTTAACAATTTCCTCCTCCAATGGCAATCAGATTTTACCCGGTGCGGCAACCCCACATTCGTGTCTTGCGGTCACGAGAAATCGTGTAATTAGGGGGACCCCCGCAAATATAACGGGGGTTCAAGGTAATAAGCGTTACAAAAATTGCATAGGATGTGGCCGTACGCGAGCTTCTACGACATTGACCGAGCGCGTTAACCGATTTACTCCCTCGCGATAATAAACTCTTTTTTTTCGTTCTTCCATTGTTCCAAGCAGCTGTCTAATGTATGGTTAGCGATTCACGTCGTTCGAATGCTTTCCAATTTCGTGATTGCGTACCCAGCGATTCGAGTCGAGGTTCTTTCTTCGAGTTCATCACTCGATTCGAGTAAATCGGTTGGCGCGTGCCGCTGCTGGCTCGAATTCAAATCGCACGCGGACATCTTGCGATATTCTGTTTCGGTATTCGTATTCGATCGAATTCCCTTGGCTTAGGTCTCGTATGGGGTTTTAGGCTGGGGGGAGACTAACGTCGAGTCATCCCGTCCGTTGGCACGCGAAACCCTTCAAAAATCAACATCGAATATTGTTATCTAAACGTCGATCGAATCACCCGCAGCGAGATATCGATGGATCGCGATGTGGATATCGATCCCGGTCGGCCATCTGCTCGACCGTGGCGGGGTGTCAACCCCTTTCGTAATCGAACGAATGGTTACAATAAGAGAACCCACAAACATTCGAAACTATCAAACTCGGCGGACTTCCGGCGGTAGAATTTTCCAATTAAGTATCGAGGGATGTTTGGCTCGAAAACTTTTCATATACGAGGAAAGAAGAGAGATTTTTTTTTTTTTTGGAGAACAAGGAAGCAGATGCGGTTATTTTCGCGATCGTTTTACCAATCGAGAAGGGCTCGGGTTACGAGATCGAGTCATCTGCTTTTCGCTCGCTCATCGCAGATTGCCAGATAAATTCGATACGACGGTGTCACCTTCCCACCCGCGCTCGTTTTAATGCTGTCGTGCTTTTTACTTCGACCCAAATAACCGTCATCCAGCGACTGCAGCTATGTAGAAAGAGGGAGGGGAAGAACGAAAAAGATGAAAATCATTTTTCATCCCGTGCTAAAATTTTTTTCACACATTTCACTTTAATTTATTCAGCTTTATTCTAATTAATTTCGAACCTCCCCAAAAGTATGTTTCCAGTGTGTAAAGCGCGAAACGATAAATAATTCATGGGTTAGACTCGCCTTGCATCGTCAATCGAAGCGAGACAATGGGAGTTTGGATTTTAACATAAATTCCGTTTTCCGTTTTTTCCTCCCACGTACAATGCAGAAACCCAGATTGTGTTTTATCTCTCGCTGGCTCAGCCATCCGTTCGGAATTTCGGTCATTCCGAGGTACGTATTTCCAGGCGTCTACCGATTTGCCTTGCGCGCCGTTACTTTTGTTTGGTTTTCCTGGCTACCGGAGAAAATAGGGTACAATAGGATTTGTCTGGCGACGCGACAAAGTCGGCGCAAATTTCACCATGTCATCGCAATTATACGCTATTTACCCTTTCCAAAACGACACCGAAGCGCGACTCTTTTGAGAGCTTCAGTCGGAAGCGTCGGAAGTGTTCAATACGAATTCAACATTTGTATGCGTAAATTGTTTATAAAATTTACAAAGCTCTGTGTGGATTTCAAGCTACGCAGACTTCCATTGAAAAGTTCACACAGAAATACAAAGCTCAATTCGACGTTGCAACATATTTCACTCACGCAATTACGCGGCTATTAACTCGGTTGCTAACTCAATTTCCCTAAAAACTTCCCACCCTGTTTTGCGACTGAACTAGCCTGTCAATTGCGCGAAAGTTTGCGCGTAAAACACCTGCGAGCGAGCGAAGCGAGAGAAAATTTTTCGCGCTGTAGACGCTGGTACGCGACGTAAGGAAAATTTATGTTCCGTGAAGAGCGGATGTCTCAACCGAATTTTTTACGCCGATGAATATGCGGCTTCGAGTAAGGAAATTCTTGCGTGAAGCGTATAATTTCAAAAAACGAATCGATGTTTGTTACATTTTTATCTGAAAGTGTTCATACTTTGTATATACAATGCGCAATAATTTCATAAATAAAAGCGATTTCAATGTTCAATAGCAGTTATCGATTATATCGTAACTGTATCAAACGCGTGTCAACTTTTGGATTTTTTTGCAGGCATGGCACATAAGAGGCTTCCCTATGTAACTATGACCCATTACTTCCATGCGGGGGGCACGCGAGCCATATGGCACACGCGACTGGCCCATTCGTCTCTAAGGTCCATCGATATATCGAATTTACGAAATTCAAACTTTGCACGCGTCGACGGTTCCTTCCGCTCGCGCTTAGAGGGCTTCTCGAAGAATCTTTGGCTCTTCGTTCTGTATGTTGATAAAGGTACCACCTACATTTTTATAAACTAAAAGTTTTTGTACATAAGTACATGAATTAATCGGATTAATTTCTTTGTATTACAGCGTCTGCTTACGTCAATTATCCCAATTTGGGTAATGTAAGTAATAATTAGCTATACAATTTTATAGTAATTTTAATTTACATATTCTAAACCGCAAGTCTTATTTCAGTCGATAAATATGGAACCGATCGAACGATCAAATGGTAACTCATCTAACTTATCGACCACGGATATTAACTAACCGACAGTAGATAGTATTCCTGTAAAGTCGATAACTTTTCTACAGTCGGTAAGTAAGAAATTCTTCGTATGATAAAAAATTGAAATATTCCGGGTGAAATAATATGATCACGGCAGATCGTTCCACGTGATATTATCAGATAGTTTATAAATATTGTAAATTGTAGTATATCTACAAACTAACAACAATCTGAAAGTCCGTATTAATGAAAGAACATTATTTGACCCCGCTGTGTAATCCGGAACGCATCGTTACATTCGACACAGTTTCTTCCGTCGAAAGTAAACCTTCTACGAGCGTGAAAGCCGACGAATTTACGGGAAAAGCGCGATGAGCTCGATATACCAGTCGCGGTGCTGAGGAAAATTTTCTTCTGCAGTTCTATTTTGTTGGCAAAAGAAAATTGTATATTAACTATTGCATACTCCGAGTTTTATGCTATATCGTTGAGAAAATATAAATTAGCGTACAGGTCGATTAATTCCCATAGGCATTAGATATCGCTAAATTTTAAATAAATAGGTCTTTTTCTATTTCATAATTCGACACATAAGTTTTTAGTAACGTATATTCATTGTTGCGATCACGCAACTTGAAAAGTGAATGCTGAATTTGCGAAGTAAATTCGTAGTTAACCTGTGAAACTCTATTTCCATTTCTATTATTCGAAAGATATCAGATTTTGTGTAGACACCCTATATATCCATAAACGTATGCACGTACAAGTAATATAATTTCTACTCAATTCGTGACGTAGAAAGTCAAGCACGAAAGGTGAACAAATATCGAAACTGAAAAAAGAAACGCGATATCAATGACGTTGATAAATCCATCATTCGCGAGTATTTACAGCCGAGTCTGTAATCAATACCGAGGTATCAACTATATTGCGTTTTATATTATGATCTGGAAGCGATTCTCGAAACGAATAACTAGGAAGCTTGGGTTTGCAATTTCAAGATCGTCGGTACTCCTTGAAGATTCTCACCGATACATTTTTACATATCGTATACGTATATCGAAAGAAGTGATTTATCATCGTCGCTTATAAAACAGCAGATGAAATATAAATGGGTGCGCTCACGTCTGTCGGTGATGTACCCACGTGGGGTCACCATTTCCGCAAGAGAAGTACACGTACGCTCTTTCTTCGGTGTGCTCTCGATATTGCGATTCAACGAGCCATTTCAGCCGAGAAAGATGACGAAGATTTAGCGATTAAAAGAGAGTTCACGGAAATAGCAATTTTTTTGAATTAAGGCTCCCGTTATCCTACGAAAGCTTATATCCAGCTTACAACGATGATGGATCGAAAAGAACCGCTGGCACGGCACTGCGGACCGGAACGCTATTGACTTATCTTGGTGAATCGCGTTCGTTCGAACGCGACTATATGCGCCATAATCGATTTCGGGGGTAAATAAACAGGAACGAGTGCGCGAGCTCCTCAATAACCGACGATGGCGACTGACGCAAACGGATCGTCGAGCGGTGGGGATTAGACGGTGAATTAAAGGTTTCTCCTCGAAAAACGAAAAAAACACGAGGAATCTGAAAATTGACGTTGCAGAAGTTACGGAGTCGTCGCGTTACGTATGCGCGGTTCATTGTCCCCGTGACCGGTGGCGCTAGAGGACACGAGAAAACAAATTGTTATCAATTGCGACAATAATTTACCGGCAGGGCGCTCGTCGCCGCGAAATTGTTCCGCCCGGCTGTCTTTCGTGATCGATAATTTCCGAAATTGGAAATTTTCAAATGACAAACGACGTCAATGAGATATAGAAGAATGGAGGAAGACGTATACGTATTTTACGTACTCACGGTGGGGAAGAGTCGACCCTGTTTTCTTCATTTCAAGATGGAAATTAACGCCGAGAATTGAATTCGATACTCGCATCGATTAATGCAAATTCGCTAATTTTCGTGCCAAGAACGAATCAATATCGATCAAGTGTATCGCGCTGGATTAAAACGGGGTCAGACGATTTTGTACACTAGTGTTATTTTTGCGTTGTCGCGAAAATAATCGCGTCGAGAAGAGAGTGGGTAGGATGAATCAAAACACGAGGAAAAAAATAAAATAAGAAAAATTTTCACAGCGCGCACGTAGCCGGGTTTAAACGCTGATTTAGTGGACGCGTGTTGCAACCCGTCTGTCGTAATTTTATCGGTTTCGGTAAAATTCCTTCTCGCGATTCGTCAATTGTCTTCTCCTTTCGCTGGCTATTCTCCTATAGCGCGAAAAAGAATTTCGATGGCGAATATTGCCTCCTCCCCACCTTTCCCGTCTTCGTCGAGTGTTGTCGAGCGCTGAATTTTCCTAACGTGCGTGCGCCGTTACGGTGGTTCGCTAACGGGTAACGCAAAAGTATATATCGACGATGATTCAGTCTCGGCGATATCGCGGAGCTTACCGAACGAGAGTTTCTGCCCCCGTTGTTTGCCGCTTCGGCTGCAAGTCCTGGATTCGTTGATATCGAGTATCGCTTCTAGCTCGAGTCAGAGTTGACAAAAATTTTCGAATTCAACAGCGTTCGGCTTTTTGTTAACTTTAGGATAGACCCGCAATGAGCCACGTCAGGGGCGATTTTTCGTTGCGTGTTGTGAAGTCTTATTTGAAATTCTTTTCTCGGTGAACGGTCCAGGGCCGTTCGAGAGGCGAACCTTCAAGCATAACGACTTTCAGAGCTCGCAATAATGTACTTTCACATTCGTAAGACCGAAGAGTTCGAACTTGGAGAACTCGTTCCCGTTCTTTAAGATTACCGATTTTTTAACCTTTTATCATTGTCTTAGACTTGTAATTACAGTTTTTAAAATTTGATAAGACGTTCTTGTAAATACGTTCGGTAAACAAGACATTCGCTTCGCAGTCTTCTCAAATCCGGAATGAACAACGCTACGAGGTCGTCAACGTACCTTCTTTCAGGTAGAAGCGGTCGGAGACTCTTGCAAAACAATTGTTTTGTAACGAAAAAGTGACGAACCTGAGATTTTCTTTTAGGACCCCAAAGCTCGCCAGGTGTAAGCTATACGCTCCCTGAGACGGTTCGACCCAGTCGCAGCAGGCAAAGGCTGTGTGTACCGTAATGCATTGTCATCGGTTTTACCGGCTCGAGTTCGTAAGAACGGCCGAGAACCACTGGTCCTTTAATGGTCGCGACGTCAACAGCGGACTCGCCCCGGTTCGAACGCTGAGAAACCATCAAAAAATTTTCGATCGACCAGAACTAATCGCCTTTGCGATAATGGAAAAATTAATGACACTGCTATTCGAGTTGTTACAACCAAATTGATGAGTTTGCCAATTCGGTATTATTTTTAATCGAAATCGGCAAAATCGATCTCGAAAAGCCTTGCATTCACTGAAATCGAAGACGTAGATGTAATTTTTTTCGTGTGTATTACGAAAGATAAAAATTCGCAATAAAAAAAAACGGGAAATTTTCAACCTCCGGCAAGCCCCTACTAGGTACGTTTCTGCGCGAAAGTGAGCGTAAACTGCCGAACCCGTACGAGTATAGCCGAGGCCGCGCGAAGGCACGGCGTACTAGCCAGTCAGCGAGGAGGATCCCCAGTAGTGGTTTAGCAGCAGCAACGGCAGCATCTGTACACGAGGGGGGAACGAGAGGAATGTGCGCACGGGCTGGTTCGCAGCTTCGAACTGCGACTGAATAAAAATATCGCGCACAGTGGAAGAGAGAATAGTTATGACCGTCATCGTTTGCGAGACGTCGGATAATCATCTAGTGAAAAAGTTATAAAGTTGGTGAAAACTTGTGATTAATAGTGTATCAGTGATTAATACTAGCGTTAAAGCGACGTTCTCTCCTCCCCCCACTCCTTCTTGTTGCCGATTCTTTCTACAATAACCTCTTAATTGTCAGCCTCCACATCGATAAGTTTACATTTCCGAACCGTTCTTTCCCGTTTAGTGTTTCGTTTTCGAGTGAATATCTTTACGTGTTTCGGACGGCCCTGTTTCTGTGTGCGTGCGTGACGGGCGAAGCACGAAGGCCGGACAGACTAAGCAAGATGGCTGTGTATCGCTGACGAAAGTCCAACGAGAGGACCCGGGGATAAACGGAACATGAGGCTACGTGACCGCCGGGCCCGTCCCTGAAGAGAGAGACACTGGCCAAGAAGCGAGAGGTGGATAGATTTTACTTTACTTTACGCTAAAACTCGTCTAAAATTTTCCTTTACGTCAAAGTTGGAGAGCTGGATTTTGATAATCTCTCGATAGACGTAAAACACGTGTACCATCTATACTTCGTGAATATTTTTATCGATAAATACCGAGTATATTGGTATCGCGAATAGGTAGATAATGGCGTTGTTAAGAACGACAGGCGTTAAAAACCACCAGTGGAGGTTCGCTGTCACGGTGAAATGGCTAATGACAATGTATGCCACGTACGTAGAAAATGTAAACAAGTCCCAATCTTTCGAATGACGTAGTTACCTCGACCGATTTAGATTTTCACTATTCATCGTAATCTCGTCGCGAGATCGAATTCATGCGAAATATACACCGATAGCAATGTTAAATAATCGTTTGTGTTTGCTTCTGTGTGTTGGAAAAACAGGCGACTTTAATCATCGTATCCGACGAAATTTCGAGGTTATACTCGAAAACAAAATGGCGTCGAGCCCACTGTTTTCTTTTGCACGCGCAAATTTCGTGCGAAAACCGATTGCCGTCGCATTGAGTCGTCAACATCTGTCGGCTGAGACATAACCTCCCCTCGACAGTTTCCGAAGAAGGTTTGAGATTGTTCGGGTTTAAAACGGCAAGGTTGTGCCGAGAAAGATCGCGCGAGTAGTGATTAGAAACGTCAAATATGTGCAACAAAACAGTTTCGTTGAATACATTTAAAATTATTGTGTTCCGAATATCGCACAGCCTCGATGCCAATTGGCTCATCGATTCATTCATGTATTGCGGTCCTTTTAACCCTCTACGAAAGGCACTTTTATTTTCGATGCGCGAACATCTGCACTGTAGAAGCCAACGATTCTAAATCTACAGATGAATTTTAAAAACGTCTCCCATTACATTCAGTTAAGCTAATTTTTGGTCATCCATATCAATATTACCCATTTTAAAAACTTCACAATTCTGAAGCCACATTGCGAAAGGCTATTAGATTATTTGACTAAGGGGCCTCCGTAAATAGTAAATCTGTTTACATCGCTCGCAAGAGTTCGATTGACGATGATTTCTACAGTACTGTAAACGGGAGAAGGAAAAGTACAGAATGTGTGCGTGGCTGTAGTTTTCGCAGTATCGCAACCTCGCGTGTTGGCCTTTCGGCGTATTCGATACCGAAGACACGTGTACACGCGATAGAAGGTCACGCGCGAGAATTTTTCGTACTCTCTCGGCTACTTTTATCGGTCCCCCTCTTCACCCCCTTCTCTCCGTCCACCCGTCGCCCGTCAGGAATAATTCCACGTTTGTCATGACAAATTGAATTCACGAATTTCACGGGTTACATAACACCGCGAAACGACTTTGGTCTATCTCACAGTCTAAGCCTTCGCGGAACGCGCCGCGGTTGGTTTACGTAAAAATTATAATTAGATCCCGAAACGATATCGAATTACATCGTGGAAAATTGCACTCGCTGAAATTTCCTCTCCCCGGGGAGAAAATTTTTCTTTCGAAATTGCAGTCGCTACAAAATTTACAGTGCCATCTGTAAAGCTCCTAGATGAAAATGACGTAAATGTAATAACCTACGATGCTCGACTAAGAATATGGTACAGAATCGAAGTTTGTTCTCGACATTGTTATGAAAAACGAATTCCCTTCGTGTGCAAAGGAAAATTTCGAGTCCTCGCGAATCGCGCCGTCTCTTGGCGAATTCGTAGGCGGCTGAAATTCGTCAGCGCGAGATGATGCGCCGTAAATAACGAATGCGCAGGTATGACGTTTATGAGCACCGGTCAGCGAAATTCCAGGAAGACGCGAGCTCTACATATTGATTTTGTACTCGTTAAATTCGACGACACGTAGGCAATCGGAGAATTAATTTCGGCGCGATTACCGCCTCTCCGCCGACGGTTAATTGCGATCGATCGTTTAGCTGGGCGCGTATACGGGGAATAAACGCGTTGTTGGAGCGAGACGTGATGAGAGGGGGAAGGGAGGATAGAGAACAGAACTCGGAGCGAGATCCTCGACACAACTATCGTGCAAAATATATTCACTGGTATCCGAACGAGAGAGAAGGATTGGGGAAAAACTTGCCAGCGTGTCTACCTTGCGTATCGACGGAGCCACTTTCCTGTTGACTCATCGCGCGATACCTGTAGACCGCGCTCCGCTGGCGAAACGAAACACGCTAGAAACATCTCGCAAACGTATTTTCAGAATACTCTTTTAATCGGTCTGTCATAATGGCCGGCGAATCCATTTTCATCGAATCCAAAATTTTAATAAAATTTCATTTGATAATCTTAAACTTTATCAGGAATTTGATAACATATTATGTTGAAGTTTCACGTAGTTGTTTATGAATTTTCACAAATTTTTGTGTTTATTGATTCCAATACTCTCAGTTGAAATTTAATATAATATTTTTTAACGGTGTGTTGTTTCGTACTCTCGGCGGAAATCGAATCGAACAGTCGCGTCGTTGTTGAAATTTTTTTCTTCGTTTTCGCCTCTACCGACTCTTGAGGTAACCCGCATGAACGGCGCTGCGCAGTTTGTAACAGCAGTACACTCGGCGCGTAATTACACAGCCACGATCTGCCATGGTGCACGTCGATTGCGCGCATACCTGCGGGGGTTCTATATATATTAGGCGTATGTATACATATATGAATATATGTATTCATATATATGCCCATATGTATTTGAAATTCCATCTACAATAAAGTTATTAGTTTCCTTTCTCGAGTATTCAACGAATTTAAGGATTGCTCTAAATTAAGGAAGAGAGAAAGAGAGAGAGAGAGAGAGAGAGAGAGAGAGAGAGAGAGAGAGGATGTAACTGTAACTGTAACTCATATGGTACTGTAGATCGGTTATAACGTTAAACGAAACTGCACTATTTCTGACACGTGCCACTAAAATTAGAGTATGTCGCGTATGCGGATAAACGTGACAGAGAAAGCGAAAAAAAGAACAAAAGCCCGGGTGTAGAACGCTAAACGATGCCACGGATGAATTTCCGCGAAGATCGTGTTGAACAAAAATTTATTTTTAAGCCGTTTCGAATGAATTCTTAATGTTTATAATTATCGAACGAAATTCAATATTCATGAGTTTCTGTCGAGAATTACTATATTAAGCCGAGAAAAAATTTTGAAAATAATTAACGCGTCTAATAAATTTGATATTTTCCTGTAGGGAATGTGTGACATGTTCATCCAAACGCAGCAGACGAGCAGCGTCAACGGTAGCAGCAGCAGCAGCAGCAGCAGCGGCAGTAACAACACCAGTGCTCACCATCACAAGAAGCGCAAGTTGGAGTACAACATCAGCCAACCCGTAATTCAGCACGCGTTGGTCCAATCGAGCGGGGATTATCAATTGGACAGCGGAAGTGCCCAGCAACGGTACTCGGTTAGCAGTACAAATAACAACAGCAACAACGGCACTACTGCATTCAGCACGCTGCACAACACTAATAATGCGCTGCAGAAGGGTAGCCCGAACCAGCAGACCTTGGTGCGAGCTTCGACGATCAAACTCCTAGACACCTATCAACGCTGTGGCCAGAAGGTCCGTTTCTAGTCTTCCTCCCTTTGTCAGATTAAAAGAAACGATTTTTTAAATTTTTGTAGTCTCGTTTCCTTCAATGAAACAAATAGAAAAGAATAAAAATTGTAAGAAAAAGTAACCAAAAAATCTTTAATCGTAAGGCCTTGCGATCGGTTTCATCTGTCAATTGACGTTGCTCTGGTAACACGCACCACGGATAGATCGGTCCCGAAGCGTAAATAACGTTTCCATATGGCATAGTTAACTATCGATTGCCTCCAAGGCTCTCATTTCATATTTCATGTTAGCTATAGCCCTATCCGGGTAGTGTATACTTTGATCAGAAAAAAATGGCGCATTGATGCATATTCTCAAGAGAGGCGAATTTTCATTTCGAAACTTCTATGTTCCTCGTTCAAATTTACAAAATACGTACAAAAATTTAAAATATGGAAAATAATGGCGAAAACTGAATGTGATTACAACTTAGAAATCAAGAATGATTTGATAATTTGGATTCGTTCCTACTACAAATTTTTCTAAATTTGGTCCCTTTACTCAATTTATTTTCATCAATGGAGTAATAATTGATTTTTAAGAAATTTTATGTTGTAGCGTTGCGAAATCGAATTTTTGTTAATTGTGATTTTTTAAATTTTTTATGTAGCGAAAAACTTGGTCAAGGGACGGTAATGGTGAAGGTTTGGCAGTTCATTCCGCCAACGCGACAAATACTGCGAATAATACTGTAGTGACACAGCATCACACCCAGCAACAACAGCAGCTACAGCAACAACCTCAGCAGCATCATAAACAAACAGGCATGACGTCGCACAGTAAGCAAGTGACTACTACGGGAAACGGTGGTGGCGGAGCTGGTAGTAATCCACAGGGTGATGGAGACTATCAATTAGTGCAACATGAAGTTCTATACTCTATGACAAACCAATATGAAGTCCTCGAATTTTTGGGCAGGGGCACTTTTGGACAGGTACGCCACTATACAAATTCAATATTTCGAATATCTTCGATTTTTTGTTATAGTTGATAAGATAGACAAACTAAATGGTAAAATAATTTCAGGTTGTGAAATGTTGGAAGAAAGGGACTAACGAGATTGTCGCTATAAAAATTTTAAAGAATCACCCTTCGTATGCACGACAAGGCCAAATTGAAGTAAGTTAAATTCATTTTCATTTTGTACCAAGTTTTTATTTTACAAAATTGACTGATTTTATAAAAATATCACTTTTTTTCAGGTCTCCATCCTGTCACGTCTTAGTCAGGAAAATGCGGACGAGTTCAATTTTGTTCGTGCCTATGAGTGTTTTCAACACAAATCCCATACATGCTTGGTTTTTGAAATGTTGGAGCAGAATCTTTATGATTTTTTGAAACAAAATAAATTTTCACCCTTGCCTTTGAAGTACATCAGGCCCATACTTCAACAAGTTCTCACAGCATTATTAAAGCTCAAGGTTAATGCTATTCTCATATTCATAACAAAATTGAACATGAATAGGTTAGAATAACAAATTTTAAATTTCAGCAATTGGGATTAATTCACGCCGATTTAAAACCCGAGAACATCATGTTGGTAGATCCAGTCCGTCAACCGTATCGCGTGAAAGTTATTGATTTCGGTTCAGCCTCGCATGTATCTAAAGCTGTTTGCAATACTTACTTGCAATCTCGATATTACCGTGCGCCGGAAATTATTCTCGGACTACCATATTGTGAAGCCATTGATATGTGGTCGCTGGGGTGTGTTGTGGCTGAGTTGTTTTTAGGTTGGCCACTATATCCAGGTAGTTCAGAGTATGATCAAATTCGATACATCAGTCAAACACAAGGACTTCCGACGGAACATATGTTAAATAATGCTAGTAAAACAACTAAGTTCTTCTATAGAGACATGGATAGTGAGTATTTTGATTAATAATATTGATTATTATTAAACAAATATTTATTAAAATTATATTTATATTTAAATTTATTTAATGAATTTTTTTATTCTTATTCAAAGGTACTTATCCTTTTTGGAGGTTGAAAACGCCAGAAGAACATGAGGCGGAAACTGGTATCAAATCTAAAGAGGCTAGAAAGTACATATTTAATTGTCTCGATGATATTGGCCAAGTGAACGTTCCCACGGATTTAGATGGTGGTCAACTATTGGCAGAAAAAGCCGACAGAAGGGAATTTATTGATCTTTTGAAGAGAATGCTTACAATGGACCAGGTAGTAATATCTATTGCTTTTAAAGAATTTAACTTAATACATAACTTTCCAAAGATGGATTTTCAACATTCAGTTTTATTTTCAAGGAACGGCGTATAACACCAGGAGAGGCTCTAAACCATGCCTTCGTAACCCTAGCGCACTTAGTCGATTATGCGCATTGTAATAACGTCAAAGCTTCCGTCCAAATGATGGAGGTTTGCAGACGTGCTGGAGATTTTACTGCAAGTCCAGCACATCACCAAGCAGCACCTGCACCTCAACCACCTCCTCCCACTTCGTTAGTAGCCAACTTCGTTCCTACTACAAATGGGAGTGCTGTAACTCTAACGTTCAATAATCAATTAACCAATCAAGTACAACGCCTCGTTAGAGAACATCGTACTGCGCAAACAGGATATGACAATCTGGTTTGTATAATTATTAATTAAATTGATCTTTATATCTGAATAAAAAATATAGATCTATTAAAATTTATTATAATATTTTCTATTTGATTTTTAGTACCAAATATACAATGGTGGTCGACGACCAACACAATATAGCGCATCATCTAGTGGTTCAAATAGTGGTCGAAATGGAGTTCATGACTTTCCGCATCAGTTAGTACCCGGTATACTTTGTCCACCGCCTGGATATCAAACTATGCCGAGTCCTGCTAAGCATGTAGTAGTAGCTCAACCTCCGCAGGCTCAACAAGGACCGTTACAAATTCAGCCGTCAATTATTTCGCAACAAGCAGTTGCTGCAGCTGCCGCGGCAGCTCAGCAACAATATGCGGCTGTGCCCGTATCGATGGTGGAAACTGGACGGCAAATGTTACTCACTGTAATCAAAATTTCTTTTTAATGTAATTTTTATATTTTAGTATAAGTTTAAAACACTTTTTTTAATTTTCTTAGAATGCAGTCCAAACATCATGGCCTGGTGGTAGTCGGCAAATGGCAGCAATTGTACCATCGTGGCAGCAACTCCCACCTCAGCATGGAACCATACAACAACCTTTATTGAGTGATGCTGGAGACTGGGGCAGACCACTCATCGTTGACAGTTCTGCTATACTGCAGGTAGAAATCATGAAAATTTTATTTTTTGTCACCACTGACAGTTGTTTAACTTCATACCCTTGTTTTGGGGAAGGATCAGCGTCCAGTGTTTCCTGTTACTGAAGTGTACAATACGAGCACTCTAGTGGAACACCCACCGCAAAGCTGGGGCAAAAGAAGCGTAGCTAAGCATCATCAACATCATTTAGCTGTTCCACAACAGTCTCAACATCGTCACGAGCATAAAAAGGAAACACAGCAATTAAGTCCAGTAAAGAAGAGAGTCAAAGAGAGTACACCCCCCAGTAGTATGAGAAGACATTCTCCATCGAGCGGACACTGGCAACAGCAACCCGTTCCATTGCATCATCACAACAGCAAACATACTAGCAATCATGGAGCATCAGAACATCAAATAGTTCCAACTGTTCGACAACAAACTATTACCATCCATGACACACCGTCTCCTGCTGTTTCAGTTATAACGATAAGTGACAGCGAGGATGAAACTCCAAGTAAATGGTGAGAACATATTCATAAACAATTCTTATTTATAGAATGAAGTAGATTGCTTCTTTTTCGTTAGATAAACCCTCTCAATTACGTATTATATTATAGTATGCACTTTTTTCCTCTTTTTGTGGTAAATTAAATTTATTTAAAAATATAGTTAATCTTGTTCAGTAGTTACTTAATAGTAGTAGAATCATGCATGGGTATCGTTGACAGTTGTGGAGACCGTCAATGCGGAGCCTGTCAAAGTTTGGTCGCTCGTCTGTCAGGCGACGGGCGTCCCGTCCGAGAGGAGGTCATCAGAAGGTACTTCAAAAAGACAAAAATAATATTCAACACATGTAGTCGATTCATTTCAGTTAAATCTCATGGTTATTCTTCTCTTTTCGAATCAGTATTTTACACTTTCAGTAATTTAATCATTTTAAAGCATGTCTGTTGCTGGTCAATGTGTTATACATATTTTCGCAAAAATTTGTAAATCTTATAAATAAATATGAGTTATTACGAAACATTATATGGAACACGAGGTAATGTAATCATGAATACGCAAATTTACTTTAATTCAATCGTAAATCAATTTAATCGTAAATAATATTTTCAAGTTTGGCTTAAATACTATTACATTACGGTTTCATTTAATTTTATTTTTTGATGCGATAACATTGTTTGAATACACAATAGTAAATTAATATGTGGTTTAATCTTTAAAATTTTGTCTATAGTATAGAATTTTTGAATTAATAAAAATTCTTTTTGAATTTCAGTACTCAGTCGACTCCAAGGGCTTTACAAACTATACCACAAACTCAGTCATCGAGTCAAGCACATACCACCAGTCACGTACCGTCGCATAGTTCCTCTCACCGAGCTCAACGAAAAAATGTTATAAGTTGTGTGACTGTTGCGGATAGCGATGGAGAGTCTAGTCCTGGCCGAGCTCACTCACATCTCTATCAACATTTCCCACAACACCATCAACATCAGCAAACTACTCAAATCATTAAACATGAGCCGCAACAACAGCACCACGTGAGCAGTAGCAGTAGCGGCAATAGCAGTTCTGCTTATACCGCTCAATCACAAAAGAAACGTTTACTGGCCAAAGTACAATCTGAATGCAGCATGATCAATGTTGCAACTAAACCAGAACCTGGTGTCGAGTATTTAGCTCCCCATCCATGCCATGCGCCAGCCTGCAAAGAGCCACCGACCTATCAGGTTAGCTTTTATTTTTAATCTATTTTGATGTAAGATTGTTACTGTCAATTAACAAATACTAGAGTTAAGATGAAAAATTTATTAAAATATTAAATGAAATTTGTTTGAAAATCACTTCAATTTTCCAAAGCGGCAATTGTGAATTATTGATTTAAATATCTATTCTCTACATATTTAATTTCTAAAACCTGTATTGAAAAAATATTCCTCAGGATTACCACGACATACGTGATTACTGCTTACAGTATGTGACCACGAGTAGCGCGCATCCGCATCTTCAAGATCAACACATCATTTATACAACTGGCACGGATAAAAGGGTATCTTGGCCGGGAAAACGAACCGAATATAAACATGAATATGTTCAGCCGCCAGCAGCTCATACAAGGGATCACCAAAAATGGGCAGTGGCCAATACGGTGCATCAATATAGGTTTGTCTGATTTTGTTTCGATTATATTTAAATAATTTTTATTATAGTGAATATTCGATTCACAAAACAGAAAGTTGAATCGAGATGTAGTTTATATTTGTAGATATGAGAGAAATACTTATTATATATGTAAAAACTACATTTCCATTTATTTTATGAAAAATGAAAAAAGAATTGTATGGTAATTAAAAACAATTTTTTTGTTCACTCATGTAGGCAGGGTCAGGTAGTGAGTACTGCGGGACATCCTGGTCACAGTCATCATGGGCATCCGGCTCATTTGAGCCCAGGATCTGGTGGTGGTGGAGGCGGGCGTAGTCCAGCCGGAGGTCCTGTTATAACAGGCGGACAGCATCTCGGTCAGCCTATCTATCAGGAATATGCTCACGTTCGATCGAGAACGCATGCAGTGCCTCCGCCGGTTTACGTCACAGCTGCCCCTTCCCAGGCCCCGACTGCTATTCAGCAGCAACAAGTGCCCACCTACCAGGGATTCACACCCGGGTGGGTACCTAGACACCTAGTTGATGCATGCACGTGTGTACCAATTTATTATATTTCCGTATTAGACAATTTTATGAATATTTCTTCTGAGTACAGAGGGATTTGTCTTTGATTTTGATTTTTTTTTATGCAATTTTCTTCTTACAATTAAATAAACAACATTTTCTTAGAAACAAATACCTCTGTATGTAAGATGCTTTGTTTTAGTGAATTTTAATTTAAAAAATACAGTATTTTATTGCGCATGTATATTAAGTATATATATGAAAAAATGCCTATGCATAAAATAAATATATAATTATATACGTTAGAATATTTATTACATATAAATATATACATATATTTATATGTATGTATATAACATAATTTTTTATAGCCACGTAGAAGATTTTCTAACTTGCGTTATCCCCTTTTTTACAGCTCTTCTCCATTAACATTATATGATTCTAGTCGTGCATTGCCACCGCCAGCTCATCACAGCTCGGCAAGACCATTACTAGCGAGTCATGCAGCGCACCCGTTACCAGCGCATATGCAACCAACAGCAGTCTACGGATTGGCACCACTTTCACCGGCCAAACATCAATATCAACCATCAGGTCTATGGTTTACAGAGTAAAATGTTAATTTGTGTATTAACGAAATGATTGGACGTTCAATGGTCAAGTGAAACGAAAGTGTAAAATCGACCAATTTTTTTCTGCACTTTTACACAGTCGAATATAAAATGTTTCCTCCAATGCAATAATTTGGCATTGACTATAAGAATCAATTCGAGATAGGGTATGATCAAATTGCCACAATTTTGGTAATACATCAAAACTAGAATTTATACTATTAAAATTCATAATTCTTTAAGGAAAAAGGCAGGGTTCGATGAACATGAAAACTTTTGACAATCCGTCCTGAGCAATGATCACCCTTCTCCAAAATTAGAAAAAAAAAACTCGAATCAGTTATGTGAAGAATTTGTATTCTTATTTCACTTGATCAGCGAGCAATGAGATTTAAGAGAAATTTGAGAAAACATTATTGTGCCGTACCAAGGCCTCGTTGACGTTTCCTAAACGTTATAATGATATGTAAATATGCATTTTTTTCTCACTGAAATATTGACTCAAGCTTCGTCGAGAGCGTTCGGTATCGGTTTGATCGACTATTTTCGATTTTTGAATAACGAACAAATTGTCTCTCGTTATGAGTTTAATAAGTGGGAGAAAATTAGTACCGTTTCCTAGTTAATGTGAGGAATCGAAATTTTTTACGAATGTATGGAGACTCAATGTCTATTTGATCTAGACTCGTGTTGAACTATACATTATTCGTAAACTTATATTATATATATGTATATGTATATAAATATATACATACACAGGTATATAAATTATTCTGTCGAATATTTTTCAAATGAGTCTGAAATTATGGTACTCGTGTAAGCACGCGTAATCAATGAAACTTGTACCATCGCATGAACTTTGTAAGTCTGTACACCAATAGAAGAAGAGTTTCATTTAACAGATGCATGTATATGATGAATTTTTGCATTTTATTTGATATGTATAGGACATATCATTATTATTATTCACTGTTTTTAATGCTCGTTAACGAAAGTCGTCTAAGATTAAAATTATGATTTTCAATTATCATTTACGTAACAAATGGATAATTTCGATTTTCCCCTTTAAGTTCGTTATAATCACTTCGTATTGGTTTTATTTTTTTTATGCATAAAACGCATGACGATAATTTTCGTCATAAATGATTGTCGACTCGATCCGTTTCTTAACTTGGTAAAAGTAAATGAGCACATAACTCTCACAAGCTATACGTACATTATTAAAATACATGGTATTGCGAACTATAAAAAATATTTTCGGTTAGGGCTATCCAGGTTGCTATAGTTATTATATAAATATATTCGCCGAGAAAAATGATCAACATCGTCTATGTACAAAGATAATGATTGTGATGTTCCGGTCAAATGTAGACTGTCGTTCTACCAATTAAATGAGTAGGTCGTGCTCAAGATGTGAATCTTGGTATTTATAACAAATTATTAACTTCATTATTGCTATTAATCGTTTTTTTTTCTTTTTTAATTATTGTTAACTTTGCGATTTTTTCATGCTTTTTTGAAGTTGTTTCAATATTTACAATCTTGATTATTGATGATCAAAATTTCGACATCAACTCATATTGCATGAAATATTTAGAGTGAAAAACCAAGAAAACGTGATAAATCATTAGAATTCTTTGAAGTAGAATTTCCTCGTTGTGATTTGTCGCTATTTTCTGGGTGTATATGATTCTCGTGTAGTTTGATAGTTCTATCAAATAATATTTGTGAATCCATGAAAACGCACTGTTAGTAATATTTTTTTCTTTATTTACCTCGAAGCTAATCACATCGATATCAATTGTATATATTTACTGATTCTAATTTAAGTGGTCATTTAGTACCTTAATTACAGTTATAGTTTTGCTTTCGATTCAGATTTGCGTACTATTAGTTCGCAATTTTATTTTGCCTTTATGGATAGAGGACATGGTATCATACCAGCTATTTGATGCCTTCATCGTGTTTATAAGAACGTGTAAAATACGCATTTTTGTTGTGGTGTATATAGTCATTATTTTCTTCCTGTTTTCGATTTTAGTGGTTTAACAATTTGCTATTTATGCGCGCTTATAAGTTGAAGGTAGAATTTTAAATAGAACACGATGTAACTGACGTCCATGTTAGCGAACGAAAAGAGTTTTCGAGATGTGTGAAAATGGAAGGTGATAATAATCAGTTAAGGATAGATTAGGTATTTAGGTGAGTTTTAAATATGTTACCGAAAATGTAATATGAAAATTATAGTATGATGATAAACGACCGATAGCCTGGTCGTTCTGAAATTATATTTGTCAGTGATAGATCGGAATCTTAATGGCTATCGGGTCCATGATATCCTCGCAAATCTCTCGAGTGCCTTTGTATCGAGAGGTTGCCGATAAAAATCGCATTTTATGCTTTCCAACTGCAGTCTTTTCGTACATTATTTTGCTTCTGATAGTGGTGCCTCTCTTTTCCTAGGGTCTTTGAATTTCATCGAGATCTTTGCGTAGGTTACTACACAGCTCATGGATAGCCGCCTTTACGAGTCTAATAAACATTATAAATATATTGCATACAACTAAGTAGATGCGTGTGTCAGCGTGCGTGTCTGCATGTGTATATTATATATACACATTATTGTACCAAATTATGGAATCAATTTAATGAGTAAACTTAGAAATCATGTTCATTTATGTATATAATATTATCAGTTGCATTATGTAAACATGTAATTACATTTTTATCTTACCAAATATTCATTAAGTCAATTAATAAGAATTTAATAACTTCAATCAATTTTACGCGCTTCGGTGAATTAATTTAACAATTAACTAAGGAAGATTGGATGTTGATTGATTTTTTATATCAGTAATGGTAACATAAAGTCATAAATTAGTATAAGTTTGTAACACACATACACACACACGCTCTTATCATATATCTATGCTTCCACTTATATAACTTTGCAAGTTTGCTTTGTGCAAAATTGCCTATGTTACTCGCCGTGGTAAGGTGGGTTTAAAGTCATATCCCTAGAGTTTTATGCTACACGAAAAAAAAAATTG
>NCVS01000913.1:336019-398844 GCA_003055095.1 Goniozus legneri
TATATTTATATATATATGTGTGTGTGTATATGTATGGATATATATGTACACACACAAATATATGTATAAAAATTAAAACATCAATTTGTTATATATAGAAATAGCATATACATTCGTGAATAAAAGATTATATGATACATGTACACAGACGCGCGCGCGAGAACATACATATTTCTTTGTGCGTATGTGTTCGTTGGTTTGTTCACTCATAACGATCAAATCATTAATGTAAAAATCAGTTTAGCGAGTTTTGACCGACGAAACTGTTAATCTTGATTATCGAGATTAAAACAAATGGTTAGAGGCTATTGATAAGTTGTTTTCTGATGATAATCTTGTATAGTTGATTTTGTAAATATGTTTCCTCTTTCAATGTGAAAGTTCTTATCTAATGGAAAAATTCAAATAATTCTATTAGTCCTACAGGATTTTCAATATAGAATTCTTGACAAAATTAAGTTTTGAATCAAATTTTTATTAAAATGAATTAATTATCCTCAACCAAATTTTCCATAACTAATGACTGGTAACATATCGATACTCGAGCAGGTACAAAATTTATGGACCATTAGTCTGCTTAGAAATTGCACATTACTTAAACGTCGGGCAATACGAGCTCTAAGTCACTTTACGTAAATTGCCAAATAACGTAATAAGAATAATTGAAATAACATCAATTCTACATTCGTATCACACTGACAATTAGATGTGTTATAATAATTGTAAAAATTGTCATTACATATAGCCGAAGACATTTTTTTTCCATTTGTGCAATCTCATTTTTTAACGATTTTCTCACGACTGGTTCGCAAAATAATGTAACAAAGAAGGTTTTGAAGTGATTACTAAAAATGAGTAAAAGCTGTTTAAGGTGAAAATTTTTAATACCATAATTGTATTGATGGTTCTAGTTGTGATATTTTAATAATACAATATAACTAATTTATATATATAAATATATATATACGCGAATCGGTATAGTAAAACACGCAGACTTACGCAAATGTCTAACGTGAATGTTGAAAATGAGTTTTGGGTATATAGGTTATATACACTGAAATTATAATTCTACGAAGGAGTGGTATATTAGTATAGTAAAGCCATTAGTCATGTATCAATGGACGATTTATCGGTGTCTTCTTTGCTCTACATTTTAGTTTATAAATACATGTTTGTTATATCCAGCGTGTAAATATTGGCCCTAAATAAGATTTATTGTATAAATTGACACTCATTTTTAAACAAGAAATGGAATTTTTCGAAACGAAAATTAATTTTTATTTATGACTAAAAACATAACTTAACATGAGCGAAAAACAATAGCATCGTCTTTGGATCACATGGTAACTAATATTAATGATTTCCCAAAGTGTAAATATGTTTCTTATTACAATCGAACAGGAACTATTTTATTAGACTGGGTGTAGTGCCTAAAAAATACCGAGAGGATTGTGTCTGACGGTAGAATTTCTAAACTTAATGGTGTGGCGCAGCGCCTCATGAATGACAAATGTGTTTCGATAGATTAACTATTCCAACTTCGCGCAATGCTATGTGAAAATTTGAAAAATAAGTGCGCGATTTTTCAATCAAGTTGAACGAAAGAACATGTAAATATCAAATTAAAATACGGGAGTTTCCTTTGAAGATTACTTTATAGATTGAAACTTGAAAATTAGATTTGCTATTATTATCACGCCTCGGCATTCTAGGGGAATTTTATTCGTAAATTGACATAAAAATTAAATATAAAATTGCCATGCATGTTATATTTGTATAATGCATTTTCGTGCTTGCCAACAAAAGGCGTTCATTGAATATTATATGTGGCGTGCATGCGTCGTTTGTTTAGATATGCATTAGTATTTAAACGTATTTTGTCGCGTTAAAATGGATAGTTCGATATAAATAGATTAATATGTAAACGCTATTAAATGCAGAAAAACGTTATTACTGATTTATATAAGAAGGGAGGTAAATAACAAATAGATATGTAGCTATAAATAATTATACAGAGATAACATATTTTTGGAGTTGATTGATTATTAATATTGCGCCCTGCTCGGTGGATTTAACGTGCGTTGTTTTCTTTTTCATGTAATTTCAAACGTATAGTACCTTTCAATATTGGTCCAACTATTTTTATAATAATTTCAGTTCTCACTTGAGAAATTAAAATTCTTTTGTTCAATCTGTTGAGTCTATCGTTTATGGTTTATACATAAAATGATTCTTTTAGAATCACTACAAGACTATATCATACATAAAATGTTCGTTTAGGATGTAGATCAAAATAAACGAGTGAATTTTTTTCTTAAATTTAGGATAAGCTCAACAATTTTCAATCTGACTGTACTTTCAATGTTCTTGATGTTCAATACTGTATTCTACTTTAGCCAACGTAAACGCACTGAAACTGTGAATTTAAAATGATGATTTTCCATAAAAGATTCATATAAGATGAATCACAGTTTTAGCCATTAAATCAATGAATAAGATAAAACAAAATTTTGTACGTTAAAATTCTTGTGCTGCTATTGAAAATCAATATAAAATTTTTTTTTGGTCATACCAACTTCTTTTGCACGTTGGACCAATTTCAGTAATTCAATAAAAATTTCGTATAAATCAAGATTGTTATTAATCAGTAATAGGAATGTAAAACGTATGACTATCAATAATTAGTACGAAATGCATTCAGCAACTCTTAAAATTGATACAGTACATACATCTGTCTTTGAAGTAATAAAATTTATCTTTATTTATTTATTTATGCAAAGCATTATTTGATTAATATTTCAAATCCGAAGTTTATTATCACTAGTTAACAACAATAGATACTTTTGATAGATGTTCCCACTATATTTGCTTATCGTCTATTTGCCCTGGTAAATAATTTTATTTTCTCACAAAGAAAGTATTTTTTGGAAAGTATCAATTTTTGTACATTTTTATGAGTGAGAATGAAAACCGCATGAAATACCCGAACGCACTTCAATTACTATCAACTGCTCTCCTAACATTTATTTTACTTTAAATCATTTAGCCCGGCATTACTGTTTCATCCTAATTGCCTTTTATATTATAGAGGTCTTCAGTTGTTTTTAACGATACCGAATTTGATAGAATTTTCTCTAACTATACAAAATAGTCAATTCTGTCATTGTCTTGAATCGACGCGTATCAAATTAAATATAATAGAATTCTATTCTTAAATTTTAGCGGTTTGAATACATTTTGTTGATAAAAAATTCTGATAATTCGGATTACGTGAACCGGTTATATTTTTGTTGCATTTTTATTGTCTTAGTATTGCTTTAGCTGATCACTGTCGTTATATGATATTTACAATTGTATTTGTGCACATTGCCAGTACGCAGCAATGAATAATATTAGATTGATGTCGATTAAAAGAAATGTTGTGTAAGAATATTTAACCCCTTATTATCAAACTGATCCTTCTTGCATTTGACAGTGTATTAGTGAACAAAAATTCATTTGGAGGTCAATCAGAGTACAAATTAGTTTTAGTTTGACCTCTAAACCAATTTTCGATTGTATAATGTCATTATTCAAGGAAATGTTTTCTTAATTTTTAACTTACGATGTTTAGTATTGTATAACAAATTAAAAAATATCAAAAAAAATTACGTAATCACTTCTTCAAATTTACTTTTTGAATTGACTTGAAAATTAATCAGAAAACATTGATTATGAAGAGAAAAGCTTCACAATATTTTATTTTGATTAATTAAAAATGCAAGTAGTGAGTGCTTTTAACAACACAGGAGAAAAAAGTAAAATGACTTATTTAGATTCTATTAAGGTTTTAAAATTTTGTGTCTTACGTTGACACAATTGCGCGTAAATATTCCAAGGGTAAAATAAGTCTATTTGATATTTATATTTTATTATACACATACCCTACATACTTTTAGTATATTGTAATTATCAATGAATAATATTGATCAAAGATTCCAGTTGATGCTCGATTATTTAAATCATCGAGCTACAATTGAGCGTCTTAACTATGTTTTTCCTGTATATTATTGTAGTAATATTAATCAAATACTAAAGACTAATGCTTAAGGTGATCGATATTCGGTCCTGGCGCTCATTGGGACTATTCTTTAATTATATTTAATACTTCTGATAAGCCTCAAAAAGAGGAAACATGTAATGAAAATATTAATCTACATGTTTTTTTTCTGTTCGTTTTGTTAAGTTGAGGATATAGACTTCTGGAAGTATTAGTATCAATGTTTTTTCGAGAAATGTATGTAAATAAAATAAGTCTCTGTACACCAACACTGATGGTACATAGGCTGTTTCTGAATTGGCAGGCATTAATAAAATTTTCTTTTATTTTACACCATTTTCTTATTTTTATCACGTAATAATAAATCACTTATAAAAAGGTAGGCACAATTTTTTCATAAGTTCTCATCAATTTATACAGATACCATGATCGTTTCTTAAAAACGATTAAACGCGAAGGTGATCAAAATAATAACATCAAAAGATTCATCAAATAATTATTAAGCGATATGAATCGTCCTTTTTATAGCATTAGCATTGAATAATCATATTACAGAACCATGCGAAATGTAATCAACGTTTAAATAATGCCTTGACGTCCCATATGACTAATTCAAGAAACTTACTATGCAATTCTGCAACAATAATCTGCAGTACCATCCCATTCTGCAAATATCACTATAAGTCATTCAAATATTAAAAATGCAACAATTTGTTCTCATTGGGTAAAGTGAACTTTAGTTGCCTTCATTAATACTAATATTACTTAGATGAAAAATTTTCATTTTATTATAATTATTACAAACAATAAATAGACGAATTAGAATGAATTAATGAAAAAATAAGAAAGATGGGATTCTTATAAAATCTTTGTTTCATATGAGCCGCAATTTTTGTTCGAGAATAAAATTATTTCCCTACCTCGCTTAGTAATATAATAAACAATGTTAGAATATTGTAATGAATATAAATGGCTCATATATTATATGTAATCATGAGAAAATATTTTAATAAAAATTTCCAATAGCCTAATGCTTTGCGCTGATAAAAAAATTCTTGAGTTCTATTCAACTCGAACGGATCGATAGTTTCCTTTACTAAATTATTTAACAATTTATGACTGAAGAAATTATAAAAAAAGAATAATAAATACTAGTTTGAGGCGTAAATTCAATAAAAGAGAGATCAGCTTCAACTAGATGTATTTAAGATTATTTTTGCGTATATAAATTAAATTTATAGTGCGAGCTATGTAATCATGCGACTGAATAATCATTTAAAAATTATTGTATCACCGCATTGTAATTCAAAATAAATTGATTAAATTTGTGTGATTATACTTCAACGTAATAATTTTCAAATCAGGGTAAATTATGTGCGCAATGTCTTGCACCTCTTTCGAATGAACATGAACATCGCATTACAAATTCTTTATGCGTTTGTTACGTTTACTGAAAAATTTTAAAAACTATATGGTAGAAGAATAATGTATTTGATCAATCGTCAAATAAAAAAATAAGCCTAACGGCACGAGTTTTTATGTATATATAATAATAATAACTATTATCATGAGTTCAAATATCTATTTCGTCGATTGAAGTAACAATTTACGTTTGCGTTAAAATGTTGCACGTGTAAAAGATTTAGAAATTAGCTCTTTGATGCTACAATTGTGTACTGATTGTATGCGTGGAAAAAAACAAAAAGTAAAACTAAAATGAAATTAAGACGATAAATTATTTTCTTTCTTCGTATAGGCTGTTGTAGGCTGGTTATGAACTGTTTATGCTCCAGCCTATTTGAAATCTTTGACTGTAATATCTTATAAACATGTCGGACCAAGCCGTTGTGAGCGCTAGTCGCACACTTTGTAATATTTTATTAGTCTTCTGTCAACGAGTGTCTTGAAATCATTGAAATTAAATATAAAATCTTTAACTCTCGTCTAAAGCATCGTAATTCGTAATGCACTTACATGTATTAAAAATATCTACAGATGATGCCGATATTTTCTTTTTTTTTTCTATTATTGAAAATTATTGAAAAATTTAACGACATAATTTCTAGAAATCATTAACAACGTCAAGTGCAAGGAATTGCAATGCAACAGAAAAATGTCATATACTTTTGTGCGCCTGCAGCATTGCAATAAAACACATTCACTGTACCGAAGGAAAATCGAGTACGCTACGATTATTTCGAGGTTTAATTAAAGATTATAATTATAATTTGTTTTTAAAGGAAAAAATATCCTTACATTTTTATAGATGCTCAGGCTACAAAAATATTAAGCAATTAGCCAAAAAGTGAATAAAACTCGATAAATATCATCGGTATCGTGATGTTTGTGTGTGTGCGTTTCTTATAATACTATACGAAGAATTGCGACCGATTATATTTCATACAATATAAAATAAAAAGCTTAAAATTCTTATGCTCGATGAAAATGATGTTTAATTTTAACAATTTTTTCAAAAGAAGAATATTAACACGACTCCATTTAATTTTATTCAATTATTTACAAATTTGAATACCTAATATAAAGTCGTAATAAAATGGTTTAAAACGCTGTTTAATTGTATGTAGTAACATTTAAAGTACTGCTAACGATGTCACGATATATGTTAATACATTGATGATAATAACGTAATTAGTGATAAAACTTACAAATTAAATGTTGCCTTTTGTCAAATTGATTAATGGGAGTGAATAATATATTAATAACTATTTAAGGATAATATCATAAATAATATTAGCTATTGTATCACAAATATAATTAATAATATTTAGTATGTACATTACAAAATTCATATGATTGTGAATGCTGTGTTTGCGTTGATGTAACACGCATCCCTACATTCTGTTAGGGTTGTAAAATAAATCAACTAAACACTTTATACAATGTATTGATTTTTTAAATATCAGCCCTTACGTTTTAGTCATATTAGAAAATTTTTGATCTATCATTTTTATTGCAGCTGTTGTGGCTGCTATTGTTGGTTTTACTGTCAAATTTTCTGGTTCATTGTTTATTGTTGTATGGAAGAAATATAGTTTGAATCCAGCAGCTAACAATACATGCATTCCAAATATAGTAGCAATGAATATTATTCTTCTTGTTCCTATAATTATGAAAAATTTATAGAAGAAGGTCATTTTTATTATCATTTTTTTCAATACCTCCTATAATTGGCGAAAGGGAATGTAACAAAACACCACCAGATAAAACAGTAGCAATTATAAGTAATGACCACTGCAACCACTCAATTTGTATAGTCCATAAAAAGGCTACTGGAATGTATATCGACAAAGAATAGCCATAGAGACAAAGAAGTTCAAGGACACCAGGTGTAGTAGACTGAAATTTTCAATAATTTATTGTCATTGAACATAATAATAAAATAGAGCTGGAATTTTTCATTTACCTCAATTATTAAGTCTTCATCTGAGTTTCTATTACCATTAGTCCATTTTATTGCACTCCATAGGATAATTGGTAATAACCAAGCATAAAGAAATATACAAGTTGCAGCAATTGATACCAAATGGAAATCATATCGCCAATGAGCTTTTACAGAATTTGGAGTTTGATAATAGTTTGCTAAATTTCCACTGATTGCGATGGAAAATACCAGAGTTGCACATATCCAAAAAGGTCCATATAAATCTGGATTTGGTCTAATATGCGACATTAGAAAATTCTCGCTCTTTTGAAAATACATTGATCGTTTAATTCTTTCGACAACATCATTAGTGCTTATGTTGAAATATTTTTGATAATATTCTATTGTCCAGAAGCTATGGATTTTTTCACCTAATAAATATTTTTTATTTATAATAATAAGTAAAATAAGTTAGTAAAATAAATGACTGATTAACATTTTTTAACCTTCATTTTTATTAGGCATGCCTTGTAAATCTTCCAAAATTCCTATTCCAGTAGGATCATTTGACAGGTTACCGACATTTTGATGTGGCGAATTTGTATAATTCGACGAATTCTGTCCAACCGATGGATAATCTTGAAAAGATATGAATTGCGGCTCGGGTATATTACTATCCTTTCGATTATCCATATTTGATGATATTTTTAATTGCAATTGATTTTTAACAACTGCCAACACTTCATACAACACTCTTCAATTACATCCACTTGCGCGATCTATTAGTATAAACTGGAATTTCCTATAGATTCGGCGTAATAAGGTTCTCAATCGGTATTCAATTTCAACTTCCAAGCATATTATTGGACGATTTGCCAACATACCTCGTTACATACAAGTGTTCCAAAATGAGTTATGCCGAGTAACATTTGTAGTGTAATATTTTCTTTATAGTTAAATTTCGAATATATCTTATGCAATTCTAAAGCTTGTCAAATGGATAATACTCTGATGAACTTGTGATGATCATTGTTTATTTTCACAGAGCAATAAGTTAAATTAAAGATGTAGTCATAAAAGTATTTCGCATAAATCCTAAATGCCTTATTTTATAGTTTAACTGTAATTTGTTTTGGTTGAGGTTTTTTATTTTAACTGATTATTTTATCATTCGGTTTTTACTTGTAGTAAATAATTATAAAAAAATGTTATCACGTAAGAACAAAGATTTAAGGACAATTAAAGAAGGAGTAGTTGGTAAATATGTCAAGAAAGATGCTCCACCTGAGATGCCAAGTAAGCCACATTCTCAATATCCAGCCCATCAGTACCAAATGTATTTCCTGTCATTGACTTGTTGCAGTTATTAATGTTTGGACTACAGAACCAAATAGAAGAACCAGGCGTCGTAACAATCATCCTTCTGTACCTGCTTCTATGGTAGTTTGAATTTTAACAAATTGTTCTTATTTATTGTTATTTATCTTGTCTCATTAACGAATGGCCAATTTTACAGTCAATATCTTCGCAACCAAGTATGATACAAAAATTTGGTAATACTAAAACTACTACAAGTGCAGTTGGATTGGGTAGCCATGAAGGAAAATATACACCAAACAGCTCTGTACCAGATTTAGCACAACGGTAAATATCTTTTATGAGTTTTAGTTTGATTCTTATTCATAAGTACATTTATTTGTTGTTGATAGATTTGCTAGTTTGTCAGTTCATACCAATTCTGTGGATGGAATGTCATCACGTACTGCTACTCCTATGTATCATCCAGGACTGTCTCCAGCTGTATCTCATACATATGTCAATCAGTATGCTGGATCTGAATACCACCTTGATAGAGTTCAAACACCCCAAGTGCCTTATCTACCATTTGATGTTGATACAACATACGAAGAATATAATCATTCTGCTTATCGCCCCAATCCTGGGTAAAATTATTATATTATATTATATATATCCAATGTATTATTGTATTTAAAAAGAATTTTATATAAATATAGTAGGTGTCATTCTGAAAGACCAAGTTCTAGAAGCGAACAACAAGAGGAATTACCACTACCCCCTGGATGGTCTGTTGATTTCACTCTACGGGGTCGAAAGTATTACATTGATCATAATACAAAAACAACACACTGGTCTCATCCTTTGGAGAAAGAAGGTTTACCGACAGGATGGGAAAGAATAGAATCACCAGAATATGGTGTTTATTATGTGAAGTATGTGCTTCCTAAATATTATTTCATTGACATTGCTGTAAGGTTTGTTAAATTATTCTAATATTATTTCTTCTTTCAGCCATATAACACGTCAAGCGCAATATGAGCATCCATGTTATCCATTAGAAATGCAAGCTGTCCGCATTGTTTCACCTCCACGCCATACTCATTTCCATTCACATAGCGTTTTAGTGCCTGCTAACCCTTATTTGAATGAAGAAATACCTCATTGGTTGTATGTATATAGCAGAGCATCCGTTGCTTTAGATAGGAAATTACGTTGGGAATTATTCCGTCTCCCTGAATTGGATTGTTTTAATGCCATGTTAACCAGATTATATAAACAAGAGTTAGAAGAAGTTGTTATGCGGTATGAGGAATACAGGTATTCATTCCTTTTCCTATTTATAACATAATGTTCATCCTCCTTTATATTTATGGAATAATTATTACAGATCAGCTTTATTGTGTGAGATGGAACAGAGACTGAAAGAATTGAATCCAGAATCTAAAAGTACTACTATTGGAGCATTAGCTCTAAGACGTTCTTTACCATAAAACACCCAAATTAAAAAGATTATCAAAATGGTTTGATGATTGACAAGAACAATTGTTATTTTTTATAAATTAAAAATAACTTTATTGTAATTTAACAATTAACAATGTTACATAAAAACATTACTTTTAATTAAAAATAAATAATCAGAAATATTTAATTTGACTTTAGTAATTTTACTTAGTTGCTTTTATTTACATCTGATCCTTTAACTTCAGAAGTTGTTAGTTTTGAAAACCCTTCAATTCGATATTTAGTTCCTGTTTCAACACCAGCGGTAGACTTCAGTATTTCCACTAAAAATTCGAATACATAAGCATATAAATATTTATTTAAAAGATAAAGAAAGTATTTTTTGTACTTAACATACATCTATCATGTTTTGATTTTGGTAATCTGTCTTTTAAAACTTTATATAACACTATTCCACATAAATTCCATGTCAAAAAAAAATATATAATAGATAAATGTTTATGATATTGTTTAAGATGTTCTGGCCTTTGTGTTCTGGCCCATTGTTTGAATCGCTCTTTAAACATGCTGTTATTGAAAAGACGTTTGCCTTTATTATGTTGTTTAATTTGAGATTTCTAACCTCTCACGATATCAGCACCACATGATACGTAAATATATGATACCTCTGTCTTCTTTCTGATACAGGATGCAAATAATAAATGATGTTGTTCTTCATTTGATTGGCGGATGACATTTTTATCCACCTTTTGAGAAATATCATTATTATTTTAAATCATTTCAAAACCGTTTAATTTCATAAAAATTGATGTATTAAAATATTTTAATGAAAAGAACGAATTTTATTACATATCATTGTGTAATAGAAGAATAAAAAAGTATTGAAAATACGCGAGATCAAAAAAATGTAATTCGAATGTAATTATTAGTATTTCATATTGTTTGTTAATAGTTAAATTAATGAGAATACTATCAAAATGTATTTAATTGCTATTTATCATCATATAAATAATGGCGGTGTTTAATAACTAGTGTCCTTCGGAAATGAAATATTTCCTCCGCCCGTTTACATAATCGTAGATCGAGAATCAAGTATCTAAGTACCGGTAAAACTACTTTTTAAAATTCAGGTATTTGCATCAATGACAACACTTTATGATTAGAATCAAAAAGGAATCGAGATATACAAACAAGCACTAATAAAATACTTATATAAAGCTTTACAATATTAAAAATTTATAAATTATAATGAATTATTACGAAATGTTAAATGAAATAATTTTTTAATTTTCTTGATATTTAATCAATATAAAAAAAATAGAGAGAGAAATACTCAATTATACTAGAATTTTCATTTATTTTAGATTTATAGAAAATTCTACATAGTATCAAAAAGCGCTGGTGATTGGTGATGTGAGATCTCATACCACCACTCGAAAGTTCAGTTAGTGAATACAGTGGAGTGGGAAGTCTGGCTATCGAATAAAAGAGGGAAGGAGAACGATTTCGCGCGTTGACTCTGATTCCAATTTATTTTCAACTTGTGACAGTTCAACGCGTAAGACATATTCGATAGCGTCCTTTGGTGAAAAAAATCCGTCCGTATAATTTCGACAAAAATGTCGGTTATGGGAAAGGTAAGCCACCAAGAGACAATTCTCTAATAAAATCTCCGCCAATCCCTCTTTTATCATTTTATCCTCATTGTACTAATTAATTACTAATCGGTCATTGCTTTGTTAGCTATATTATTAATCATCTTACTATGACAACAATTCAATAGTTGACTCTTAAAATTGTCCAACTTCATTATAAATCTTATATCGCTACAATTTTCATCGGTAACAAGAATATTTAATCGTTGACTTAACGCTTTGAGGCCGGCAAACAACGGTATTAGAGGAAAATTTACATACTCGTTTCGTTTGCAGCCGGTACTATATTCTTATTGGAGGAGTTCCTGCTCATGGAGAGTTCGAATTGGTAATTAAAAAGATATAATTTATAATTTTTAACAAATTGAATTATTCTCACTAAATTGAGCACTTTTTTAACAGCCCTCAATTTGAAGGAAATACCTTATGATATTAAACCAGTTAGTTTGGTAAAAGGTGGTGGTGAACAGCATTCCAATGAATTCCGAGAAGTAAATCCTATGGAACAAGTACCAGCTTTACATATCGATAATCACACATTAATAGAGTCTGTGAGTATCTATATTAAATTACAATAAAATATTTAGTAATAAAGTAAAATAAATATATCTATTACAGTTAAATATTCTGCAATATTTGGAAGAGACTAGACCTCATCGCCCATTAATGCCAGCAGATCCAGTGAAACGAGCAAGAGTCAGAGAAATTTGTGAAGTAATAGCTAGTGGAATACAACCATTACAAAATTTACTTGTTTTGATATACGTTGGAGAAGAACGTAAAAAAGAATGGGCTCAACACTGGATAACTAGAGGTTTTACAGGTAGGGTATAAATAATTTAAAAATTAATTTCAACTTGTAAAAAAAACTTTTTTTTGTGCAACAGCTGTAGAAAAATTATTATCATCAAGTGCGGGTAAATATTGCGTTGGAGATGAAATAACATTAGCAGATTGTTGTTTGGTACCACAAATATTTAATGCAAGACGATTTCATGTGGATTTGAGACCATTTCCAACAATTCTGAGGGTAGATCGTCATTTAGAAAATCATCCTGCATTCACAGCTGCGCATCCTAATAATCAGCCTGACTGTCCTCCCGAAGCAACCAAGTAGCAAGCAAGGCAGACCACTCTTTTTCTCTTCTAATTACTATTAGAAATGAGGGAAACAGTGGTCCTCGTTTGAGAAGTGATAAAAGGTGATAATTTTTCAATGTTATGTTACTTGAAAAAACTTATTACTAGATATGTTTAACATTCTTTTGTTTTTTCGATAAAATATTTATTGTTAATGATTTATCTATGCAAGCAATTAATTGTGATATGAATTATCAGTATGTAAACTTTTCATTCCAACATTTTTTTCATATACTTATCCAATAATCAGTTTTTTTAATGTGTAAAAAAATGACTCATTTAATTATGCAATAAAATTTATGCCTTTTATCACTTATTGAAAAGATAAAAGTACTGTAACGATTGTTAATGCAGTGGTACTGTAGAGACTTAAGTACGCATAAGATCAAACTATGTGCTGTGCTACCTATTCTCAGATGAATTAACATCACATTGTTTGTATGTTTTTACAAAGTGAATTAAATTCTTGACTTATTTTGATTATACTTTTTTATACACAATAAAAGTATTATTAAATTCTTTTGGTATTTACAAAAATTTTACAAGTTATATTGGTCTATTATAAATAGGCAGTGTTATTTAAAATTAAAAGTTTACTTTTCTACTTGTAATAATATAATTTCCTATTAATTTTAGCTAATATAAAATAAGAAAAGAAATATGTTGCTATACTACGATAGTGAGATACACATTTATAGTCTTCACCAGAAATAGCTTAGTAGTTTCAAAAGTGTTAGACAACAACATGCATAACATGTAATTAGTATGTTGAGTAAATGTAGTAAAAGAATACATTCAAACTACATGGAACTGCTTGAACCATATAATGGTTACCGAGTTCGGAAAAGTACAAAATTTAATTTTTTCTCTTGCATTTATTACATACAACATACATACATTACATGTTATGCATTTTCATTTACAATTTGTTACAAAATAATATTCATACAAGCCTCTTGATAAATTATTTCAAGAACAGAATATATAAAAAAATCAAAAACACTTGATACGGCATGAATTAATTAGAAACGGTACTAGAAGTAGAGAGTGTATAAATGACAAATAAAATAAACGATTACACTAGAATGAAAATCTATAAATCAGGATTCCACTCACTTTTAATAATCGTTTGTATTATTATGTTTCTTAAAATTAAGAAAAATAAGAATATTTTTTCTATCGTCCAATTACTTTGAAATTATATGAATAATTTTTCAACAATGGATCAACTTTTATTATGATCGCATAAAATAACTTTAATAAGGGGGTAAAAGACTCATGTAAAATTTCAGATGTAATGCATGAAAATAATATGAGAGATTGAAATGTAAAATAATACGAGTTATTGTAATACTCTTACTTATAAGTAATATATAAGTGAAAATGATCGTGAGTTTATTACTTATAAATGAATAATAAAATTTGTGTCATAGTGTCCGGTCTATTGTAGTATAGTATGTAAGTTGAATTGATACTGGTAATATCTTATAATAATGTATATCAAGTGATTGTATTGCTACAATTTTATTAAATGAAAATACTTTATTATATAATATTTGAATTACTTACATTCGGTAATCCTTCTCCTTCGCTATTTTTCTGTAGATTATAAAAACACTATTGTGAATCATCATTTTTCTCCAAATTTGAAATAAATGATAACAATCTGGAACGCTCTTAATAAATAGAATTGTTTATTTTTGTCGCAGTTTTTAAATTTTTTATTTTCAGTGTCATCTTTATTGTAAATTCATCATATAAAAAAATACATTTGCTTATCTATTGACTAGTTATAAAGGAGCGCTTTTATACTCATAGAGAATGTATTTCTCAACGGAATGTTTGTGAAACTAGAGTATGATATGTCTCAATTAACAAAATACATATTCACAATGAAATTTCGATTTACAAGATTTTATATATCAATTAAGAGTTGACAGTAATTTTTCACATTTTCTGGTATTTTTTTGATTTTAATAATATAATAATCTCGTAAATATACGCCATTCTCTTAATTTAAATTGATAAAAATTTTAAAAAATTTTCGAACTTGTATAAATAAATGAAATATATACACACATAAACGACATATTCTAACATATATAAAAAAAATCTGTCCAATTTATAAATGCATGTATTGCATGACCTGATTGTCGCCAATTTAAGGTCATTATTAAACTCACAATAATTCTATTATTATTTTTATCAAATTTTAGGACGGCAACATCGAAATAAAATATTTATGAAATAATATCGTATTCTTTTGAAATATAATTGATATGCCTTCCCAAGTTTGACAAAATTACAATCACAATTAGCTTGAGAAAATAATCATTATCTGGGAATAAAAAACGAATGTCTCGTAGTACCACCATTTCGAGAGTAAAGAGAGTTAACAATAATCAGTGAATGAAGTAATGCGAATGGTGATCATACAACGACATCGAATGGAAGAATGGATGGATGTATGGGCGGTGGCTAGGTCATGAAATGAAGAACAACATAATGCATTTAATGAGCGATTGTTTATTATGCTCTCATGATCATTTGTCATACAGGTAACGATGCTTTTCATGAATGAAAATAGTTAATATATTATGTTTATTTTATAATTATTTAACATTGAATGGAATAAATTGAATGATGAAAGAATAACAATTTATGGATGCAAATAAATATGGTTAGAGTGTAGAAGTTTCCTTTTTCCCAATATCATCAAAAGTAGTTTCGAAAAATGCTAGAAATTAATTCATTTATCACGCTTGATTGATAGCGTAAAATTGGTGCTAAAGAGGTCGTAATTGGGGTTTATCTAGCGTGTGCACAGCTTTAAAAAAATGATTATCAATAATATAATTCTGTTAATAAATAAACAATTCCCTTCCACAGACTTATCAAACTATGTGACGAAATGTTTTAAAATAACGATGTGTATCCTCCATCCATCAATTCTCACTTCGTAATAACAGAAAGTATAACAGTTTTTAATTCACTCTACTTATTTCTTCACTATCTCTTCACTAACATGGCCACTTCTTATCAACACTCAACGTCGTTATCGAATGCAAAATGTTATACAGCATAGCCAATAATTCATTTTGAGTCATTTTTTATCTACTCTGAAATTTCATGAAGACAGAATTTTAAATTTTGAAGTAACTGGATAATTTGATATATCTAAACATATTTTGCACCAGGGAAAATAATGATTTGAGATTATTTTAACAATTATTTTTAAGCCATATTATTGGCTAAAAATACAAGAGAAACAATGACAAACTATGAAATGGCATTTGTGCTGTTTCCATTTCGAAGAAAGTTATAAAAAGTAGAACAGTGTTTATATTTCTATCTCTTCTTTCTTTTATATTTATAATATAGATATTTTTCTATATGGTCTGTAACCATGATATATATTCACTTAAATATTTTACTGAATATCGCACTCTGTTTTGTATATACGTAACAAGAACAATTCTTGTTACTCTTGTTTCATATATTTGGCCTAGTTCAAATAAGTTATATGACGTATTTTTTACTTTATGACTCGCGCAAAAAGTGGTTTTCATTGAAATAATACATTACTCGTTTTAAATACGTCTTTTTTTAAAATACGCTTCAGATTTATGGTGTTTGACAAAGAAAATATGGACGATGGTGAAAGTGTTGAGAAAAATATTTATGGAATAAATAATATAATTCGATAAGTTTGAATATTCAGATTCCAAGTGTGTGCGTTACTTCGCGCGTGTTATTTAACCTTTAGACTACCGGAATTTTAAATTTTAAATTTTAAATGGTCCTTTAAAAATGCTCAAATTTGTGTCTTCTTTACTGTATCAAATACATTTAAGGTCGTATTGAGGGTAAAACCGATGCGTCAACTTTCCGGAAGGCTAAAAGTTAAAATTTAATAAAAGGGACGATACGTAGGATGGTGCTTTGAATTAAATCATACGGTTTCGTTTTTGATATATTGCACGACAGGCAAGTAGGTATAGACAGTGTTGTGTCCTTAGATTACTCTATTATAGCCAAAGGAATGTAAGATACAATACTTGATTGCATTTTTCTTTTTACTAAACATGAAAACATATTGTATGTATATATAATATTTGTATGTCATCACTGTATATCACGGTACGTACCATTTAATTATTTTGTGGTACATCGTAGCCAGCTGATCACATTCTTTTTGAACTCTAAAAACCATAGCAATTTCAATTTTACTTGCACAATAATCTTCAAGTTTTTCTTTCATCAAAGAGCGGACGAGGATTTGTTACCTTCTATATCTATTTCGAATAAAATCAATTTTCGTAACCGAGTAAAATCATTCTTACGGTTTGGAAAAGAGTCATTTTATGATGAAATAAGAATTCGTTCATTATCGCGAAATATCCCGTGTTTATAACGTGTCGCATTTCATGATCGAATTGAATGACTGTGATGTGCACTAGGAGCAACAATTTCTTTTTTTTAATATATATATATACATATATATGCATGTGTATATATATATATATATTCTCTCTTCTCTGTGCACTTGTGACTTAGCGATTTTTTTAAAATACTACTTATACTCAACAAGGTACTTAATATTTTTTCTTCTTTAATCCCCGAGCTGCTATGTGCTACTTCTACCTCAATAACAAGGATCTCATCCAAGTCTTTACATACTTTTACCGAAAATAATATACCATATTAACAGTCTAAGTCTAAGTTCTCACCTCTGTTAAAAATAACATTACATACAATTTTGTACAACTTGCGCCAATCCGAAGAATGATCATTTTATGATTAGATGAGTAAAACGTTTTTAGATAAAAATTTCATTTTGTTATAGTTAATGTATAATGTATCTCTTCAATAAACTGTTCGCGATATTGAAAAATATTCCGGATTTCGTATGCATTGCTATTTTATGCATTTTGAACGCTTATATATGAATGAAGTGAGTATTTACCAAGTATTAAATTCTATATACATATTTCACTCGAAAGTGAATTCACGGAAGAAAAATTTTTATAAATTTTCTTTAAAAGGAGGTTTAACTCCCAAAATGTAGAAGTATTTTAAAATCAATTGATTTTTCGCATGAAACGCCGTATACTTTGCTTCGATCAAGATCGGTAAGTGTGTAACGATATGCGATAAACACACTAGATCCGTTATGAATATAGCCTTCGGCATTATGTACGCTCGTTTTTGATGAACGTAAACATTGCACGTATTGCACGATTTCAATATTTTATATCGTTAAGGCGAAATATCCAATTATAAAAAATTATTGATTTTCAAAGAATGGTTATTATCATAATGAATTTTTCGCACGAAACGCCATATACTACGTTTCGTAAGAAATTGGCGATGCGAATAGCGGTGAGATGCTTTTAAAAGAGAAACGACATTCAATTTATTCAAGGCCATTTTCGGGGCAGGTATCTGAAATTTTTTAGGTAACAATTTTTCTAACGTGTATGTTTGTCATGCGGAACTAGCCGACATTTTCATTTGATTATTTTTCTTTGTTTACAATAAAAATTTGAATCGTCGTTTTAATTTCAATTGTAAGCTTATTTAAGCACGATCGTGTTGTGCATGTAAAATGACGAATGAATAACAGTTTCTGTAACAACGTCTGTATATACTAATACAGCACCTACGATCGTTTCTATATGATTTGATGTTTAATAACACACGCAACAATCACTTGGCTTATCTTTATACGTAACATCTTCCATTTTGCTCTATTGTCAATCGACGCAATGCAATAAATTATTTCTATCTATGCGCTGACATATATTTATATATATATATATCTTTTTCTCTACTATTCTTCATATACTATACATTACGTTTTACATTAATTTCTGATTACTGTAAATTTTCATTCTTTTCTATGTAAGTTTGATTTTTGCGAACAAATTTACAATGGCAGTACTCAAATGAATGTATTCAAAACATTTGCCTTCTGCAGAAGTTGAATGAAAAATACACGAATAAACTGAAGAAATTTTTAGGCCTTTAACAAGATAATTATCTATCTTTGTAGGAGTAAAATTTGGGTTGCAATTTGCCAATTAAAATAAGAAACATCAAATTACTGTCTGATGTTGATTGAAAACAATTAATTTGTCGACGTTTTAAATTCTCATTCTTCTTTTTTACAAAGATAGATAGTTACAAGAGCATTTTATGATCGTAACGTTTCTATCTCTTTCTCCCTTTAGTACAGTTCAATTATAAAGCAAACATTTACAGATATTCACTGATATTTCATTAAGTGATTGGATATAAAGCGTGAAGTAAACGTATCTAAGTTTATTTAAAGAACAATCTGCGTAACGCGGTATATACATGTCTTAAATACCACTTTTTACTGTCAAAAGTCAACAAATGTGGCTGTGGGGAACGATATCAATATGGCACTAATGTTGTGTAGGAGACCTAGAGCGAAGAATGTTCGTGTGAATATTTCCTCTTGGGTAATGAAACGTCTACCTGACTGTTAAATCAAACGAACGAGGAATATATTTTTCACCCAAAAAAAATTTTGTTTCCTTGATGAGGATGACAATAACATTTGTGAGAATTTTCAAACGATGAATGATCAACTTACAAACCATAATGTAATCTAGCACACACAGCCAAGTCAATGTGACACTCAGCCATTCTTTTCTGGCGTTATGTGTCAAATTCGATTACAGTAACTGCAGTCATATTAAAATTGAGGCGGGTCAATGCAATTCCTACAATTTCCTGACACTACACTATATTCCCCCATACGTGATTATTATTCAATAGTATTTTTCAATCTCTGCTTAATACATATATCTTTGAAAGATGTAGATATCTATAACTTTTTATTTAAACAATGAATCTGTAACGATGACTTTTTTAAAGAGAGATTAAAGAGACTACCTATACAAGTACAACTACTAATCATATATAACTATAATTCCACGACACGATATATTTTGTTATGTCTGTTATGTGTTGTGTATTTATTAATATATCGTACCGTAATTCTCGCTGAAATGTATTTCGAACTATACAGAACACAATGTCAAACTGAAATAAAAGTACGAATGACGACTGCCGGTATATATGCATATTATTTTCGTCGATTATTCGGTGATTCATAATATACGTTCTATCAGCGTATTAAAACAACTTATAGGCAACATGATACAACAATCTAGATTCGGCTTGTAATAATTATTTGCTAATTTCTTCCGTAACAGCAGGTACTACGTATTGATAGTAAATAACTACCACTTTTCTAACATATTCAACCTCGAAGATTGGTTATTGACCGTTATATGTTATTTGGTATTAACGTCGATAAAAATATGTTTAACTGAGAAAAAGAAAATTTTCATGTCAAGAATATTTCATTTGCATTACAACGATAGTTAATAAAATCAAGTTATTATTTATCATAATATACTAACAATTAATAGGATTTAATATTTGTTAGAAAGCACGGCCTTCACTTTTTTTCTCAGTGGAATATATAATATCGGCATACATTGTTTTTGTAGTATTCTAACTTACGTAAATCTCACACGAAAAATAACTATCTTGTTAAATATAATCAATATTTGACTGGCCCGGACTCTATCCTATGTACAGATCAATCTTACCCGAAAATCGCTAGAGGCTTCTTCCCTCGGTATATAATATGGAAATGAGGCTTCTTAGGACACTCGCCGACGTTGCAGTACAAATAATACTGATACACCATCGTGCACAAAATTTGTCGTATATACAAATTTGAGTACTGTCACACAGAGACTCGTGGGTAAAAAGCTCCGTTTATTCCTGATTATCTCCTTTCCTGATGCGAACTTTGTATGTCATCAAGTTACTTTTCCTGCGCAAAATAAATTCTATATTTTCACACTACAAATATATATATATGAATATATATAAAATATATATACTGTGGCATCCCTGTCAACTCCATCACAGTTAATCATTAAATCTTTTTGGTGAAAAATGATTTATCAAGCATAACAGCAATTTTTATTAATTGTTTCGCGCTGCTGTTTACAAATCATTTTTTTCCAAATGCTTTCAATTAGGAATGTGTTATGATTTTGCAAAAAACATTTTTTTTTTGGAACTCTTCAACTGTTTGCTACCTACAAGTTGTTTAGGACACGCAACAATTCCTTCGAAGATCATTCATTATTTTGTTTTCTTAGGAGTGGGACAATGTTCAACTTCTTCAATGCGAAATTTGTCAAAAGAAAATATAAAGAGCATTCTTCCAGTTTTATAGTTACGAGATTTGAAGTAACTTCAATATATCGAAATTAAATGTCTTTGTGATTGAATCAATATTCGAACTGTGATGTTTTGTGTGATTCTTCACATTCAATAAAATATATATCAAACATGATATACATTATGCGCACAGAATTCGATGCAAAGAAAGTTGATAAAATAATTCATGAAATTGCGGTCTTCGTATAATCGACGGAATAATATTTGATTACCGGCAGCCGAAATATGAATTATAAAATGTAATTAATTGGAAGTGAAATTCAATAAAATTTTACGATAGCTCGTTCTTTCAGACTGTATGAAAATAAACTGTGGACTTGAAATTTCAAATGATATTATTTTATGAAAGTATCATATATCAAAAGTATATAGCATTTTCATTAAAAATTTTTACGTTTTACGATTATAAACATTGAATACCTCACTTCAATTTCCATCGATTATTTTCAATAATGTCGAATATAAAAATCCGCAGTTTTATTTAGGCAATCTAATTGACCTAATATATGTGATGATACAGTCCTAACTAATGAGACATGATATACCATTAAAATAATAAATCATTATGCTGCCATTAATTGAAATAGCACGTGCAGTCATTAAGACGTTCTAACCCATAATTTAAATTAGTAATATAAGTTACATATTAATGACATTTTCCTATCTGAATTTTTAGAATAGACCTACCTATAGTAACTTAATAAATATTTAATCTTTTATGATATCTACGATTTTTAATGTTTTCGGGCAACACAGTGAAGATTAATAGTTTACATAGAATTTATGGATAAACATAAATTTGTTTTTTTTATATTTGCGGACGCAAACATTTTGTCAACAATATGTATAGTAAGTTCACAGTTATAATCAAAACGTACTTTTCTGAATACGTATCGATAAATTCATGTGAAAAATCAAATTTATCTAATTCGTCTGATTTTAATTGAAAACTATTTAAAAAGAAACACGAAACCACGTTAATTTCATTACATGATATTTTCACAACTTGATTGCTTCCCAAAATCTACCAATACGGTGATTCGTAAATGCACGTATTAACTATAACCGTAATCTTATATCATTTCTTATATTATCTTTATATATTAGATATATATATATATTTTTTTATACTTCATTTATATTTTAGATAATATGAATTCTCTTTTGCAATATATTATTGATTTTTATGTGTTATGCAATATTTATAAACATACAAGTCATTAATTTTTAAGAGCGATGAGCCAGCGCTTTAATCTACGAATTGTACTTCTGTACATATATACTTCACTGATTACCGTGTACTGTTAATACACCCCTTTTTCTATTACCTATCTCGCGAAAAACAATTGTTCAGAATTCTTTGTTACCAATAAGGGGTACATCTTTCAGGTAATTGCGAGAGTTCATATGCGAAATCACAATTACAGCTTTTTTACGTATTAAAAATAAGACATTATAGTTGTTATTTAGATATTTGTTCTTAATGAATTTAATTTTCACCGTGAATGTGTAACCATATCGTAACATTTACTCAAACGTTTTCAGTGTAATTGCGAGCAAAATACGATTGATCTTTTTTATAAAATAATAATGGCACCAGGATTCAACTGATAAACCTTGAAATAAAAAAATATCGTTAGACTAAAAGTAAAATATGTAACTGTGAATGAAAATTGAAAATACATGTTATACAACAATGGGAATGTTGCAATTTTTATTTAAAATTATGTACGATTTCGTCAAGAAATGTTATTTGAAAGAGAAGTGCGAAATAAATGTGTGTATTTTTTATACGACGGATAGTTATATTGTAGTAGAGAGATTAAAGTTGTCATATTGTTACAACTTTTAAAAAAGATAAATAAAATTTGGCAATGAGACATTGTCCGTAACTTAGCTACTGGTCCAGCCAGTTTTAATGATTTATATATATTATAATATATACACATATATATATACATATCTATTCACTTTACACATGATATATATGTACATATATATAGCTATATATATATAATACATATTTATATATATATATATATATTTAAACTCGTTTACATTTATACATATATGTATATCCATACATATTTCAGGATATCTTTGCTCTATATTCTTAAAATCTTTGGTTTGCCAAGGTCTTACTCCACTGATTAAAAACCTGAGTATATCGAGTAAGAGAAATCTCTTTTAGCCTAATCATTTCCTATTTCAAGGAATAGTTGAAAACGCAATGTAATATATTTTCCTCGATTTTTAAAATTTGTATTCTGATTGATTTTATTTTAAAAAAAATGTAACCCTCTTTGTGGTATTCAAGAACAATTGCGACTACGTGTTACTACTTTGTCTCTAAATTCATAACAATATTTCACCGCGCCAATTTTTTTCTCTTCGAAAAATCTTATTACCATACAAACTAGTTAAACTATGTGGCTCCAGTATGGTATGCGCGTACTTTTAATGTGTGATAAAGCCCCGTAATGTGGTGTATCACAGAACAATTGTAATGATTTTATATAATATATATCGTACAACATATAATATTTATATCATTTAATAATTAATCTTAAAAGATAGGTAAATGTTAACGCGTCAATGATGGATGTACGAACAGTGATGTGGCAATGCAAGCGCTATAGTGAAGTAGCGATAGATGACGAAACGGGGTAAGGTGGTGGCAGATGAGCGTGTAAAAGAAAGAGGACGAGGAGGAGCCGTCATCTTAGGGTGTGAATAGACGAAAAACGGAGCTCAATAATGGGGACGAAGAAAAGTGCTGTACTTGAAATCAATTAATTATACTGGAGATGGCATTCTGCCGTGCTCGTTTTGCTTCCTCCTCGCTGATCCTCTGCTCAATCAAATATTGAGCAGTGTGGATCGCATTTGGATAACCCGTAATAGTCACTATACGGTTCCTGGTACCAGGTGCGAACATGCCCTTTTTAGATATTTGTATGTTGGCGCCGCTTAGGTGCTGTATTTCAATGAGGGCACGACCGCCAGGTCCCAGAATGGCTCCCACTATAACCTCTGCAATTTCTATCTCTACTTTCTTGGCCTCCTTGTTGGCGTCTGCCTGTGTAGGACTCTTACTTACAAGTGCCGATAGCTGGTTTGTACCCAGCCCGAACGAATTGTTGTTCAGATGAATCGCGCTGGCCGCTGTGTTGTTCTGCCGGAAGGGATCGAATGCTTCGTATCGATCGAGTGTATTACGTGGAGTTGGCGAGGTAGATCCTAACGTCGGCACAGTACCAATTGGTCCGAAGACACCACCGTTATTGTTTGACCCGTTCGGTGTCGTAGTACTGTCCATTGGATTTCCAAGGTAACTCATACTGGATGGCATTCCAATACCCATACCAAGAATGTTGTATTTAGCTAACGTGGCAATCGCTGTGAGAATTTCTGTCGCTGCTGGCTCCGTAAATCCAGTCGTGCGTAAATTCAATTTTATGTGCTCCAGCAATTGCGTCGTTACCGGCGCAGTGCCAGCGGTGATGGCAGTGCCTAAGTTCAAATTTAGGCTGAGGCCAGCGCCATTTAGAAGACTCACTGTAATAGGAAATATAAGATCGAGTCAAAATTCAATGCATTATATACGGGTTTGGAGTATTTGTCAACTCACTGTGGAATGTTTAGAAAATTGTAAGTAATATTGTAACAATCAACAGGCAAAAAAATGAAACACCGAAAAATTTAGCATACCAGGATTTATTCCAGCCGTTGATGTATACGTGGGTGTAGTTGTAGGGGCTTGCGCGTATGGGCTACCAGTGGGATTGTAATTGGCTACTGGACCACTCACATCGGCGTAGCTAACATTGAGGCATGTACCGCTTTGAGGATCGTCCGCCACCTTGGCTAATATCATCAGAAGAGCGTTACGATTGTTTTCTTTTTCACCAATAACGGTTATACATCGCTCCTGTAGTGATAAATCCTTAGCCTTCTGACTAATTTGAACATAGGATCCTGAATCTTCTTTGATTTGTTTTATATAATTTCCAGCTTTTCCAATTATCATCCCAGCAGTACTATTAGGTACTAAAATTTTGACCTGTAAATAGAAACAAACAATTCAATAAATTGTTACTTTGTTAAAATCAAAAACAAAAAAGCACAGTACCTGCTTATCACGCTCAGCGGTTGCTTTTCCAGAGTCAAAATCAACAGTAGTTTTCGAAGTTAAATCTGGTTTTTCGCGAATTTTTTCCATAATAAAATCCATTACTGCCATGATGGCTTCGACGCTACCAGTAATCAAACATACCCTCTCTGTAGTTCCTATAAAACAAGATATTATGTAATTAAAATACATCAATTATTATATAACCTCATTGACTGCAATCTCTATATTTACCTGGGTAGAAATCATGCGATTTTGACATTTTGACTCTGGCTCCTGTGTCCTTTTGAAGTTGAGCAATGGTCTCTCCTCCTTTCCCAATGATCGCACCAGCGGCCACTCCAGGGACCAAAACTTTGAGGTGATAAGTGCCATCTCCTCCTAAATCACATTCTCATTTCAATACTCGGTATATTAAACATTTTTAAACTAACAACAATGTCATAATTTACATATTTCGCCTCTATGTATTCTATAATTCGACTAATCTCTGTATTATTATGTAACCTCAGTGTATATTATCGCAATTGACCTTCGTACATACCATTCGTATAAAAATCATCGAATGAGCAATACTTTTGAAAAAGAGAAACACGCATAATGATTACTGTCGAAATAAAAAATATCGAATACACAATTAAAATCTTGATACCACAGTATTGGTAATTGTTGTAACTAATCAAGTTAGAAACAATTCACGCAATCAAAATTCTATGAATCAATATAGCAGTTTTTTTAATTGTAATTGTATCAAAATGTCATTGGAAAATCTCTCTCTATCTCGTGAAAAATTTTAAAGCAATCATAACCACACTTCTGGTCGTTAACTTTGGTCGCTTCGAAAGTGAAAAAAAGTCGGTAAAACTAAATCGGGGTTGAGGTTAAACGTTTTAATCATCGAAGAATAGGTAAAATCGACAAGCAAGAGTGTTATACGGCCGAGAATGATCGTACAAGAAGCAAACAGCTGTTTGACAGATGGAAGCCCTGTTCGCGCTTACTCGTCTTGCGTCGACCTTGACCCGCTACCTCGGCTAGCACGAGCGATGCGGTGCTTGACAACTCACCGACACGCCACATCCTAGATGAGTCGTCTCGACTTTGTCGAGATCAGAGTCAGTGTTTATCGCACACGAGTAAAATCGTCACTATAAAATTTTGATAATCCCTACGACCGATTCAGCGAACTTTCGGCCGTTCGTTATCCAAGTGCCATGTTTGCGTGGACGTCGTAATCCGTAGTGTTTTTCTCGCCTCTTTAATTTTTCTTTATCTTTTCTAAATCTTCTTCTTCTTCTCTCTGAAGGAGGTTATAGTAGATCTACCATAATACACTAGCAGACGAGCAAATCGACGAGTGCAAAAAACTTGCCGAGTCACGAGGAGAGCCGACGAAATGCACACCGAGAGTTTCATAGGCCGCCCACGCGAGGAGCTTTTTTTCGTATGCGTGTGCACATGCGTGTATGAGTGTGTGCGAATAAAAGTAAGGAAAAAAATAGAAACGAGAAAAAATGATAATTGTACGACAGCAGCGTGCGACACGTCGAATTACGTCGCGTGCGCTGTTCAGTGAAGCAGGTTTTCTGGCGAGTGGTGCGAGTGAGATAGAGATTGAAATGGGGAGACGTGGCACAAGAGGATGCGCGAGAGGCACTATACGATGACGATGATGCACGGTACGGAGGCGCGCGCTCGATGGACACAGAGGTACAAAGTGGGAAAAACGCAAACGCGAAGGTACGATGTCAACGGGGCGGGTATTGTCATACTAGTCGTAAGAGAAAGAGAGAGCAAACGAGGAGAGAGAGAGAGAGAGAGAGAGAGAGAGAGAACTCTTGTGTACGATGCGGGTGTACATGTGTGTGAGTATATGCATGCGTGTGTACGAGCAACGAAAGTCGGAAAATCCTCTTTGAATTTTCGGAGCAGCGATCGCGACGCAGTAGAGTAAACGAGTCGTAGATTGTTCGCTCGTGAAATACCTGTTCCGTAGTGAGACCTCTTGGTGGCGCCGTTCTCCGCATCGCAGTCGAGCGGTCGTTTACGAGAGTCCGCAATATCCGGGGAGGGACACGTCTCCATTCCCGAGTCGGCGGCCATATTGGCTCTGTCTTTCCGCGCGCACGACGATGACGACCACAGCAGCAGCGGAACGGGAGAGTAGGAGGAGCGCGAAAAACTAGGTGGGAGGAAGGCGATCGGGTGTTGCGTGAGAGAGAAAGAGAGGACGTGCGGGATGACGATGACGATGATCGCCGCTGTACACACTCATACAACAGAAATAAAAACGTTTTCCTCGCAGAAGTGTCACCACCCCGAGTACGCGCGCGCGCGCACAATTGACGACTATTTTTTTTCCTCTCTTCGCACTTTAAACGCGAACGATAACGAACCGTACGAACGAACGAACGAACGAACGAGCGTTTCGAGCGAGCGAACGGACGAACGAACGAACGTACGTACGAGCGGACTCGACTCCCAGGCGCTCGTTCACTCGCGGCCTGCCGCGTCTCACTGGCGACTGCTCGCGGCTCCCTTGCCAACCAGCTGGCTTGATACTCGATGCTGCTGCCCCGACCCGTTCGTCTTCCCTCTCCCTTTAGGTGGCGTAACCGCGAGCGCGATCCTCGCCAGTAACGTGCCCAGTTGGAGCCTCTGCCCGGATCCGGGGGTCCCCGATAATCCAACTATCGCGACTTATCGTTCACGATATTTACCTTTTTTTCCCAAACTCCTAGATAATTTACGAACAGAAAATTTAACGATTATCGACTAATCGGTGATACCTGGTTAGACCAGATACGGGCGTTTCCCCCTGCATTCGATATTCTCCCGATGCGTAATCGAGAGGCATTCAAGGTTGAACAGCGAACGGTGCTCGGTACGAGTTCTAGCGCTATTAGCGCTCGTTTAAGCGACTATATACATATAGGTCGCAAGAGCGTCGTAAGCTGCACTGCCAATTTCGCGCGCTCGCGCGAGTCATCTCTCTCCCTTCGTACGCTACTGGTCGAATATTATAATCGGGGGAACGAGCTTGCATTAGATTTTATAGAAACGATAATTTCAATCGAAATCGCTCTCATTCCCCTTTCGGTACCCACCTCCGATGGATCCGATTGCGATCATTAACGCGATATTATTTTAATTCGATATTGCGCGCTGTGCTATGACGTCACAGGTCAATCCGAGCGTGCACGCGCAGTGTGGGTCGGTAGTAAGGTGGACGGGCCGATGCATTAGTTTTCCGCCGAGAATCGACGCATTCGTTTTTTTTCCCCGTCCCAAGAGGTATTCTCATCCTCGTACACGCGGATCATCGTATACCTCCAATGGCTTGCGTATTTTGCGTACCGAATAATTGCTCAATCCGATTAATTCGTACGACCTTCCCCTTCCAACGAGTCGTGCATCCGTGTATTTTATTAATATGTCGATCGTCGTGCATCGTCCATCCTTCCGGCTCGAGCGATTTTCTATGTTCCCAGATAAGAAATTTTTCGCGTTGTCTCAGTGTGACTCGCTTCGAAGCGATACTAACTCTATGCGCAATTGTCACCGCGCTCTCTATCGCGCGCGCGCGCGCGATTAACGGCAGATTTTGATTTCGTATCTTCGCGACAGCGCGCACGCTTAGGCATACTTTCGGTGAGTGTATTAGAAACGTCGTTGACGAGTGAAATTTTGGAAAATCGCTCGCATTCCTCGTTGGGTAATTAACGGTAATCGATTCTCGGCTTCGAAAATCGACTCGACCGAAATCGCGCGGGTTTTCGGTAAGCTCGGGTGCATCGGCGCTCTACGGCTAGAGCGATAATCGCATATATAGGCAAAAATCAATGCCGAGAGAGGCAAAGAACAATACGGACACACGTACAGGATGCGTTTAAACGATGACGTTAAAGCTCGTCGCGCGTTTTATTATCTCCGACGAGCTCTACGGAACGGGCAAGGGTCCTATTCAAATACGAGCGATAGAACGGAGAAGGCCTATTTCGGTTTCGAAACGAAGCTATTTAGAATTTTCTCGGGCTCGACGATGCACTCCGACGGTGGCAAAGTTCAACCGAGGGGGGAGATGATAACCGTAAAAGCGGAGGGAGAGAATAGGAAAAAAAAAATTGAAATTTCCTTCGGTTTTTGTGGATTACGAGGGACGACGCGTAAAACCGTATGTAGTAGGTAAAGACGGGGCATATATTTTTGGGTCGCGCAATCTCTCGGGTGTCGCAATGCCGTTTTCTTCGCGTCGCGACTCGTGGACACTCAAAGTGAAACAAGCTCTCCTCGGGTGTTACACAAAAGCGCGACGCGCTGGAAAAACTCATTCTGTTCCAGTCGGACACCTGCGTAAAGCCTCTCTCTCTCTCTTTCTTTCCTTCTCTAGTTTTCTTTCTCTCTCCCTCTCTCGCGAGCTCTCCCGCTCTCGTCGATAATCGTGTCCCGACTGAATCAGCTCGCTCGAGGCGTGTGCGAGGACGAGGCCTTTTAGCTGCGCAAGTCGTCTAACGCGCCTTTACCATTCTTGGCGAATAAAGAGAGAGAAAAAGGAACGAATGCATTTTCGCTTTTATTCGACGGCTTTTCCCTTATCGGGCCGAGCAAAATTTTCCGACGACCCGTAGCTGCGTGCACGCGCGCGCGCGCGCTTTTCCGCACACAATGAAAATCCCGTTCGCGCCGACGATTCCTCGTTGCGATTAGATACAACGGAATGCGATTTTCTTTTATATAACGTATGACAGGAATAATGAATCCTGCAAAAACAATGGTTATTACGTACCGAATGTTTTTCTGCGCGGGTAATTTGTAAAAATACTCGATCGAATCTCGTACCGACGTCTATATACGCTCATTGACTAATCGAAGTTTAAAACGCGATTCTGTGAAAGCAATTAGCTTATCCAAGGTTCCAGTCTCGATCAACCGTTGAACGCGCGCAGCCCTTACCCTTGCACAGTTGGAGATATTTCTGGAACGTAGAAAACGCAGTTTTGGGTTTCGATAGACAGGTAAACGTGGGACTGTGATATTTGTTCAAAGGTTATAACAATCTTTTAGCACTCTTCGATCGGATAGACGTCGTTATTTTTTTTTTCTTTAAATCTTGCATCGCGTCGTAATAGCATCGAATGTTTTTTTTTTATTTTCGTTACGTCATACGAATATCCACGTAAATGCTTCTAGGACGCCTTTAACGCCGTCAGCCAACCGGTTTTAAACGTACCGATGATTCTCGACTCTGATTGAAAAGACAGTTGGATGAGCAGTCGTGCGCCGAATTAATTGCGATGACAATTACCGTTGTTTTTCGACAAACTGAAATTACAATCGTATTTTTTCTCTCCCCGGTTTGTCCCATATCCGTCATCTTGCGGATAGAAGAGGCAGATTTTTCATCGTCGCGCCGCGACGGACGCCGAATACGCGGACTGACCACGAGGAATGAATAAACTTGAGCGCGTTTCGCGTCCTTGCCCTCGCATCGACTCGGCCGATCGAGATGATTTCCGTCGATGCGCTTTTCTCGCGTACATTGGATTAGTAGGCTATTCGTCTAAAGTTAAGCATGAGCGCATATTGTGCGTTGCACGCGTGATGCATATATTTGAATGTTCATTCAAGGTCTCGACTTCTGATTCCATTACAATGGCGATCCTAGATAAGACGCTAAACGTCGTAATCGTCGCGCAATCGAATTTCACGCCGACGAAAACAACCGGACCGATACGAATTTTCGAGAGAGTAAAAAAACAATAAAGCGCTCGCGCGCGCGCGCTCCTATCTCGACTCGCGTAAATATAATTGCATAAGAAGCCGCCAATGAGACTTCTGAGAGACTCCTTTCTAATTTTGCGTTATCTCTAGATAGTGCGAAGCTCGTCGATAGAAATAACACGTTATTCTACAGCGCAACTCTCGAACGACGATTAAAGAAGTGAGCTTCGACTGGACGTCGTTCTCCGATTCAGCCTTGGGCATCGTTAAATATCCTTCGCTTTGCTATTATGACTTACCGATTGGCCGATATCGCGCCATACGATGTCGTCGAGTATAATAAGGAAGTTTTGCCTTGCGCTCGCTCATCTTTGGTCTCGTTATCTCTGATAAAACCAATTTTTTTCTCTCGTTTCATGGATAAAAAAAACATCTGCTTATGCGATCGGTTATCGTAATTGGAATGCGTGAATGATTAAACGATTGGCTGAGATTTGAAACGGCGAATTTCAAGTCGTGTAGTGAATTTATCTAATCATAGTCGAAGCAATACGAAATCGTATACATATAGTTTAACGTTATTACGAATTTTCAAAAATCAATTATTGGTTTATTGGTATCAACACTCTTCACAAAGGAGTTTCAATTCGATTGAATGTTTTTATATAGGAACGGCTCGATACATATAACTTGAAAATATGTTCCGATATTTAGAATACAGTGTTTTCTCGTCACATCGACCCCATTTCTCATCTGACCCTAATATCCACGTTGGTATACCGAGCTGTCGAGGGTTGCGGATTGGAAATTATTGAAAACATATTTCATTGAATTACTTTGGGTACATATATGGTTTTTGTCAAATACTGTGTATTTCGATATAAATATCTTATATAATTCGACATATCTCGCTAGAAAATAATAACGTATATATCTTGTAACCAATTCAAAGCTTTATAAATGTAACTGGATGAATAAGGAAACATAATAAAAAAGAATAAATATAAGTGTAAATTTTTTATTTTTTACCCGATCGTTTGTTTAAAAACTGATAGGTTAAAATGTGAAATTAAATTCGAGCGCGTTTATACTCTCGACACTCTAGAGTCAAGTGCGGTCTAAGATTTATCGAATCTCTAATTTTTTGAATTTCGATATTTCATCTTGCAATTAGGATAAAATTGAATTAAAAAAGAAATTCGTTCTTAATCGTTTACTCATTTGATATTACTAGACTTTTGAATTTTCGTTTAAAAGTGTATTTGTTTCATTTTTCGAGAGTCCAGGGGAGAGGGAGGGTCAGGTGACCAGTGTCAGGCATAACCTTGTAATTTTTAGAGTGCACACATGCGTAGGTGCTTGTAAACATAGATTGAAACATTTGATAAAGTAAGTTCTTCAACTCAGGTGTAATTATTATATAATGTAATCAGAAAGGATTCATGGGCTGTATACTATCTACTGATTATGCTGTATACTGTGCGATGACAAGGCTGCTTTATTCGACTGGATCATTTCGTAATGGAATATTGTAAGCCTAACCTAGAGGTGTGCTTAAAAATTTTATTTTTTGCCAAAGCACGTGAATTAACAGGTGTAAAAGAAAGTTCGATTGTACTACCTAAAATAATATCGTGCTCTGATTTATGTAATCTTATAGTCGAAAAATTTGGATTAGAAATTATAAGAGATAATTTTATTTTATCTGTGAATGAAAACTACATAACAGAGGACATCCAACTTGAATTATCAGAAAAAGATGAAATCGCTGTCATCCCACCCCTCAGTGGAGGGTGATAACGGAAAGGGAATGAATTTTATAAAACTACAACAAGAAAAATTAAATATCGAGAATATTACAGAATTAGTAAGTTCTCCAGACTGTGGTGCGATATCGACATTCCTTGGCATTACGAGAGATAATTTTGAAAATAAAAAGGTATGGGAATATATTTTAAAAATTGATAATTAAATTTTAAATGTTAAAATTTGTTTAGTTCTACCAATGAAACTTGAAAATTGATATAATATAATTTGTAATATTCATAGGTGATTAAATTAGAATATGAAGCTTATGAACCAATGGCTGTAAAAGAAATAACCGAAATATGCAATGAAATTAGATCAAAATGGGATGTCAAACACATTGCAATTTACCATCGCTTAGGAGAAGTACCTGTTTCGCAAGCGAGTGTTATTATTGCGATTTCTTCGCCTCATAGACAGGAATCTCTTCAGGCTGTTGAATTTGCTATAAATAAATTAAAAGAAAAAGTACCGATTTGGAAGAAAGAAGTGTATGACACGGAAGAAGCTCAGTGGAAAGAAAATAAAGAATGTTCGTGGTCCAGCAGTAAATAACATTTCTTTAACATAATATTCAACTGCATATAAAATTGTATTGCATTATTAACAAATGAAGATATCCTGTTAAAAATTATATGATGTTATCTGTTTTTTAATAAATTCTATCAATTGTTATGGAATATTTTTTTATCATTTGTATTTCATCAATACCATATTAAAGTGATGTATTTCCAATTTTTTAGCTGAAAATGAGGATGTTGATATTATTCCACAACCATCTACGACAGAGGAGGAAAATTCTGATTCGATTGTGGTGGATCTTAGTAATGTACAGGTTAAAGCCAGTTCTGAAGAATTGAAACAAAGAATCAATGCGTTTACTACCAGGAAGCGTCTTCAAGTGAATGTCATAAACGTTCAAGAATTTTGCAACCATAGGTGAGCAACACTAAATTTGCATATAAAGTAGTTAATCTCCTTTTTATATAAGAATGTTTTCGCCAGTGTGTATACTTCCAATGAAGAAAATTCTTGTGCTCGGGTAGATGCTATTTTAGTAAGGCGTAAAGATTCAAAAAGCCATGTAAAAATTCATAGAGTAATGAATACATGTGGTCCTCAAACTATGAACCAAGTATCGATACAGAAAAAAGCATCAATGTTACACGAGACAAATAAAACTGAATTCCCTTGTTCTTCAGTATTGGATGAAAGATTAATAGCGAGTGAAAAACTATTAGGAATTAACAAACCAGTACCACAGGATGTTTACGAGAGGATAAAAAATATAGAAGATAAATTATTATATATACAAGGAGTTTCTCCAGAGTATAAGGACTTATGGGTAAATTTTATTTATCGCAATGGTATCAAATTTAGAAATGTATTACTAAATAATATTTTTCATTCTAGGCTAAAATAAATACAGAAGACTCAACCGTATCTGGTAAACCAAGTAGAAAACGAGTATGTATACATTGATAGAAATGAGATTTCTGAAAAAAGATATTAATTAAAAATTAAATTTCAGACATATTCTACAGCGGAGCTTGATTTCAAACTTCACGAATTGGAAGATAGATACACAAGAAAAATGAGATAGTTTTTAAAAAATATTTGATAATAAGGAATATGTTTGTGTATATATATATATAACTGTTATTTATGAATAAATCAAATTTTTTACGTTTAGATCTATATACTTCGTCTCGGTTAATTTATTATATAATTATTTTAATATAAAATTAATTATAAACAGGTTTATTAGAAATTAAAAAATCACATCAAGTTCTGATTGGTGGAATGGTTGCGCGCCATTTTATATTGACTAACTTTTGATGTCGCTTGTACCGACTTTAGTTCACGTCATGTCTGTTAGAGGCAGTCTTCGTCGCGCTGCCATACGGTATGGCTGCGTTTTGTTGAGCTTTAGGTCTGGTCACATAAATAATTCGAAAGTGCGCTGTACGGAGTGATGTATTTTTCAAACAGGAGGTGAGACAAAGATCGTTCAACAGCTCAACTTTAAATAATCGTCAGGTACGTTTCATATTTATTTTATTACCTATTTTAACATATCCGGTCACATGCGTAAAGCACGTCGTCTGCCAGGGTGACAAGCTATGCTTTTCCCCCTCACGTTTCACGAGGTAAGCAATTGAACGAAGTTTTGGGTATTATTCCATGTATATTATTGGATAAAATAATTGGGAATTTCATACGAACGTTTGATCAGTGTGAGCGTGTCGTGAGTGTTACTCGTGTATATATTTATGTACCTATGTATATGTAATTGCATTCATTACCATGTTTTATCCTCTTCGTTGTCCGTCGTTTCTTATTTTGGTCGCGAAATCTTCTGTCAATTTTCCTTCAAAATTGTTTAAATTTTAAAGCAAATATCTGTTAAACAACACGTGGATGCAAATCTTGTATCGAATTTGACATACTGCTTTACGCTTCATGACGCTAACTGGGTAAATACCTGCACCGTCGAGGCTCGACCTCGTGCTACCTTTTATTGTGTTTATAACTACCAATAGCTCACCGGGGCGTCCGTCGTAAAGTCGTCTCTATTTATTCTCAAGTTTGAAGTACCTTCGGTCGGAAGTCATCGGACCCAGCCTGTCGTAAAATGAAAAAAACAAGGAAGACTCGCACAAATTGTATTGTATAAAATTGAGAACAGTTATAAATATGTGCAATACACGGCGCATTAAATGAGCTTCATCACGCGATAAAAAGTCAGTGGAGCGTTTAGTGAAATTCACGGTGTTATAAAAGGTACTAGTCTTACCACACGTCTTCGTGTACGCGAACGGGTCGCGCTCGCGCGCGCGCGCCCGAGAATTGCTATTTCTAGCGCGTTGGTGTGTCTGGAAGTTATCATACGACCAATCAATTTGGCGGTAAGGCGGAAGAAAAAGTAAAAAAGAAAAAGTAAGAAAAAGTAAAACACGAAAATATTTATCTGGGCGTTTTTCTCGCTCGCAACGAAAGGGGCCTCGCGTGTGCGAGCCTATCAATCAGCGCTGGGGTGCCGGACGAGCGTTGTGTGCTTACGAAAATTGATCTCGAGCGGGAGATTGAAAGAAATTTATGCGAAAATTTTTACTGCCCCAAATAGGAGGGAAACGCGATCGTTTGCCGGTACTAGACGAGCGTGCGGTACAGGGAGAGGAAAATACAGACAATTTTCTTATGTACACCTTGTACGTTTGCGGTTGTCGAGCCAATAACGATGGCCTCGTTCGACTGACTTCAATTCTTTTTTATTAATCCGTCGATTTTCGTGCAACCTCGACGTTATTTCGTCGCGCTCGTGACGCCGTCCAGAAAAACCATTCCGATACAAATCGTTTACATTTTTGGGTACGAGTCTTACGTATGAGACACCTACTTGGCATTCCTTGCTTGATCGATCGACCGGTTTAAATCGCGGGGGTCTTACCGTTACTTCCGTTCGGTAACCGAAATTGAACGCTCATTGAAAAATATCAAAGCGTCTCTCGATCGGAAATACCTGTTGGCTGGATATTTCAACACACGTATCCCACCTCGGTACTCGTCGACTCGCGTGGGCGCAATCAGGAAGTTATTTATTTCCACAGATAGCTACTCTAACCACACGAAATCGCTTCTTTTCAACCGGTTCGATTTACTTCGATCGGCCAAGTGGCGAAACGTACCGATAATCGTGCGTATTGTTGCCCACTGACTCAACGCAGTTGTGGGAAGCGAGTAGAAATCGATAAATTACCTTCGTAAACGCTTTCGTTACTGCTGTGCCGAGTGAAAAAAAAGTCTTTGCACCGTTTCGCTCGCTAACCGTGGGATGGACCTTTTTTCCTAAATCCTATACCGGAAGTATATTTATTGTTCTCGTCGCAAAAAATTCTTAAAAGGAAAAAAAAGGAGAGAGAGAATACGAATTACGCAACTTCGGTGTACCGTTCGTACAACGCGCGTTTTAATTATGTCCGAGTCTATCTGCCCTTACGGCGATGTTGATGCCACACCTACGCGCTAAACATTCCTCGGGAATTAGTTGGAGTCTGTCGATTCAACGGCACATTGTTAGATGTTTATACCGGGTGCTTTAAAATTACCGCAGTCTCGTCGAACAATGAGAGAGCTAGAAAATAGGTACAAATATTAGTCTACCGCTTAATTGAGATAAATTTGATCTATTAAAGCCGCACTCGCACTGGTAAATATCACGTCCGATTGACCGAGGAGAAACTAAAAAGTGGCACGTCGAAATTATTCGAAGGTCGTCATTACGGGACCGTCCTTTATCTATACACGTGTAACAAAAAGGAAAGTGTTTCACGACTGCAAAAAAGTGTCGCAGAATGTATAGAGAAAATCGCGAAGCAGATTCAATCGATAGACTCCGACCCGAGTCGCGAATGCGGCTAGTATTCCTGGCGAAGATTCACTGCGGCATTCGTTGCGTCTCTGTATCCTCTCGGTTTCGATCTCGAAATAAAAAAATTTCGCCTCGTTCTGGCACTGTTTACGTTTAACGATAGCGCGAAATCGGTAGGGTCGTCGAACCGGTAACCGTGAACCGTTTCGACTAGACTTATAAGCATTTATGCGATTTTGGACTCGATCACGTAAGAGAAATGGCTTTTATGTAGACGTCGGTTATGTGCACATAACTGGATCGCGTGCTATACATAATACATTCGAGGCTCGAATTTAATTATACGGGTCTAAATCGATGCTCGCTCTCGCGGTTCGCGACAAGTCCGGTTTTCACTATGAAACTTTATTTTTTTATTGATTCTTTGTACACGCGAATAGGAAATGGCTTTAAATATAGACGGTGTGTATTTTTTTCTCTTCTCTGTCAATCTAGCGGTGTATTTTCGGCTCGAGGGGTACGACGTCGCTCGTGACGAACGTGATCAAGGCCGTGCGCGAGTCCATGACGTAGTAATGAAAGGGCAAACGAGCCCTTGTGCCGTGTGCGTGAAGGAAGACCGTTGCCCGATCCGCGTCGCTTATCTGCCTCGCGTGGGTGACGAAGGCGCGAAATTGAGCGGGGGTCGCCATCATAGATGCCATTTGCAACCTCATCCCCAATCCGGCCAATCGCCGGTAGAATTTTTGACCCCTGAATATCGATCCGAATATCGTTATCGTGTGCAGCCTATGGCACCTCTCGAGTATCCTCGTCAAGTACGCCGGGTTCAGGTACAATTTAGCCGTCGAGCCTGAAACGACATCGTTTTAATCGATTCTACATCTCGATCGGTCTAGGCGAAAATCGTGAACCGGTGCAATTGCATATACGAAGCTCCTCGAGGTTCTTGTTGCTGAGGGAGAGCTGCCTCAGTATGTGATCGCTATCCACGCGAGTCTCGATGGTAATAGTTCGAAGCTGCGGCATTCGTTTGAGGGCCGCTATCACGTCCGGTGTTCCCTCATCGTTGTTCTTCACCTGTCGGGTCATAACAGTTTTGCAATAGGCTCGTCGATTTTTTTCTCCTCATTTTACCTCATATTTGCGCCAAAGTAGCGGATGATCGGCAACGCGCTTAAAGAACGACGATACGCGTTTAACGTTGGACAAATCGCTACAGGGCAGGTAGGAGAGGATTTCGAGCATAATTTCCATCGGCATAAAACGGATATAGGATTGCGCCGGGGACGTCTCGGACGTCGCGGATGCACGCACGTTGTCGTCAACGATCCTGGCACGTTTATACATTTCGATTGCATTCCCATCTTTCGCACTATTCACATGTCACGCGATATTCCCCTTTTATTTCATGGTACACGATTGACCCACACGATCGTCCGATTTTTTTTATTTCGGTTTTCGTCTAGAGCGGCTCACGAAACTCGAAATTTTCCCTCAGTACTGAATTTCTCTTCCCGCGGTCCAGACTGGTTGTTTCTAAACGGCGAATTTAGCGGTTAAAAGTTCTTGGAGATCACGTGAACTTGCTCGATATCGATTTGTTCATATCGCGTTTGTTATTCCCTCGCAACTCGTGAAATTGAAAATATTGAAAAATTTTCGGTTGTGTTTATTGGTTTATTCAAGTATAACAGATTGCGTGAATGGAGTCTCGGTGAGTCACGAAACACCCGCCGGGGCACCTGTTTTGTTCCTAGGGGTAACTCCCGTGTAAAGTACGAGTTGCAACGAGCTCGACATTTCGAAATACCAACTCGGTCATACCTATCGATTTTTTTTCCACTCCTTCAACAAGTTTTCTAATTTACACTTCTCACGAGTATGCCTATTTACACCACGAATTTTTGTGTTAATTGTTCTTGCAGAAAAATCATGCTGTCTATCTCGGAAACGTCATTCGCCGGAAAGTTGGAGGGTAAGAGATCCGATTTGATGTCATCGAGTCTCTCCTGCATGTCGCAGTTAACCAATGGCAACGAAGACACCCTTGATTTTGTACATAAGCCTCTAAAGCCTACCCCACCACAAAGGTACAAAATTTTTCATATTTTAAAATATTGAAAGTTTAACGAATGGCAACAACAACGGAAAAAATATAATTGAAAATGTATTATTTCAGTTTAACAAAAGATAGTAAAATAGAAGACAATGAGTGGCTGTTGCCTAGTCCTAACGGAAATAAACATTCGTTACTACGATTTAAGTGAGTATCTATAATAATGTTAAATTAATTATTTTTGTTACATTAACGTAATTTTACATTAATGAAATTTTAGATGTTCCGCATTAGCTACGCCACCGGAAGAGTCCCCTGCCAAACAATTACACATGACATATAAAATTTTTCAAGCAGATACAAAGTTAATTAACGTTTTACTTCAATCGCATGGATTTACAGAGGTAAGTGAATTTTGAAATTAATTACTTATACAAATTTTATTACTGGAACGTCAATACAAATGCAACTAAGAGCGCAATGAATATCCGTAACATTTTTTTAAGTGTAAATATATACAATGACTTTTTTAGTATTTTATCTTTTATAAATCGTCATCTTTGAAGATGAATGTGATTTATTTAATTCTAAATCTAATTATTTAAGTACTCCTATTTCTACTCAGCCAGTTATTGATATCTTAAAATGCGTCGTATCGTATATTCGAAACTGGATATATTTTGAAAATTCTAATACTGATAAATTTACAGTCTATATAATACCAACTCTAAGTAAATTCAGTCAATTTTCTCTGAATTTATTTACATTTGCGCGAAATATTTCGTAATTTTTAATGACGACGAAGATTTCTATTGAATGCAATTACTCCAAAACCAGTGAGATCCAGGGCATAAATCTACATCTAAATTAGAGCGAGATAATGTTGATTTCACAGTCTTCATACTTTCACAATCTAGGCCCCAGTTTGCTAAATTTCCTATTTTTTTAAGTCTTTTACAATTTTTGAACATACTTAAAACCGTTGTTGCCGATACTTTACTGGCTTCGTAGATATAGAAACACGATAAATTATTTACCAAGCTATTTCCTAAGATTTCAGATTTTCTGTTGTCTTTTGCTTTCGCGTTCGGCACAAACAATTTTTCCAAATATTCATTTGTCAAATCGAAACAACTGTATACATGGAGAGCTGTTAACTCAGGTGCCAATGATAAAACTTTAGTAATAGCCGCAGCGGAAACTACGCGTCCTAATTGTACTTTCCGCAAATATCTTAAGGAAGAAGGATCGGCTTCGTTGGTCCAAACTACACTATTACCTTCCATGGTTAGAATTCTGAGATTCGGACAATTAGCGAATATTTCTCTCAAATCCATTTGCAACAGATTATCACTCTGAGCAATTCGTAAATTAAGTTCTTTCAAATTCTGTCCATTTGTACGTAAATAATTATAAAATCCATCCATCCATTCCCTTCTGGCTGGTATACTATGAACAGTGAGAGATGAAATATAAGGAAACAATCTTAGTGCTTCTGGAGGATGATGTGGCTCGGATATATGTAACTTTTCAACTCTTGGACAAGCTTGCGCTAATAGCTCCAAACGGGCTGGTGTGGTTCTGCAACTTCTTGCTTGAGTTAAAGAGAATGGTGTTTTGAAACCAATTAATCCTCTATACATTATTTCTACTACTCTTCCCATATGAGAATATTCCGCTAATGATTCCAATTGGGGTATATGAACTAGGGCTAATAGAACTCCGGCGCTTGTCACGCCGGTATTTGCAAGATTGAGAACTCTCAAAGTGTTACACAAAAAATTTCTGCTTTCGTAGTATTCCAGTAGAACACCTTGTTTCTCTTTCTTTTCGGTTTTAGTATTTTTCAATTTTAATTTTGAAAGAATATTTTTGAGTTTAAGCCAACTAGTAGATTCTTGGGTGACTGTATTTGGAACTTTATCTCTTAGTTCAACTTGTAGAAGTAATTGTTTTAATCCAGCATCTGTAACTTGCCTCGAACATGCAACATCCAATACCACCAATTTAGGACAAGCCTTTCCTACAACTTGTAAAACTGTGTCACTAGCGATATTGCGGAGAGTCAAGCTCATCAAATTCTTCATATTGAGTAGAGCCGAACGTAAAAGCTTACAATCCAAACGAAGTAAAGCGGATCTTGCTAATTCTAAACATTCTAGTCCTGTTCCTTCAGACGCCAATAATTTCAGCAACGAAGTTTGATGACTACATCCATAGTAACAGCATAAATTTACTTTCAATTGTTTGATGTCGTGTCCAAGAAGTAAAGCCAACAAATACAAAGGAGCTGGCCCCGATATCAGTGTAGATCCATCCGTAGACGGTCCATAAAGCATTTTCGATGTCTCTTCTATAACTCGCGCTCTCAAACGTGCTGGCAGCGCGCTTATATAGTATGGCCTGATAGTTTGCTTCGCCAGAGCAAGAACTTGGGCTGCCGAAGATTCTTGCGATAGCACTTGCAGCCTACGGCACGTCCCATCGAGTTGCTGGCATACGCGTCCCAAACTGAGCCCCTCTAGGGAGCTAGGCTGACGGTATCCAGGCATCTTTCTTGTTCATCAACTGAAAAAATTTATCTTGTTAGATTTATTGCATTGCTTTCGTATAATATTTTTTGTAACTCGATATTACATCAACATTACCGATATTATTTCTTATATCAAGCTATTAAGAGTTATCAGAGCGATAACGTTCATTAAAACAAACTTGTAAACATTGCGCGTCATTTGTCGAATTTACTGTCAAATTTGACGGATTTGAGGTTAGGCATATTTATTATGGAATTGAGAACGAAAAGAAAACAAATTGATAAAATAGATAAATTTATCAACCGTACGATAGATATCGGTTCAAGCTCACCTGATTCTCGTGTTTTTTCGTTCACAGCGATTTATGAATTTGCATGAAAGAAAAAGAGAATATAAAAAAAGGAGGGGAAAAGATAAAAGCAGAGGCCGGGAAGTTGAATCGAGCTTGCCCATAGCAACGACGTATCCATTTGACAACGCAACAAAGCATTGTTAAACTCGGTTATTCTATATCTATCTCTGAAAATAATTTTACGATCTACAATAGACCGTGACCCTTCCTCATGTACTGAAAGTTCCTTGGCCGCGCACAACGTGACTCTGGTACAAAGTGCCACCGTTTGTCAGAGAGCGGTAGCTTCTTATCGCGCGGTAATAAACAACCATTCATCGGTCACATGTCGTATAAATGTGGCTTCGATTAACTATTATTACGAACGATTTCAATGAAAAAGGAAGAGATATACAAAAAAATTCCCGCTACGCGGGATAAGTCACGTCAACAAACATTGTGGTTAGTTTCTACGGTCCTCGCGGTACAACGTGAAGTATCATCCGGATGATATTATTTTGTAAACGTCAGCGTCACGCAAACTAGTGTGTATCGTCGTTCTAAGATTTTTTCTCTATTTTTTTTTTTCAATTTTTCCGCGGGAAATAACCGCATTCGTCACCGCCGTAAACGATTCTATTTTCAATTCATTTTTTTTGCGATGTGATCTACGATAAAACATCCCGGCTCATGGTCAATGATTTTAATTACACTATCTACCTCGCTCCGGGACGTATTTTTTCCTTGTTGAACGAATTCAACGACGAAAATGCTTTTATCGTTCATCTATTGTGAAACTGCATTTTTAATACAAAAATCGAGCGCGATGCCGATCTCTCGCCTTGACATTTCGCGGCGACAACGATCGATTAACACTGAGCACACTCGAGGTGGATCATCGAAAAGAAACGATACCTAACCTGAAATTTTGCGTTTTGGACTTCCGTGTGAACGAGGTAAGCGTATTTACGTTGCGTGTTGGATGTCACTCGTCCTTTTTTTGTTATATAGAGTTAGTTGCAAGGTTGACACATAGCGAAGAAGAACGATCAGAGCACGGATAGCAAAGTAGATTGGTTTTCGTACGATTTAGCACGGTTATCACGCGACCATCGTATACGTCACAATATTATATCGTTTCCGGTTTTACGCCGTTTGTTGTCGTGGATATTCGCTCTTTATAGCACCGAAATTTATCCCGCGTTATCGGCTTGTTTTTATAACGTTGGCATTTCCTTAATCTCGCAATGATAGCTTTTTTTTTGTTATTTTGCAATCGCGACGTATCGGGGCGGGGGAGCGCAAAGGGTCCAATCTCGCAGGCCCGTCACGCGTCCGACTCGTCTCTCTCTCTCGATATTTACGCAAACCCCCGAGGTGACAATTATACGCTCGACCTTTTTTTTAACGATGCACACGTACCGCATTTGCATTAACGCGCTCTCGCTCGTACCGTTTCGCGCGAGAGAACCTCTCTCTTTCTTATTACGAGACTACACCGAGAACGACATGTGCGTCGGGCACTCGAAACGAAAAACATTCCCCGGTACCTCGATACCTCGAATTTGTAAAAAAAGAGGAAAAGTTATTCCTCTCCCCTCCATTATCGAGGGAGAAAAAAATTTTATAGCCAGTCAGATGCGAACGATCATAGACGCAAACACGTGCGACTCGTTTTACCACGTGCTAATGCATTTTCCAATTAGAAATCTTTCCGCTGGACGCTAATTTACGATCGTTCTATTTTCGGATATCAATAATTTACGACGACGTCTATCGGGATCTCTTTTTTATAAGCTAGAAACGTTAGATAAACAAACGCTCGCACTTTGCCAGGATGAGCGTTTAAGCCGGTGCAATTATTCTCGGAACATATATATTATTCTTCTCCTCTTCGTCTTTTTTGTCTCCTGCATCGCGAACGCGATTCAAGAGGGAAAATGACGCCCGTCCGGCCGCTTGTCGCGTTTTTAGTCATATTAACCACACAACTACGTCGTAATTTTTTAATCTCTCGCGTTGTCGATCGAGAGCTCGGACGATTGACTCGTTAACGATCGCTTCTCGATTTGATCGTCGACGGTTCGAATCTTCGCTATTACCCTCCAACGATCCGTAGCCTCAATAAAGTAACAATAAGTTACTGAAAATCAACGAACGTTCAAAGTTCACGACTCCGCGCTCCGCTCGGCGACAATTATCGATGTTATTTTTGCGTTTCGCGATCTCCGATCCGTATCAGAGGAGTAACTTTCACCGAGAGCGCGATATACTTTGTTTTTCATCACTGATGCAATCGATACGTCGAGGGACTTTCTACGTCTTCGATAGGCGCGTTATCGCGGCGTAAACGAGAGCCCGATCGATCCCGGACGTCGACCGATCTCAGGGCCATCGCGAATAAACGAAACCGAATCCGAAGCTATTTCGAGCGAAGAGCGACCTCCGAAACTCGTCGAGTGAGATGAAAAAACGGCGATAAGTAACGAGAAAAGCGAGAGTGCGAGAGAGGATGAAAGAAAAGCGAGTTTTCTCGTGCTCACCTCGAAACAAGCAAGGTCTCCTACGGGCTGTCTCCTGAGCGGCCGCTCGTGCTAGACTGTCGTGCGGCGGCTCGACACGAAATTGAAGGAGCGCGCGACCTCGCCGCGAGCGCGAGATCGCCAATCGGCGGCGACCCCAACTCGCCTTTACTTCTCGCGAAAACTCGGACGATCGTCCGAATGCGTATTTCGAGTCTGCGCTCCCGTTTTCTTCCCTCTCGTCGTATTCTTAGATATTCAATTAACCGGCCCGACCCGGGACTGGGTATTCCGTGCGTCGGAATTTTTCGACTCGTGCGAGATTAAAAAAATAACAGTACGTCGAAAGATAACAACGATCGGTCATTCCGAATCGATTTTTCTCGGACGGAAAAGTTTTAACGTTCGCGAAACAAAAACACGCCGATCGGGACGAAAAGAAACCGACGCCGCATCGCAGCCTCCTTGACGAGCCTCTCGCTATCCTTGATCGGTAATGCAACGACGAGTCGGCTGTGCCTCGAATGGCTCTCATAGAAGCCACTCCGATGCTCACCCGTCGAATTCCGTGTAAATCGATGAAAGACTCGCGATCGAAAATGGAAATTTTTTCCCCGATCGATTATCGGAGAATTTTTTCATCCGTGAGCGAACGCGTCCGCGACAGCCGATCGTCATAAACTGCTGTTAATTGGTGTCGATAGAATTTCAGATCGGCGCCGTACTCGATGTCATTGAGATCACGTAGTCTCGCCGGAAAAAATCTTTTTGCGTCGGATCGCCTATGACGTGCGTGATTTTGTACACGTTTTATTGTTACTCCCGGCTACCGTAGAAGCGGAATATCAAAAAGAGGAAAAAATAACAAAAAAATACGTTTTTTAAAATGTATTTTGACAATGGAGCGCCGCGATTGTTGAACAAAATCGATGATGAAAAAGAAATATGAAAATTGGTGGGGGCGGTATGAATTCCGGTTGATGAGTCGGAGGGAGTCACCTCCAGAACGCGGGCCGTGACTGAAAAATTAAGCAGCCGATCTTCCTCTGTCGCCCAATGAACGCGCGCATAAATCTTGTTTACGCGGTTCGTCAAATATCCTCCATCGTCCTTCGAATCTTCATTCGCGATTCGCTAATTAACGCCCACGAACGAATATCGTTTGATCGGCTCCCGCGCTCTCTTTCGAATTAAAACCGAAGCGATAAATTAACGAGTGGCGACGCGTACAACGGGCTCGCTTCCGTTTTCCGCATAGTTACGTCCGTGGACGGCGATCGATTCCGTTTTACGACCCAGCGGGGAAAAGAAAATTGTCTAAGAGAGATGGAAACCTCGAAAAATTTGGTAACGCGAGAACGAGCCGTTCGTTTCGATTCGTCACCGTAGCACGTGACTGAAAACTAATGAGGAAGGTCCTTCGGATTCTCCCACTCTGCGTACGTTTGGTCCTCGATCGGACAACGTACGCGCGTAAAATCGAGAACCGTCTTCGAGGTCGCGCCTAAACAAATGTCCGTACGGTGTTTCTTCGTATTTTTTTTTCTTTTTCGTAGATCGAGCCACCCGTGACGCGTAATCGAGTCGGCTACGTGTCGCTCGCGTCGATAAATGAAAAGTCAATGAGTCGTGACGCGGTCACGTACAACCCTGTGGAAAATTGCTCGCTGCCAACTTCGCGGGCATTTCCTCGGCGACGCGCGCTCTCGGTTTCAGAGCCGTAAACCCTGAAGAACCAAACTGAGATATCGGCCAAATGAATTTCCCTACGCGTCGCTAGGCAGGGTGCGATAAGTTGTATCGATGAACAACGGCGTGCGCAAAAGTCGAAAAAGTAGAATTTCAGCGTTGATTATTTGCGCATGACGGGCGTCGAATCGAATCAAGAGGCTTCATTAAAGTCAATTGATACGATCTACATTTGGTATCGGTCCACGTGACGTCTCTCTACGAGCGCGTTCAATTGTTTTTCATATATTTTTTCCCCCTTGGTATATTATTATTCTTATCAATTACGAGTAATTATATATTTTACCGAGCGTAATGATCGAAAGCACCGCGTGCAATCAACGACGCGAGAATATATAATTGCACCGATGATTTACTTTTCAAGGTTCTGTGCGTAGAATGAATCGCGAATTGGCCTTGAAACCGCAATGAGTCGTACGAATCTGTACCGGGTATACCGAGTTTCGGACGAAGCTCGTGCCAGTGAATTTCACGCGCCTGTTATTCTTCTAATGAACCACTAAACCGCGAAATTTTTTTTTACTCTCGACGTGCATCCGCGCCTCGGCGCTCTTTTTCTTATCTTCGTCGCACAGCCGAGCTCTCGTGTCGCATGCGCATCACGTTCTCGTGATCTGATGTGCCTTCGACTTCCGCGTACGGTGATTTCTCTCTTGATTCTTTTTGTCCGACTGTACTACTTTCTATGAGTAACGCAATTAAAATAAATCTCGTATGCTCTCTTTGTTTGCAGGTGTCGGTGAACGAGAATGACTTTAATATTTTGTGGATGGGGAATCATCCAAAACCAGATGTATTGCGGAGTCTACTGCCTTATCAGAAGATCAATCATTTTCCGAGGTGAGAAATTTCTCTTCTACGGAGGTACGAGGAAAAAATTTGGCTAATTTTCTCGGGTTTATTTTCAGATCGTACGAAATAACACGCAAAGATCGCCTCTACAAAAACATCGAAGCTATGCAAAGAAGCAAAGGCCTAAGAAATTTAGATTTCATCCCCCAGACGTTTCTTCTGCCTACCGAGTCGAAAGAGTTATTAACGGCCCATTTCAGGTATCGCGGACCCTGGATCGTCAAGCCGAAAGCCAGTTCCCGAGGACGCGGTATTTACATCGTAAACAGCGTGAGTGACCGATCGGCCAAAATTGTTATTTTCAGTCTAGCGCCCACCTAACTACGACGGGTTTTATTTTACAGCCGGAAAAAATTATGACCGACGAATCTGTAATCGTGGCCCAGTACATAAATAATCCACTTCTCGTCGACGGGCACAAGTGCGATCTGCGTCTCTACGTCGCTGTCACGAGTTACGATCCACTTCTCATATATTTGTACGAAGAGGGCTTGGTGAGATTTGCCACCGTCAAGTACGATGGGGGTAACCAGTACGTTTGGAATCCTTGTATGCATCTCTGCAATTACAGCATCAACAAGTTTCACGTCGATTACGTAAAGTAAGGGAAAATACGATCTTTCTGCGTAGTTGCGTAACGACATTTCATTTAAAAACGTCTATTGAAATTTTTCAGGAGCGAGGATCCAGACGCCGAAGACGTAGGGCACAAATGGACGCTTTCGGCGCTGTTGAGGCATTTGCGATCACTGGGGCAAGATACCGAATTATTGATGCAGCGGATAGAGGACATTATAATAAAATCGATACTCGCTACCGCATCTGGTATCGTTAGTGGTGTAAAGCAATTTGTCAAATATCCGGAGGCGTGTTTTGGTAAATTTCTTTACGATTCCTTTATTTCCCTATTGAAAAAACGTGGCTTTATATAACGAATGACGCTATTACGTTTCTTTTTCTCTCTTCGATAGAATTGTTTGGCTTTGACATCCTAATTGATAATACCCTGAAACCTTGGTTATTGGAAGTGAATTTGACTCCATCGTTGGGATGTGACTCTCCGTTGGACGTCAGACTAAAATCCGCATTGATCGCGGATTTATTCACTCTCGTTGGTGTTCCCGCTGTTGATCCAATTTTGCGACCTCAGACTATGAATGCAAATCGTTCTACGATCAATCCCACCAGACGAATGTCTAGCGTGAGTTATCCTACATTAATTTTTCATATATGTCGTATTTGATTGACCAATTATTAGACATTCATGGGAGTTCTCTTTATTGGAAGCAGTGTAGACGAGTACACTCTGCCGAAACTCTCTCGCAGAAGAAGAAAAATACCGAGAAAAATAATATCACGAAAAGCGGATTAACGTCCGAGCAGCAACGGATTGTGGCTTCCGCGAAAGCGCAATTCGATCGAAGAGGAGGATTCGTGCGAATATTCCCAAGCCCCAGATCCTGGGAATTGTATTCGCAATATTTGGGTAATTATCGATCGTTCAATGCCAATCACTGTGGGTTATTGGTTTTTCTAATCCCCTCTTTATCGTAGATCCGGTGACTGGGATACCAGTAGTGTCGGATCCTCTAGGCCCAGGAAGAGGTTCGATCAATCAAAGCTCTAATATTAATCTCATACTTCACGAGCAGCTGTTTCCGGGTAGTAGTCGTAACACTGGTTATGTAATTCCCGAAGTACATTTGGACCGGCTGTCCAGGTACGAAAGATACGAGAGGGCATTAGTCAAAGGTCATAAACAGAGTCTAGACCGTGGTGATTGCAAAGAAAACGTCAATACCGACATTCATAAATACAAAAATGAAGTAGTTCAATCGATGCAACAAGGAAATAAGCTGAGGTTAGTTATTTTTTTTTTGAATAATTACGATTATCAAATGCAGGAATTGACAGTTACAAAACCTATTTTAGTTCCAGTGAAGCAAGAAAAGCCTTCGGATTATATATGAGCCATATATTACGCAAAATATCACAGCCTAATGCAGACCCCGTTTGTTGCGAACATGTTACAAAATTTTTGCAACAATCTTCGAGTAATTTGAAAACGCCTTTCTTATTTACGGTAAGTGAACTTCGGAAATATATTGTTTCATTATTTTAGATTCGTTTATATAACGAAATTAATGGTCTTTTTAACTTTTTAGTCACCTAATAGTAAATTAAGCGACAAAGATCGAGCCGCGATAACAGCAAATCAGCTGTCCGATTTTTTGCATCTTTACAACCGAGAAACTGAACTTTATTCGGATACAGTTGACAGACCCCGCATGGTTCCAAATAGGTTATTTCAAAAGTTCTTGGCAGCAGCGAGGTGAGTACAAGAGTCGAATAGTTAAAATATCTTACCTTCTAGTTCATATTGAAAAATTGAATACCCACTTTCATTTTTAGCGAGGACGATCTTGATGACATCTTGATGCTTCATACGAAACTTTTTAAATGCGCCCATAGTTTTTTGGGCAAAAGTGGCTTTGTCGGTAGCTTACGTGGATCGAATTTGTTGGGATCCTTGCCTCACATCGTATCACGTGTACATTCAAATGCGGCATCGACTAAACAGTGTAAATGCAGTCCATCCATAAACAGGCCTAGCAAAGCACCACGCACATAGCTGGATAAGAGGAATCTACGAATCGCGCTGAGCCTAAATCTTATCTTCGAATTCAGGTTCTATTACTTTTAAGTAATCGTAATGTGAGTGGTTGCGACAAATGCATCCACATTCTTAATCAACGAACATGCATGTTTTTATTCAATGGGTTATGTATTTTTCCTCGTTTAATATTATTCTTCAGTCTGTATGAGATCAGACAATCATTTATTATGCTATTGTGAATAAGAGATATTTCTTTGGATATCGGCATAAAGTTTACGTTAGAAAATGTCTTTTATACGCATTGACAGTTCTTTGATACTAGATATTTCAGTCTTAGGCGATTTTTACTGTCGTACTAAAACAGTATTTATTCTGGTGTTTTTTCTGATGCACAAGTTTTGAAAAATCATTATCATATTTTATCACGGTATAAAACACCGAGTTAGAACCTAATATCTTATAACACAATTTAACGAAATCAAGTATTACGTATTTTGCAGTCAAAGTTATTAAAATATGCTTTTAAAATTCTAAAAGTGTATTCTATGATGAAATATTCATAGCACAATTTAAAATCTAGGTTATTGTCATAAAAAAATCATATCAAAAAGTGTTATTATTATAAAAAAAAATTATGTTATTCGTTTATATTCATTTCATTGATTTTTTTTATTTAGTAAATGTTAATTTTTGAAGGTCTGTAGGAATGGCGACAAAGAAATAGGTATTGTTATTAATTGAATAGTTTGGATTACGTACTGGTGTGTAAAGAAAAGTCTGGAATATTCTTTAGTCGAACTTTATATAAAGGAAGTTATTCAAAGCCGATAAGATATTCTAGATGTTCCTGAAAATGAATTATTGAAATTGAATTAATTTCAGGACTGATACTCTACTTGACTGTTTTTCTTATGTATCTAGTCGTTCTGAAATAATCGCTTTATAACACTTATGGTTACATTAATGCGAGACTCATCAACTTGAAATTTAATGATCATTTTGCATGTGTGTGATATAGTAACTGTGAAAAATGTATTGTTCAGTGAAACTCATCAAGGTGCTTATGCTATTAACGTTTGTTTTTTTTCTTTTTTCGGAAAAAAAATACTGAACATATATATAAGATTGGCAGGTACCAATCTAATCCATGAATCGATCCATCCATAATTCCGTCAATATTTACCAAGTTTTCATTTTCGTCTTTATTCATCATATTTTTTATTCATTATCACAATTTAATTTTTTACGTTCAAATTTTATATTGCGTAATTTATTATACTATTACAGATGATAGGAAAAATTCGAATTCGAATTTACTGTGATACGTATACGCGTTAATGAAGAAGAGATGAACACGTATAAAATCTTGTAACGTTATTATTATTAAATATGAATATTTATATCATAATATATTTATTAACATTACAACGATTTATTATTAAGTCTAGATCGGTAGGTAACATATCTAACACGTCGTTAATGTGTATCGAAATTTAATTTTATCGATTAAGAAATGTGTCTTTTATTCTTTTTAATTTGTGATTTAAGGATTATTATGATGCGTATATTGTTCCTAACCATGTACTAAACGGTTCATAACTCTTAACTCTATGCCACCAATATTATTGTCTACTTTGTATCATTGTCGAATTTATGTTAGCACAAAATAATGTATTCATCGGAAGTTGTATAATGGTGGCTTCCAGATTTAAATTAAGATTATCACACGACTGTATAACATTATAGAAACAAAAGCAATTGCCAATTGTATCTAAACTGCCCGTTTCGTTTTTATCAAAGACTTACTATAATAAATTGCAAACTACTTTTTATTAGCACAATAATAATCTATGAAAATCCAATATATTTGAATTTACATCGTTCAAAGTAACGCAACTGCTGTTTTTATTCATGTTTTTATACAGAGCAAAATATTGCAATCATCGGAAAAATGTGTATTGTATCGTAACTATAAATCATGTGTTATTCGTATGTTTATTATGATTGTGTACGAGAATTTTTTCTCAATGAAACGCTTGTGTATTTTAAGTTCGGTAACTATTAACGAGACATAACAATAAGTACCATTAATTAAAAAATTCCATTTAGACTTTGAGCAATGAGTTACAGCGTCAGATTTAATTATTATTTCAAAGAGAGAAAGTCCCTCGGTGTTTTGCATAAAATTAATTATTTTATTCGAATGCAAAAATAGCGACTGTAAATATAACATGTCAATACCTCTGTGTTGTTCATACAACACTCCCTTATTACCTGTGATCTATGAATTTTTGCTAGTCAGCTTAATGCATTTATTATGAAGAAAATCATAGTGAGAGGGTATTCGCAACTTGAGCATCGAATATAGCTAAAATGACGGGTTAGAAATTTACTGTATATCAATCTTCAATGTTTAATCGCGAATTTAATTCGATTGATCGCTCAATAGAAGGATGATTTTCAACGTTTCTAGAAATTAGAAAGTGCACAAATGTGAACACATTCGAATTTTGCTGAAAGTTATTGAATCGACCGTTGATAACTCATACTGTATAAAACGTATTTTCCCAATTTAAAAAAAGAAAGAAAAATGTGAAATAAATTTCGTAAACGTCCGAAGTGGTATTTTCTTTTCAATTTACCTCCAAATTCTAGTTCTCGGTAATACTTGATGTCACGAATGAATTTACTCTTGGCAAGCGGTTCGGACTGTTGCTCGCAGCATCAACACCTCAAACGGCTGCGATAGTCCCTAATGGATTTTTTCGCCAAGTACCACGAATGGCTAAAGACTGGAAACAATTCCCGCAGTGAAAACGTCAACCACTTCACCGAACGCGCGGTGTAAACAAGCAATTTGCCACAGGCGCATCTCTTTATTTTCCTTTTATTATCTTGATTTTCATCGGAATCGCGATAAGACGTAAAGACCGCTCAAACGCATTTCCAATATAACCCGGACTTGCACGCGACCGGTTATATATACCTATATATTAACGATTCGAGTACGTCGAGAACGGCAGTTTGCATTCGTCGCATTAATCACGGAGACTCGTGACTTTTGCACACCCGTGCACTCGTCCAGATGCACCGAGCACGAGACAGAGCGACGAAGCTTACGAAATATACGCGATCGATCATCTCTGCTCTCGCACAACTGTCGGCGTAGCCGATATAACGCGGAAATAAAGAGGCTCTTTGAAATTCTCTAACTCCTCCGTCGAATCCTATCCATTTGCAAATCCGTTCATTCAGGCTTTTGAGCGGCTTGTATACGCGCGAACGAAAAAAGGAGGAAATTTGCAATGAGAGTGAAATAGCGAATTCCAATATATACAAGCGTATAGTATACATACATACTATATCGTACATCCGGTTAGCTTTATCCGTCGCAAAGAGTAGAGCGCGACTTCTTCGAACCCGGATGAAAGGCCCGGTGCGGAATTTCAAAGCTTTGAGGTCTGCGGCATAGTCTTAGCGGATTATGTAAAACGCCGAGCGAGAAATAAATAAAATGGAAAAGTTCATCGAGCGATGATTAATATCGGGGCGTCTCTCTCGATCGAGCTCGATGACACCCTCACGCTTCTCCTGGATAAAAACACGAGCCGGGGTGTTCCCCAGGCGAGAGGGACGCGAGAGATTAAACTCGAACGGTTCGGGTGAAAAGATGATGAATAGCCGGATGTCGATGGACGCTAAAAAAAGACGAGCGAGCCGTTTCGGGAAGAGAATCGAGACGTGCCTCGTTTTTTTTTCTCTCCTCTCTTTTATCTATCGAAGTTTGAACGACAATCGGTAGCAACCTCGAGGTATTTTTAACGGAATTTAATACCCCGCGCGAGAATTCCTCGCACCCCGGCTAACCGGCGCGCGGTTGTTGCAATTTACTCGACACGCCGGCCCCTCCTACCCCCGAGTACGAGGAGAAGAGAGAAAAACTGATTTCTTTCTCTCGTAATTTCCTCCTTAATGACTTTATGATCTAGCGGGGAGATAAAAAAATCGGTTACGAGAGCCCGGTACAACACGCGCGGTCGTTACGCCTCGGCGTAAAGCGAAGAACGGAAACAATAAATCGGTCCCCTCTTTTGCCAGTGCTGTCGATAAATCTTTTACAGCCGCGAAGCCCGGCGAGTCGTTCGTTCACGGCGCGCAACATATTTTCCATCTGACCGTTCAATTTGGCCGGACCGCGCGCGTCCGCCGCGGACGCGACCGCGAAATTAATTTAAGAAATATTTTCATTCCCTATACAACCCGTTCTCTCGTTTTTATTTTTTTTCCATCGATCTCGTACGCGCGAGGGTATAAGTCTCGACCTTGGCGAAAATTTCCACTCACGTTTTTACGAGTGGCGCGCTTATACGTCGAAAGGAATTTCGCATTGGCTCGGTATTACGCGAAATTTTCGGGCTCTTCTTTTCAACCCCGCCCCTTGAAATCCTAGCACACGCGTGTGTGTGCGCGCGCGCGCGCGTCCGTATACGCGAGCACGAGCACGAGAGCTAATTCGACGCATCGGCTACACCGGAGCAGAGACGGCACGCGAGCGCGGCTCCTCGAGGAAAGAGAGCGAGGAGCGCGATTCGAGAGTGCGCCGCGAGAACCCCTAAGCCTGGCCGCGCGCCTCGCGTCTCGTTAAACCGACGCACCTCAGTCCTCAGTTTCGCGTAGTCCGTCGGCGCGTTCGCACATACGCGCCTCACTCGACGCACGCACTCCGCTTCCGCGTATATGTTAACACATTGCGAAAAAAAGGCAACAATAACAGTCAGTGAAAAATTGAGAGGAAAACATTCCGAGGAATCGAGAGAGATCGGTGCGATAAAACGCGGTTAATTAATCAAAATTAATTATTAAAAAACTTGCGTCGACTCTTACCGTCGATATCTCGCTGTTCGGTTGTACTTGGACGAATTAACGAGGAGAGTTGTACGTACTGATCGCGCGAGTGAGTGAATTCGCTGGGATAGGTGAGTCTTGTTTCGCGGTCAGCGCTGTCTGCCGCGGATCCCGAGGGACCGACGCGATAAATTGCGCTGTGAGAGTGAGAGGAAAAAAAAAGAACCGTGGAACGAAGAACGGGAGCTTGATAGCAACTCTTTTTTCCAATTGCTAAACTAGGAGCGGCAAAAACGCAAAAGAATTTGCATCGCGGAGGGCGGTATATAGTCTTACTCCGCGCTCGATGGCTAACGATCGCAATTAGCGAAAGGGCAAGAATCACGTATCCTGCGTTTAATCGTTTCTCCCCGTGCCTACGAGTTTTTTTCTGCTTTTCCGGATTTTCAGCGGTTCTTTTCCTCCCTTATACGAGAGTTAACGGAAACTGTCCGTTCGTTCCATTAATGTTGGCGTATATAACTGGTTATTGGGACGTCGGAAGGACAACGTGCTCGATCTTTGGTTATTAATCACCGAGAGAAAGAGAGGCAAAGAGAGAGAGAGAGAGAGAGAGAGAGAGAGAGAGAGAGGAAAAGTGTCACGATCCGAACTATATTGGCCTTTATGCTGGAGCCAATAAAGCGGGAGTATTTTCGCGTCTTCCCCCGCCGATATTATCGGTAATATCCGTGAATTATTACATACCCGACGGTTTTATCGGCACGGATTAACCGATACTCTGCACAAGCTCACGCGGAAAAAGAGAAACACGAGACAGAACGACGGGCGAAAAAAAGCACGAGTTTCGCAAACACCAGGCCCGAAAAACCGTCAAAAAATTCTCTCTCCGACCAAAAATAGTTCCCACCGATGAATATTTTTTCTCCTCTGGGCGTAAATAAAAAAAGAATTCTCGAGTTAAAAAGAAATTCTCTAACGAGAGAATAACGCCGATAATTGACGTTTGAATGCGTCATTATCATACGTACACACGGTACATTTTTTCCCAATAAAAACGTCGCTCCTGTTTTCCCGCGGCGAAAATGAGAGAAAAAGGGCAACCTTCTCGAGCGTGTATAGGCGAAACTGTAAATTTCGAGGCGTCATAAATCTCGAGGCGCTCGAATGGTGTGTATTATGTATAGCCCGTTTTCCGATGGTCGCGTTGACAAGGCGCAAAATGTTTTGGCACGGTCAGATAAAAGCGACGGCCTTATCGACGTTACGTCACTCGTTGCGCGGGCCATCATTCGCTCCCGCGCGCGCGACGCGCCTACCCGCTAGTTTTTCCTACTTTTCCGCCCTTTTCCACGAAAGACGTCCAACTTAACTCTCGCGAAACTGATATAAAGTATCGGCCGTATATCGCGATTCGATTTATCACCGATGGGAGCCCGTAAACTCTACTTTTTTTTCTCTCCTAAGATGTTTTATTCCCTCTCCTTCTCTCTCGGTCATCCGTGCTCCGTGTTGTATCGACTAATCGAAACACGTGCGGCAGCTTCTTCGCTCGCGTTCACGTGCGCGCGTGTATAAACGCCGCGTGGCGGTTTATCCGCACGAGACACGTTCAGCAATTCGCGCGCGAGAACGATAATGGGAGGAAAATTTACGGACATGCCCGATCGGGTAGAAATGTTTCTATTATCTTCTCTTCTCCCTCTCGCGTCGAAGATGATTGATCAATTTTCAATAACGATTCCAGCGCAGCCCTCGGAAATCTTTCTCCCCCCCCCCCCTCTCTCTCTCTTCGTTACTCCTTCTTATATTTTTCTTATCGTTTCAATTTTACCGCGGCACCAATCGATTTCGATCGTCCACAGTTCTCAAGGTGCTACAGCCGCGCCAGGTTAATTCATTTTCCGAAAATGACCTTGCGGAAGAATTTTCTCGCTCTGGCGAAAATCCGCAGCGTACGGCCCAATCGTTTATCCTTGTTTACAGGCCGCGATGAATTCTTCGATTTCCTCTATCTCTCTCGTAAAAGCCGACTAAAGTTCATTTTCGCATGGTAAAAGTCTCAAGAAAGTTACGTTATTAGCCCTGACAAAAGACTCGCGTTGTCAGCGAACTGCGACTTTTTTTCTTCCTCCCTCTCTCTCTTTCTCTCTCCTTCCCCGAGAGAGAGAGAGACAGAGAGAGAGAGAGAGAGAGAGAGCGAGCGCGCGCGCGAGCAAATTCAATTACGCAACACAATAAAATCAGCCACGGTCCTCTCGCTATGGAATTTTCGCCGATAAAGTTAATATTAGATACGCGCCGGGACCCTGGTCAAGTTTATTTTCGATGCCTTAGTCTTTTAACGCGTTTTCACAAAGTTGCGCCGCAATCGCCCCCGGAAAAAGAGAAAAAAGAGGCTAAGAGAATAATCGAATTTCCCAGTGGCATGTGTACCGCGACGTATTAGGGAGGACCGCATTTCCGCTGCCGTTAAACGTCATTCTCTCTCTTCTTTGTTTTACATTACCTCCCCTTTTCATCGTCTTTTCGCCGGGCAAAGTGAATTTCCCTTGTTGCTTTGGTAAAAAAATATCCCCAGCGACTTTTTTCTCTCCCTCGGCGCATTGTCTCTCTTCCACTTTTTCCGTCACGAATGACAGGACGAATGGAAGAAGCTCGTCCGATCGTGGAGATTAGTCGAGTCCGGGTCATTAGGCGCGGAGGAAATTTCGATTTATCGCTCGTTTCGTGACGCGAGCTGGCGCGCGAGTGACGCGTGTCAACCCTATCGCTCCCGCATCATATAACGTTTCGTTTCGTGACAGGTTCGACATCGCGCGTTCTCCTCGAGGAAGGGACCGGGCGTCTTCTGGGAGAGCGATTCTTCGAGACTGCCCGAATAAGAGAGATATTCCCTCCTATCGAGAACTCTCCGAGCCCCGATAGCTCTTTCCGGAGCGCAACGAGAGGAGTAGAAGAAGAAGAAGAAGAAGAAAAAGACGAGAAGAGTCGTTGTTAGGTTCACCCGCGGGAGATGACTTCTCCCACTCTCCCGTAAAATCACCTCCGATTATCGCCAGTTTTCCGTAAAATGAGACGGAGCGTTAAATTTAATTAAAAAGAGAAAAAATACGCGACTGGAGGGGAAACGAAGGGCCGGTGATCGAGCAAGAGGTATAAAACAGGATAGAGTGCGCGGCAATGTGGAAATTGTCGCGAGAGGGAAGAACGCGCGCGAGAGCACCAGGACTCATTAACGAGAGATGAGATGAAATTTTTCCCGCTCACCTTCGACGAGAGACCGGACGATGATCGGTATCGATGATATAAAGCGAGAGTGATTATTTTAACGCGAAACGAGGATGACGCTCGCGTCTATCGTGTCGTTGGCCTCGACCCTGCTGATCGCCGTCGCCGAGGAGCCCGACGACGACGAAAGCGATGAGGCGTATTTCGGTTATCGCAACTTCACCGGGAACTCGAGCAACGCGAGCCTCATGGCGGACGACTACAACGAGATGATCGCCTACATCTACCCGAGCACCACCGATTGGATGCTAATCGGTCTGCACTCGGTGGTCTTCGCGGTCGGCCTCGTCGGCAACTTCCTCGTCTGCATGGCCATCTACAGGAACCACACGATGAGGACCGTGACCAACTACTTCATAGTCAATCTCGCCGTCGCCGATCTCCTCGTGATGCTCTTCTGCCAGCCCATAACCGTCCTCTGGGACATCACCGAGACCTGGTTCCTTGGGCGGGATCTCTGCAAGGCCATACCTTATTTACAGGTACGTGCATCGTTCGCGTAACGCGACTCACGTTCCTCTCGCGCTCGCAACGATAAACCGATTTATTTTTGTTTTCACGCTCGAATTATCGGCACCGCGACGCAAATGTCCCGTACGAGACCCTTCTCGAGGTTTTCCTCGTTTCGCCCGCCTCAGCCTCCGCGTCCGTCCAAATAAAATCCTCCCTCCATCTTCCGCACCCCGATCGCGCATCCGCGAGTCGGAAACGCGGCCGAAGTCGAGCATAAAAATGACGCAGCGCGTATCACGCTCGGTTTGCTTCACCCCACTTTATCACATTCCTAATATCCAGCATTCAATTCTCGCGACACGTCGTTGAACGAGAACGCGTTAGACGATTATTCTCCCCCGAAATGCGATTCTCGGGTCGTGCGAATGGATTCATGAATTTGTTTATTAGCACGTTCGCGGACGTAGACGGTGTAGTATTCATTCTCGCTCTGACGCAAAATGACTCGAATGCCATACCATTCGCCGCGATAACGGTTGAAACTTTGATAAAATACATTCAATAAAGATTTAATAAGCGGAGTTGGCTCAAGGAAAATCGTGAAAAATAATCTCCTCATTTCTCAACGATACGATCTATTCGCGCCTACAGCCCTGAGCGAGAAACAATCGCGGGGACAAATAAAAAGTAGAATTTCCTGATGCAATTAACGAGCGCGACCCGAGTGCTGCGGTAAATTAAACGCTATCGAGCATCTAACGATTTGTTTTCACAGCGCTAGCGGAAAGTAAGAAGCTTTCGCTGGTTACACTGGTTTGGAAAAATAGATCGAATTGCCGTTGACTGTTTACTAAAAAAATTATGATTCTTTCCTAGAAAATTTAACGGACGAACCCGAATTCCGTCCCGATAGTAGCAAAAAATGATTTAAACTGTCCGAGTTCCGTCCCGATTAGGATTACCCCCACTTTTCTACAGATTCCCCTACGACGCTTATTTCTGCATCATATTCTCTATCGGATATTTCTATTATCCGTTAATTTTACAAAACTCTAACACTCCCTAACACCCTAATCTTTACGAAATTGCAATTATTACTATAAGGGGTGAATCGCACGGCTGTGCTCCCAAAAATATAAAAACATTACAGGCAGTAGCTAATCACTGCAGGGACAAATCCTAACTTTTGCCTAAATTACAGTTTCTTTATTAAAATTATAAGAGATAAATTAAATGGCGCTTGGCGCTGGAGGGGTAAGTATGAGTGGTAGTGGGGGAAATTTTCATGGGACGGAATAAGACTGTCCCGGGACGGAATTCGGACGTTACCGAAAAAAATACGGGACGGAACTCGGAATTTTTTTGCGCTTTGGGACGGAATTCGACTTCTCCGAATTTAACGAAGCCTTTCTATAGAATCTCCGTTGTTATTTTTAGGCGAGTAAGTAAAATCAGTGAACGATAAAGGCTGTACTAGAAATTCGCTTATACTTGTACGACGAGCGTTAACATATTTCATTAGTTGGTGAAAGATTTCGTAATAATTGCAAAAACCGCATTTTAAATAGAGAAAGAAGAAAATTCTATTCGAAACGGGCACTTTAATTCATACGAGTTGTGTAGGGTTTCTGCGACATCGCACATTTATAAACATAAGTAATTAGATTCAACCGACAAACGTTCTCGCAAGCAAAATTACAGGGCAACCGATCTATAAGGCGGTGAGCGAAAATCGATCGTTGAGCAGTTACAGACACGATCGTTACTGTCGAACGACAACAATGACGGTAACGATTCGTAGAGTAACGAACTATCATACGCTGATGCAATTGTGATTAACATATCATGTTGTGATATACGACTAGTGTCGTTAACCAACCAAAACATTCCATACTAGGCAGCTCTGTGGTCGTAGTCTTTAATTAGATAGTAAAGACGTATTAGTGAAACCTAGGCTGTGTAATAAGCGAGAACTGTGATATACAACTCTCCTGTGATTATATATGTAATAGCAATTGCTAGGCGTCCAAAAGTTCGTCTTGCAAGACATTACAAGTTTTTTTTTGAAGGGATCATATCTTGTTTACAGGATATACCAAAGATCCCCCGCATAAATTCAACAAAGTTTATTTGACTGTTCACTAATTATGAACAATCGAAAAATTTTTGAATCGACTCGAATAGACGGATTCGTCGCGAGTACCGCCAGTAGATGGCGCGTACCAGTGACGGTTCTCGCTGTCAAAGTTGCCACTCGGCTCGTATAGATAGCGGGTCCGCGGACCGCGCGGGTTCATAAAAGGGTGCTAGGTTAATATGCCTAATCGGACGTTGCAAAAGTAACGCCGGTTGAGAATGGCCATCAAGACATTCTCAGCACGTAATTTTTGTAAATCGAGGTTGTTGTTAATTATGACGGCGCCTCAATTCTAAGCATTTCTAAACGTAATTTCGTTCTAACATAGCCGAGATTCGTCGAGTCGCGACGTCAGACGAAAATTATGCAATGAGAATTTCTCGTATGAAAATTTACATTCCCCGTTATCCGTTACCGATAACCCAAGTCGAATCTATGGATACGTGACTGTTGTCGTAAACAACAAACGGATTGTTAGTTGAAGAAATCCGGTCGAGAGCAACAACTCGTTTGTTAGTCTTACTGCTCGTTTTGCGACACACGTGTTTCTCGACGTAACGCCGAAAAAAATAATCCGCGGCGTTTTCGTCAGTCACGTATCGCACGATTAGACATTTTTTTCCCCCGAGCTCTCTTTTTCTCACTGCTCGTGGAAAATTCACGAGTCATCGATAAACGCCTCCCCTTTCCGGCGAGAAAAATACGCAAGGAGGCTATTAACGTCCGAGCTGAGCCGCGGCTTATCGTCGACCGATCCCGGCTTTTCGCGGTGTTAATCCGTTGTTATCCAAAGTGGGTTTATTATCCATTGTCTAGATCGAGAGAGCGAGCTCGGTTGATCTCTCCTCTCTCTCTCTTTCTCTCTCTCTCTCTCTCTCTCTCTCTCTCTCTCTCTCTCTTTGCCGTGTGTTGCAATTGTACGTGCAGGCACGCGATAGAATTTCACCGTGAGCGAGAAATCGATAAGCTCCCCGAGTTTCCAAGAGAAGGTGAAAAAGAATGCCGTTATTTTGACGAAAATTTCATCGCGTCGAGTGTACACAGACAAAATTGCGGGTGCATTACGCGACGAGGCGTGTTCACGTGCCAAGAGAGAGACGCGCGCGCGTCGGTACAAAGCGCCTCACGTGTACCGCCGAATATATACGGCCGTCAATACACGCGCGAAATATTATTCGACGCGTTTATCGCGATCGTGCATATGCATGCCGACACCTCCCCATCGCGACTGCTCCATTTTCGATTCCAGCTGCAATTTCGCTCTCCGAAATTCCCCTCGAAATCACCAAATCTCAATTATATTTTCATCTTTAATATCTCGCTGAATTATTCAAATTCGCGCTACGATTAACACGGCTCGAGTAATTTCGTGGTCTCGTGTTTCGAAATTGTTTACTGGACGTAAAAAAGCGATTCTACTCGAGATAACTTCTCCGACGTTAGGATTCGGAAAATCGCAATTTTCTTGAAATTACTTTAATCGAGGGGATCTCGTTTTCCGAGTGGACGGGAAGTCCATTTGGCGAATATTTTGTCTAACGAAATATCGTTTTTGATCTCCGCGTTTGGTCGAGGTTTCCAGTTCCGAGGAAACAATAACCGCGCGTAACGACTCGCGACGAGTGCGGAAAACGAGAGCGGAAGAACGGCGAGCGTCGGGGAAGCCGCGCTGACCGGAACCCGTTGCGAATCCGGGCTCGCAGGATGTTTACTCACGGTGCAATTTCCTCGGTGTCTACTCGCTCGCGCTATCTCCCGTGTAAAATAAATTCCGGGATCGATTGGCTCTCCTCGAGGGCGTGAAATTCGCGCGACAAGGAGTTATCGTCGAGTCACCCAGGAGTCGCGAATTAAACCCTCCGCCCTCGGAGAGTTTCGTGAGTGTGAGTAAATAGCTCCGGAGAGAAGAGCTTTATTTTTCCCCCCTGCCGCTCGTAAGGAAATAATTGAATAGGCAAAGTTCCTCACGGTTAACGATAAGTGGCGGATCGGACGAGTTTCGAATTCCCCGCCAATTATCGGTTTCAGTTCTCGACTCGGGTGATCCACCTGGGAGATGTTTTACAGTCGCATTCTCGATTCCCAGACCGCGTTTATCTCCTCGATTATTCACGATTGTCCCCGACGACGGGG
>NCVS01000913.1:398877-575209 GCA_003055095.1 Goniozus legneri
GGCGTAATTTCGCGGACACTAATTGCAATAATATACCGAAATATCGTCGAGCCTCTATAATGACGCATTCACGGACGCGAAATGCGTGCGTAATGTCGTTTTGGTAATTACGAGTCGATTTCGAGCGAAATCGGCTAATTAACTCGGTTAGGTTACTCGCGGTTGAAACGGCCCGCACGACGACGGCTCACGGCTGTCGTGAATATGAAATTTTCTCCAAGTTCAAATTCAACCTAATTCGATATATTAGGCGGTATCGAATGTAAACAGGTAACTTGTTATGTTTTCGATAGTTTATCATTCCAACCTGAGATAAATATGCTCCTATATGGAGCAGCCGGCTCCAACTACAACAACAAATGGGAAATAGCGGGCTTCGGCCGGCGAAAGATTAATGGTTATATAGTAATATATTAAAATATTATTTATTTGTAAGGGATAATACCCAAACAAGATTAACTTATAATGTATATAGCTCGAATTAGGCATAGATAATAGTATTTATTATTATAATATCTTCAATACCATATAGTAATTAACATGTTTTAAAATAGAAATTTTTAGAGAAATCGATATTTTCGATTTCTATAACGAATCAACAATAAATTTATTCACTTTTAGCAAGATGGTGAGAATCGTTCACTCCTGAACATATCTAATTTTAAAATTCCATATATAAATTTGAGAGTTTTGCGTAATACTGTTTCAATTTAGGAAATTTACGTTTTGATCCCATAATTAATCTTATACATTGTAACAACTAAACGGTATACATACTGTTACCATTATAACTACGATATATCTGTAAGAAATTGATTCAATTATCGTTTGAAAATTTTTTTAAGAGATCTCTTCGACAAATCAATTTATATATATTCATATAGCGATCGATCAAATTCATCGGAGTAGAAGTCAATTTACTTCTATGAATGCAGTACTGTATTTCAGTAAAACAGTTATTCTATGCATTGCATACACAGTTATTACATGTATACATATGTAAAAATGATTAACTCCGCATCATAATATAGATTAAATATGTACGTTAGGAATTTTCTCGCAGTTAAAATCGGAGCTGTACCGATACATAAAGGAATGCTGTACGAACATACAATAAGCAACATGTAATTATATTATATTTTTACATGATTATTAATACCTTGTTTCTAACTATTAGAAACTTTGTTTTCTAATTTGTTAGAAACTGTTTCTAACTAGCGTTAGAAACAATGTAGGTTGTGGAGGTACAAACATGAGTAGACAACGTGTCAGCCAACTTGAAATTTTTCTTTGAAGTACACAGACGTCGCACATCATTGATGCGTGCCTCTATAACTGATTACAGGTAAAATTTTTGAAGGTGTCGATAAAGCGGACACCCACAACAAATTAATTTAATACATTATACATCGCGATAGACATATCCTTCGATGTAACCTTATCGGTTCCCTGAAATTAATTCTTTTCTCATTCATACGTATGTCTTATTTCACGAAGACTTATTTTAACCCGCTGCCACCAAAGCTTTTCTACCGTTCCGATTGTGTCTGTTCTTGGTCATCACAGGAAGAAAATCGTACTATCAATCTTATACTGTATCCATTCGTATATCAGTCTTGTCTGTTGTGTACCACTACTGTTTCTCAATTTTGTTGTATTTATATATCGATAACAAGTACGTAATAAATTTTCTCACAGTTACGATCGAAGCAGTTTCGGTACATAAAGGAATAATATAGTATATACATCCGATAAACAATATTGTAACCTTGTTTCTAACTATTGTTAGAAACAATGGAAATTACGTAGAGAACACTCTTACTATGTCCTTTTGGCCTGGAACAACTTGTACGTGATCGGTTGCAGGCAAATCTTTTGAAGGATCGCTTCCGCGATTCCAATAATAGATTAATAATAATATGTTTTAGGAAAGTCGTATTCTTTGTTACAACATTTTCAATTTCTTCAACTCGGTTCTTCTCACATGTACGTGTTGTTTTCATTTCATAGGTGAGGTGTAGGTTTCATATACTGATGAGAAATAAAAAACAATCTTTTAAAATAAACTCCGAAACATTTCATCGTATTGTCGGTTGCAAGCAAATTTTTAAAGAGTCACTTACGCGACTTATTTATCCGAGCGTAATTCTTGTTTCGTTTATCTGTACTTTTGACTTCCTCAGTGAGGGTAAAATCGACGCGCCAATCGCCGTCGATTCGCGCAAAAGTAAATACGGTACCTGTCGAGTCGACAAAAATTGGCTAATGAAAGAAAGTCGACACCGGGAGGAGCGAAAAGGACATTTTCCTAGTCCCGCGAACCGTCACGTAATAACCCGACGTATCGTAATCCGAGCTCGTGAGCCCTATCCACTCAGTCAAACGTAACGTCAATTTTACCCCGGCGCGTTGGAATAACTTTATCTCCTTTGCTCGATCGACATTATGAATTTTTCAAAACGTACCGGGCTTATACGTGCCGTCGCGTCGTCTCCCGCCCCGTCACGGTTTACTTTCCGAGTCTCGGTAATGAGGAACACCCTAACTGTTTGAACGTCGACGTTCGTATATACGTATACAGCCGTCTGCGCGCGCGTAGTTAGTCGTACCTTGTCTCTCCCCGAGGTCGACAAGGAGAAGGAGAAAAAAGACGAGAGAAGGAAAGAAAAAATCGCGCGAAAGCACTCCCAAAGCACGAACTCCGTACGAGAGGAGAGATAGAGATGGAGATTGGCCGAGAGAGATAGAGAGAAAGAAAAATCGTTCTCTCTTTGAGGAAATCTCTTTGCGTCGCGTCGCTCGATTTGACTCGACCGACGTGCGAGCGTTAGGGGGGGGATTTTTAATCGAATCGAAAATTCCTCGTCTCGATTATCTGCTCCCGATATCGCGAGTTGTTTAATGAGCGATTCGAGCTCGGCCGGGTGAGATGATCGCCATTGTCGTCGATGAGCGCCACGCGCGTTATTGTACAACGCAAAATGCCACTCGCAGTTAACCGTGGGATAGGTAGTCCCGCGCCAATTTAATTAAAACGTGGCATATCCCCCCCGCGCGAGGACGAACCAGGCCGGTTTTCCGGCGAGAAAGAATTGCGCGCGCGCGCGATATTAATTGCACTGACGCTCCCTAAAGCCGAAAAAAAGGGAAACGCAGTTGGATTTCTCTCGCGAGTGAATTTTTATTGCGCCGGGAACGAATCTCATTCGAGGGAGGGTAAAAAAAACGATCGAGGAGTGTTTGTACGGGAGATGTAAACGCGGGATTCCGCAGGGGCCTAGTCCTCTTTTTTCGCTCGAGGAATAATTTCGGCCGGAAACTTAACGATCCGTGACGCGATTTATCTCGATATACGGTATCGGCCCTTGAATACCTTTCATGCTCGCTCGTTTAGTTCCGTTCTCCTCGGCGGGAGAGGAAGAGCCGAGAAAACGGATGGTTTTTCCTCTCTCGATTTGGAGTTACGAGTCGCGTTAGCTGGCCGTCTTTGATTATCGCAAGGGCTCTAACTACTGGCCGATTGCCCTATAAACGCCCGTGATTACTCACCAACCCCCCTCCCCCTCTCCACTCGCTCGCGCTGTCCTCCCGTCTCGTCTTTCTCCACGAGGATGCCCTGATTAAGGTATATCGTCGCGAATAAAACCAAGACCGGGCCACGATAAATTGGATCGCCATTCGCTGATTAAAAATGTTTCCGGTCGACGCGCGTGGCAGGAGGTGGGGAGCTTGCTCCACGCTAATTGGACAAAGACTAATCTCGCGTGCCGGCACTTCGCAGCGGGACCGAGAATTCATACTCGCGATACGATAATCGGGAAAGAAGTTAGAGATAGCTATAGAGATATACCTACCTCCTATCCGCAGTCGGGGCTAAATTGGTATTAGCGAGACAAAATTTGAATGCGAGATATAACATTCGATAACGTTATATTGTACGCTTAATATATTTTTTTGTTAAACAAGATAGCGGTGAAATTTGCAAACCAAAGTAACAAGGATAAGGGCTAATTGAAATTCCGAGTTAGCGAGAAAGCTTCGAACAAGTCATAACAAAAACAATAACGGTAGTAAACTTGACAATGGCGACGATAAGTAAACTTATATGTTCGAGTGGTATAGTACGTAGCGCACTAGTCGTAAACCTCGTCATTGGATCAATTTACGATTCGAGAAAAGGTGTGAGGAATGGAAAGAGAAGGCCAGTCGGGAAAAAAAACGCGGAGAAACGTAACGAAGGGTAATTCGATACCGATTTGCACGGCTAACGAGCATTAATACCTCGCGTTGGGGCTCGCAACTCGCTATAAATAATCGCAGGGCGAAACCGTACTCTCCATGCGCCGCGATCCAGCCCATACACAAGGCAAACTAATATCGAAAGTGGAGACCACTTAACGGATGATTCCGCGCTCCCGATTTCATGAATAAACGACCTGGCGCACGTAACGCTCCGCTCGAGAGAGCGCGCGAAGAGTAGATAAAAAAAAAAGGTCATCCAGGCTGAGCCTCTCTCTTAATTTCCGCGTCGGGCGATGAAAAATAAATATTTTCGTGCGAGCTCGAACGCCCACCCGCTATGAAATTTTCATTCGAAAAACCCGATTACGCGGTCCCTCCTCGACCCCCTCCCGCCCCTCCCGTTTTAATAATTTTTCCACTCGCGTCTCGTAATCCCGCAATGCCGGGGACGATTTTTCCGGGCTGTCCCCCGCGTGTCACGTCGCTCGCACGTTCGCTGGTAATCGAGTGCCGGACCCGCGCACAAAGGGGAGTAACGTGTACACACGCGGTGTCGATTTTCCGATCGCTCGCATGGATTCTGACACTCGCCCTTGGCGAAGGAGAGAGAGAGAGAGAGAGAGAGAGAGGAGTCTCCTTTGGCCTAACCGATTCTGTAATTTAATTGAACCCGCCATTGTCGAGGCACAAGCTCGATGATTCTGCTAAATAATTCATCGTTCTCGTCGAGTCACCTGTCGCCTAGAAGTTTCGCCGCCGGTAAATGAAATTTCTCTTTCGAAAAAGAGTCGACGAAGAGCGAAAAAAAAAGGTCGGGCCTAGAGCGCACTCGATGCACCGCGCTTCGTTAAACGCGGTAATTAAATCGTTATACATACATATACGCGCACTCGAGAAAACTTTTTTCAGTCCGCGACGTCGATCGTTCGATCGAACTCTATAACCCTCGCGTTGAATTCTTCGATTCCCGCCTTCGATACGCGATAATCCGATTACTCGTGGAAAATTCGGCCCGCGAATCGACTTTGGCAAACTAATTAAAACTCTCTATCCGCGTTAGTCTGTTTAGTCGGAAGGGGTTAAATTCCGTCCTCTAAAAAGACAATTAAAGAGCGATAAAAACTCATCGAGAAAGAGAGAGAGAACGCGGAATAAAGTGGCTCTCCTGAAACTTTCAAACGGACGAACAGCGTTAAAAATAAAGAGGCCCTTGACTTCTCGTATAGCCACGCGGAAAGCGGGTAATTGAATGGTAAAGTACGACTCGGAAAAGAAGGAGAGAGGAGTCGTGCTCGATCGGGAAAACCAGTCGGCGAGATTCGCCTCACGGCGCGCTTCTTATCGGATGGGTTTCCTCGGAAGTCATCGGGAGGGCCGAATCAAATTTTGCGACCCCCTCCCGTCCTCGCCGAATCGCTAGCGGGAACGAATTTTCCTCTTTCGAATTGGGAAACCTTTGACGAACCCGTTTCTGAAATTACCGTACGCTCGGTCCGACGCCGACTTTTCCTCGATATTAATTTCGAGGGAATTCAAAGCTCTTATCGCGGCAAAGCGGAACGAACGACAAGTAATACACGTAACGCGACTTCGTAATTATGCGGCTGTACGAAACAGCAGTATGTTGTCGAATTGCAAATTCGCGCCGTTAAAACCCCTTGGCATCCCCCCTCGCGTGTCTCGCCGGGCTCCCCCTTGCCTTATCGCAAAGTACCGTACATTTAACGATACGAAATAAATTTTTCCAGTGTTGCACCGAGAGGAGACTTTCGTCGCTCGAACTCTTAAAAACTCCTCGAATATAATGTTTTGACAATTTCCAATAACATATTTCCGTTATAATTACAACCTTCTCGAGTACTTTGTTCGACGTTCTTAATAGAACGTTTAGTCGAATTTTTTTCTCAGTATAATAACCAACGGTAAACGTACTTGTAACGATTCCCGATCGGGAAAAAACAGCGAGGGGTTGATGGAGTGAGAAATTAACGATGCTAATTCGAAGCGAGAGAAGAATATTTAATCGGGAATCGATAGAATAATTAGCGCGGTCTCTCGTTATTTATCCAAAGATTTGCGCGAAAAACCGCGGCCGAGCGTTGATTGGGTATCGATTCGCCGGTATGAGCAAATTTTGTTTTTCCAGACGGTCTCGGTGTCGGTGAGCGTGCTGACCCTGACGTTCATCTCGATAGACCGATGGTACGCAATTTGCTTCCCCCTAAGGTTCAAGTCGACTACGGGTCGAGCCAAGACGGCCATCATTATTATATGGATACTCTCCTTCCTACTGGGTGAGCATATTTTCCTTCGTCTACATACATGAATTTCGTATATGAAAAATTTATCGCGTACGACTCTTTCACAGACGTTCCGGAGCTGCTGGTGCTTCACACAGTGCCGTACCACAAAGCGCCACCAGGGGTGATCCTCTTTACGCAGTGCACCCACGACTGGTCCATGGACACACAAATCGTATACGTCACAGTCAAGTTCTTTCTACTCTACACCATCCCGTTGCTCTTCATGAGCATCGCCTACTTCCAGATCATAAGAGTTCTCTGGAGGAACGACATACCCGGACACTCGTGTAATAAATATTTCTTGCCTTCTCGACATCAGCTCCCCAACCCCCGTCCCCCTTCTCGCCGTCATCGATTCGAACCAATTCTGAATGCCTTTTGTCGCAAAATCGGTCACAGGTCACAGCGCTTACTTTTACGAGTCTTTTTTTTCTCTCCCGAGCCATTCAACCGATCGCTATTTTTATCCCTTTCACGCGTGTCCTTTGACAACGTCTCGCGGCTATTTCGCGATTTATAAGAAAAAAACCGGGAATGGCTTGGAGCCCCGGGAAATTTATAAGTGCAAGAGAATTTTCGCGATTTTCACCCTCTCTGCGTCGCGGTTCCAGTGTCGACGAGGATCGGCCAAATGAACGAGATACCGCACGTGGGAATGGGGAATCCGGAGGGCCAGCTGAGATCCAGACGGAAAGCGGCAAAAATGCTCGTCGCGGTCGTCGTCACGTTCGCGATTTGTTACTTTCCTGTTCACTTGCTGGAGATTCTCAGGTGAGCCGAGAAGCGTAACTCCGTATTTTTACCCGACTCTGTACATTTCTTTTCTCACTCCTTTCTGCCCGCAGGCGATGTTTTTTGATACCGTCGAACGAAGTGGTGAACTCCATGAGCCTGGTGGCTCATTGGCTCTGCTACCTGAACAGTGCCGTCAATCCGTTGATATACAATTTCATGAGTGGTAAATATTTATTAAATTCCCGACAATAAAGAAACTCTTTCCTAGGAATCGAGAGAGCTCGAGTCGCGAGGAGCTTACCCAGTTTTTGTTGCTTTACCGAAAAAAAAAATCTACTAAAGCGCTTTTTTTACGATTGCGGACTCGCCGGTGTCCCGAGGTTGGACAATGGAGGAGAATCGACGATACTCGAGAGACCGCGGCGATCTCGCTTTACAAAAGACCGCCTCGCGTAAATCCGTCTCTATCTTTCCCGCGCGCGACTGTCTCAGCCGTAAAAAAAGTTAAAATAAAAAACGTACTCTTAGCAAAAGCGATAATGGAACTCCCCGGCCGATATAAATTCAAATTCCCTGTTTCCGCGCGTTTATACTTCCCTCTCTGTGTTTTACAGTCCGGTTGACTTTTCACGAAGAAGAAATCCTTTATCCGTGAAATAAATAGTCCTTCGGTAGCGGTTGCGTGTTTCGCGAATGTGTCATGCATTTTAATACGCGAGCGCACCGGTCGAACACCTCGCGTAAAAGGGAGGAGGGAAAGAAAAAATAGGCAACCCACGTTTTTACGATACCCCCGACGTCTTCGATCGACGACCTCTTCCCGCTGGGGTGGCTCCGCTCCTTTCAAGTGGTCGTATCGGGACCTTCTACAACCGTACTTCTCAATTTCTCAATTTCTCTTCGACGAGCTCTCGGCATTAGGCCGCTCTTTTATTTTTCATCTCCCGAGTTATACCGTCCGGAATCTTTTTTCAACTTTTCAAAATGAAAAGACCGAATATACATACGTCGTTCAATAAAGATTCGATACCGCGATACGTTACGATACGTTGAATTATTCACCGACTCCCTTTCGCTCTTTCTTCGAATTTACCTTGACGCTTTATACGAGGAAAACATTGGCTCGATAATTGGTCAATGACTCTTCGTACACCCAATAATGGCCCACCCGTATATCTTCGCCTCACAGCGGTCAATTAATCTTCATATGTGGCCGGACCCGAAAATGGTTCCTCGATCTACGTGTAAACACTTGCACCGTCACGTGGACTAGCAAAATCAATCGAGCTTGATATCGAATTTCCGGTATTCGCATGAAAAAATAGTGTTCAGTTCTAGCTCAATTTTATATATCCTCTGAGCAACTATTATTATTTCATTAAGGGGTTACGCCACCTTGACGCTCGAAAAAGTAGGCGTAAAGAGAATTTATCTACTCCAAAGAAAATTGAATATTCGAAAATCTCAAGATGGTGTAACCCTTTAATTCGACTTTTTTTGTAATCGATTGTCGACTACGAACCGAGTACCGGTCACGAAGATGCGTATGTGTATGAGACGGGTTTGCCTGTGTTATTCTAGGCAAATTTCGGCAGGAGTTCCGGCGTACATTCCGCGAATGCGCTCCGATGAACGAAGTTAACGCGCGACCGGCTAATCGCGCGATGAGCAGCTACGTGTATGCAACGAACGGTTATCGTTCGACGATACGGGGCCGTCGCGAGCCCATCTGACGTCAAGCCGGTAGCACGCGCGTCTCGTGGCAGCGATGTCCGACGACGATGACGCGCGTGATTGACGATGTCGATGAGACGAACCTAGGCGGGACCCAGGATAACGCACACGGATAACGCAAAGTCAAAGTGGGTGAGCTGTATAGAAAACTGTGTATAGTTATTGGCCCCTATGTTTTTCTTTGATTAAACAGTACTTTTATATCTCTCTCTCTCTCTCTCTCTCTCTATCTTTGACTTTCTCTACCCTTAGTTGTTCGTATCTTTTCATCGTCCCTTCACTTTATCAATGGCGGTATACTTTCTCTCGTTTTTTTTTTCGTTATTAGCTTTATAAAAAGAGTAGCTCGTATGGGGTCAATAACTGCATGAGATGTGCGCTATATGGCTTACCCTGCACCCTTTGTATAGATATATATTATAATTGTGTCGTGTTGTTTAAACAAATAAATATCGAGGTTTTACGATCTCGAGCGCCGTAACGCGCCAAGACTCGACGATAAAATGAATCGTTGTCGAGCTCGTTGACGATAAAAATTTCGATGCGATCGTATATTAAATTGCGCGAGCTTTGTGACATTTATCGAGAATGTCAGAAAAGGTACTCGAGAACGTACTTTCGATATTCGTTGACGACATTAGCGAAACTCGGTTCTCTTGGTTTTTCCAGGTAAATTTCGCCAGGAGTTTAAACGTACGTTCCGTTGCGAACGTGGAAATTCAGGACGCGTTAGCGGAGCTTACAATCTCGTCGGAGCATCTTGTCGTAACGCTACCTTAAGGTCAAGGACTGCTACTACGAGATCTATTCACACTTTGACGAATAATAACAATCACATTCAACGAAGTACCGAAGTCATACCCCTCAGTGCTATAATGAACGCCTCTGTGGAAAATGAAAAGACAGAATAATTGATACCGATAATTGCGTTGGTATAAAAACCTAGTGCTTACGAGAGAAAGCTTCTGTATAACCCAAATTAAATTTTACCTCTCTCCTATTTTTTATCTCTCAGTCGGAGTATATCATTTTAACGATATGAAATTCTACTTGAAAAATATGTGTTGAAATGTTGTCTATGTAAGTATTTAATAATAAATGTGAATAGAACTGAACAAATAAACAGAGTTTTGATAAAAGATTTAAAATAACGTGTAGGTCAGTAAAGCTAGTAACGAAACCTGTTCAGCGACATATTTATATATATTTTCCTTGAATCCCAATGTTTTATCTTGTATATTACATTTCTCGGCATGTTGATAAATCTACACCTATCAAATATAATAAAATACATGAATCTCTACGCTACAAGATCGATACATAATCATTTGCGTTCTGTACATATATTTTCTTAAATCGCGCATATTCTGGACGAAGTGTCGTTGAAAAAATTGAATACGATCCTTATTATTAATCAATTTAGGAAAGTATACAACTGCGTAAATAATGATCTTCGTAATAAGTTATTACTCTTTTCAAACTCTTTAATAGCTCTTAATGACATAACTTTGTGTAGATTTTTTTTTTGGATTAGAAAATAAAAATTTAGTTTTTTACTTTAAGAAGGATAACAGTATTTCTAATATGGTTAAGAAAAAATTTGTTCGTTCATTATATTAGAATTATTTCCAAAACTAGACTAAAATGTGTTTTTATATCTAAGGAAACACATACCAGATTCGATGCATAAGTTTAATTTACGTATCGAAAATTTATATAAATCCTACTAAAATTTCAAGTTATTTCCAATATATCAAAACAAGAAAATGCTCTACTTGAAAAATTCAAACAAAAAATATTTTTACGAGATTGCTATTAAAATAAATGAATTATATTTTGTAACATAGAGCATTTTATTCGTCCGCTCGAATTATCTGCATAAGATACAAATACATCTGCATACATCATAGTCGAAGACGTAAAGATTATTTAGATTTCTGTATTCTATATACAGCAGATAGAGTAAATTGAATTCGCAATTTCAAGCGATAACTTTAAACTAGACATATGCAATATATGCATTGGAATATATGAGTACTCGGCGGCTCACTGCACATATCTCTTACTACGTCGTAACCAGCTAGCAGAATATTGAGAAAGTAATTCGTTCCCTTAATTAAAAAATCTACCAGTAGAACGCACACTCAACTCCTACAGAATAGTTATGGAAACGCAGTTGCATAGTTACATTTCAAAATACTATGCAGTTTAAAATTTTGTTTCAAATAAATTATAATTAACAAGCTCGTGGCGTATTATAAAGTAACGAACGAGAGTTTTCGACACGTCGTTCAATATTTTCTGCTTAAAGGTAACTGGTACAAGTATAATAATTATTGACGTGAACTTGTGTTGATTTTAGGCAGCTGCTTCCTCGACTACGGTAGCCTCTGGAACTTTGAGTTCTGATTTGTTTAATTCATTCTCAGTCTTGTTTATGTCCAAATCTACAGTTTTTTCTGTTATTGAATTATTCTCATTTATGAGAGTATCCTGCTGCACTATGTTGATTTCTTTAATCGGAGTTACTTCTTCAACAATTTTCGGAGAATCGACTATCGAAGTAAGATTCTGAACATTCACTGATATTTTTTCTGTAACTTCATCTAATGTATTCGAGCAATTTTCCATCATTAAATTATCACTCTGCAATGGCAATCCTTCACTCTCTGCATTGTCAAACTGACCAGGCACTGGTTTCTGTTCGCTATCTATCATATTAGTCGCAACACATTGCTCCGTTTGTTGCATATTTTCGGGCTGTACTATGTGTTGTGCATTATCCGGTTGAATGATTTGAGGCTGTTGATTATTCCTACCTCTTCCTCGCGTCCGTTGCTGTTGTTGATTATCCGGTGGTGGGAGGATCGGTATTGCAGCCTTCGGCCGTCTCACTGGAGCTACTTGTTGTTGTTGCTGCTGCTGTTGCGCTGGACTATAATAAGTACACCCCTGAGGTTGATACAGCTCTTGTGGTGGAGGTCCTTGAGCCTGCTAATATTTATCACATTTTGGTAAATAAAAATTTAAAAATCAAATGAAATGTAACGTATTAAAATATGTTGTAAATAATACTTACCGGCACTGTAGGGTTATATCCTTGATAGCCTTGAAAATTTGGCTGGAAGGGTGGACCATTTGGTCCTGGTACATAATTAATTATGCTAGGTGGAGCAGTTTGGGGTTGCATGAATTGGGGTGGTGGTACTAAGAACGGTGGTGGGGCATAACCAGCTGGTTGACCACTTGGTGCCATTGGCAATACAGGCTGTGCACCCATTGCTGGGGGTGCTTGTGCGGGAACTTGAGGGTTTTGTTCAAAATGTCCCTGGGTGAATCCTAAACACATAAATTGAATACATTGTAAGAAATGAACATAATTAATTCTTTTTGTAATAAATAAGTAATTAAATTAACAATAATGAATGATAAATATGGGCAAAGAGCGCAATAATTTCAATGTGTATAAATTTAAATGGAATGTCTTACCTTGTGAATCTAAGACACTCCGTGAATTTCCAGCTAAATACATGTATACAAAATTTTAATATTATACGTACTAGATTTGGAATATACTATTTTTTATTGCATATAATTTTTCATTTTTTGACAAAAAAAATTGTATTTACCTTGAGGAGGAAAGTACCCATGTTGACTATGTTGAGGAGGGTACGTTTGTTGATTTGCAGTATCTGGAATTGCAGGTCGTTGGCGCAAACTTGAATAGCGCTTGGGTCTGTTACCAGCAGCATCCTGCAATTGTTGTTGCTGTTGAGGAATAGCTTGCTGTTGTTGTTGTTGTTGCTGCTGCTGCTGAGGTGGTTGCTGTTGTTGTTGAGATGGATGCGATTGAGACTGCTGTTGCAATCTAGGAGGCACTGTATTTGGTCGCTGTTGATTGGGTGACTGAGTATAAAAATTTTCTACAAAAAAAAGAGAATCAAATAATAAATGTATTTGTATTTAAATTGTTTAAATTCCATTCAGTATAATTTCACTTACTGTTGAATCTTCCACTCTGGTGGTATTGCGATCCTTCATTCACATTCAGATGCTTCATGTCATGAGTTAATTGATGATCATCATCATGAGATGTCATATTATTTGATTTATTTTCATTTACAATAGGCCGACCCCGTCCTCTTGGTTTAGTTTCTGGTGTTCTGTTAGCTACTACATTGTTATTAGCATTAGCTTTGAAGCCACGACCTCGTACTCGCGATGCAGCTAAGCTCACAGTTTCTTGGACATTTTTCTTATTGGTATCTCTAGTAATTGTTCTAGTTGTTAATTTTTCAGAATCCTCATCAAGTCCATTATTTCCGTTAGAACTTTGGTTCTGTTTTGTTTCTTTTTTCCATGCAGAATTAGAAGGTTCTACTGGAGATTTATTTTCATTCCTGTACAAATATTTTTTTATTATTTCATATTCCTGACATACTAGAAAATAAATTTGGAAAATAAATTAACACTTACATTTTTGGACTAGGCACTTTCTTTAACTTTGTTTTACTTTCATCTTCTTCTCCTGGTAAAGGACCAAGTTTAACATTTTTATATCCTTTTTTGGTGTTATACCATGCGGATGATAGTACTGGAGCTTCCTCGGGTACAGGCGTATTCTAAAACAACAAAGTTATTAATAAATTGTTACACGGATTCACTATTGTATAAAATTTCATGATTTTTACCTTATTACCACCAAGTGCAGGAAAGTCTTCATTATTTTTCTGAAATTTCTTCACTTTATTATTGGAAACCGTATTTCCAGCTTTGCCGTAAGCATTTTCATCTTCCCAATTGCGAGTATATTTGTTTGGTCCTCGTCTAAAAAAAAAAAAAAGAAATTTTCTAATTATATAAAGAATTACATAATGGTAACAAATGAACTAGTAAATTTGTACCCATATCGTCTTCTCCTTCTAGCTCTTGGAGGACCTTCCTCGTTTCTAATATCATATCCATAAACAGCAATTAGTTCTTCATGACTTTTTGGAGCTTGCTCTTCATCATTGTAACGGTCATGATCCCATCTGTCTTCAACTTTGTCTTTCCAAACTTTTTTCTCCTTTGCCTCTCTTTCTAGTTGCGGTTCAGTGTCATTTTCCGTAACCTCTTCAGCAGTTCGATCGTCATGTTCGTAAAATGTTCCACGTTTAGGAATATACTGTGGATTTCTTCTATCCTCGTCATCGTCCAATTTTTTCTGAGGTTTTTCTTCTTCTTGGCCATCGCCACTTTCCCTCTGAGCACCATCTTGCGATTCAGTGTCGGAGTTACTACTGTAAGATCTTTCGGATACTGAATCTGGATGATCCTCAGTTTGTTCACTACTCTGTAATAGTAAAAGAATAGAAGTGTTACTTTTTTTATTTCGTACTATTAATATCGTTTTACATTAAAATTCTATCAACTGAAGCTTGAAACTACATTTTACCGATTTAACTTGTCGAAAATATCAAACATCGGTAATCACCAGAAGCTGATAGAAAAGAGTCAGCTCTTATGACCTTAATACTTGTTTTAACGTAGGAAATAACAATCGATGCATTTACCTGAGTCTCTTTTGTCGCATTCAATTCATCGTATGAACCGGACAAATCATCTGAATCGCCGGATTGATTAGACTTCCTACGGCGACGTGAATCTGACATTATAGCGATTACTTAAACCACGCGTCGATCAACAATTTCTGAACTAATATTTCTTTGTCGCACTTACGAGTACTGAAAAAGACAAGATGACTTATAAGGTCGCGAACGTAAAGAATCAAGAAATCCTGTGACACTCACGATTGCACTACGTTGTTAACACGAGAAGGCACAACTAGTCCTTGTAGAACACGACTATACTCCACGACGGTTTTCTCATAAATAACACGGAAACGTTCCGTCAGCGTGCTTTTGACTGACTGGCCTTAGAGACCCGAAAATTACAAGGAGTCAACTTAGAATGATTTCTTGAGGTGGCAGGTATACCCGGCCGACGCCATATTTCTCGCAGGTAGGTATGCGATTTCACTTTCCCTATTCACTCGCTAGAGGCTTGACATGGCGCCCTTGTTTAACCCAATTGAACCGGGTATAGCAGAATTTCACAGTTTATAATAAATTAGTATTCTATTGAAGTAAATAGACTTGTTTTTCGAAGAATGGTTCAGTTTATTTTCCAGGCATATTTTTCTTTTATAAAGTCAGTAACATTTTGAAACAAATCAAGACATTGAATATTTTCCTGGCTAACCTATATACTTATCCAGAATTAAGCGCAATACTGCTCAAACACTAACGGCATCTGGAAAATTGTCATCTTTCTTGTACTTATGCTACGTGGTACATTATTATTGCTTTTTTACACGTTTGCATATAAAAGCTGTTTTTCATTTAATAGTTGGAAATATAAATTTCATACAATTTTTTCTAGTTAAAATATCGAGTTTCTTGAGTAGTATATTTTTAACATATTTAATACATTTTATACCGATTAACCGTACAGGTTAATCTAAGCAAAATGACAAAAGGTGGAATACACAAAAAGTGATAACTAAAAATTATCGTATTTAATTTGTAAACGTAATACAAGTAACATAAAAATGTGTTGATGTGATTTTAGTTATATTTCTATGACTGAGCTTTTTTTGTTGTTCTAGTAAAACAAATAGTTTTGTGCATTCACAGTATACAATATTTGAAAATTTTGGCCTCAGCCATATCAATTACTGGATATATTTCGTAAAATATGATAAAATAATTACATTTCATAAAAATGTGGAAGAATTATTGTGTTCATAATGTACAATTTTTGGCAATATTTTTTATTGTGATATCGACTGTTGTTGGACATGATATTAGAGGTTTTGATGATACAGTGTTATTTAGTGTCAATTGGCCAGGCAAGCTGAGTACAGATTTATTAGTAAGTTTTTTAACCAAAAGAAGGTCAACTTATTCGGAACTATTTACTACTTGCAAAAAATTTACAGGAACCTCCTAAACATGTAGAGCCGTATTTTATAACAACTGCGGATAATGAAAAATTCCAGTGTTTCATTCCTGATGCTATAGAACCAGAACAAAATCATGAAGAACCTTATACTGGTCCTAATCCGATAGAAATTTTATCTCCATTGTTCAAACAAAACACTTGTTCATACAAGGTATTCATATTAAAAGATTTCATTATCATTTAATTAATTATCCAGTGAATGAAGTTTGTTATATCCTTAACTGATTATATAGTTAGATACATATTGGACTTATGAATTATGCCATGGACATTATGTTCGTCAATATCATGAAGATAGAGAAGGGAAAAAAGTCAATGTTCAAGAATACTTTCTTGGTACATTAGATCAAGCACAGCAGATGAAACTAATGGCCCTTTATGAAGAGAAAGAAAAAACTTCGAATGGAAAAATGGATATACCAATAAAAAAAATCGATGGAATTAGTATGCCTTATGTTGAAGTTGAAATGGCTGATGGTACTGTCTGTGATTTAACCAAAAAACCAAGAATGACCAAAGTCTTATATGTGTGTTATCAATATGCCAAGCATGATATCTTCTCGTTGAAGGAAACATCTAGTTGCGAATATGAAATAGTTGTCTTTTCTCCTTTACTTTGTAGTCATCCCGACTATAAACCACAGGATACAGGAGAGAATCAAATTAATTGTCTGCCATATGAGAAAGCACAAAAAAAACCTAAAGCACTTGTTGCAATGGAAACTGAGAGCCTAATGTTACGACATCAGAAAGTAACGGTAAAAGTTGAAGAAATTCATTTTTATTTTCTCCTTTATCATTGAATGCAAATTATAATATTGTATTTCGGTTTAAATTTGAATAAAATTATCTAGAATTATTATTAGATTGCATGCTATAGAATTTATATTAATTATCAGTAATTTAATTTTTTTTGCCATAGTTGTATTTTCTTTGAAGCATGTTACTAAAAATAAATTTTCAAATTTTCAATTAACAGTTTTTAAGACTTCATGAGAATAATTGATATTGTTTATTTATATTATTCATTCATCAGGCTCTCAAATTGGACGCCTAGTCAGCAACTTTTAATTTGTTACAGAACTTTTTTTACTATTTATATTATTGAATTGTTTGTTGCACAGGATGACAAGCCGCACAAAATCTATGCAATCTTACGTGTAGATAAGGAAGGCCAGGTCAGAATAATTTGCATTTTTGAAGGATAGTCATTTCATTTCTCATTTCCACATAAAAAGTATCATGGGGCTTTCATGGAAATTTGAATCATACTGTCCCTTCTTTGTCTACGTTGAAATTTTCATTGTTCTTTCTGAAAAATTTTAAATGGATCTTACGCTATTATTATTTATTACTTCTATTCTATTTACTTCATTATTAGCTTTTGAAATTCAATTAATTTTCACTTAATTATATTTTCATTTACTTACTCTTTTATTTGCTATGAAAGTCTGCTTTGTAAAAAATAATAGTCTGTATTTTTATTGTTGTAATCATGTTAAATGTTATATTAAAATATTCATGTGCAAAATTGTCTAATAACAATGTACTGATTATATTAAATGGTAATTTTTAATTTTAGGATGGAGAGTCACGCGTTAGAGTTGAAATCCATCCTATTGATGTTTTAGACAAACATTCTAATATAGAAGACACTCTCAATTCTCTAAATGATCAGAATGTGAGTCCAGCCGAAGTTGGGCCTGTTCAGAACTTCTTAAGTGGTAAAAATTGTTTACATGGTGTAAGTATTAATATAATTCATAATTAATTTTTTTGAAGTCAAAATTGAAGTGAACTTTGTTGTTGTTTTTAGGGTAGTGGTTGGTGGAAATATGAATTTTGTTATGGACGTTCAGTAATTCAATATCATATGGAAAAAGATGGCACAAAAACAGTTGTTAATCTTGGAAAATTTGATAAACAGAAACATTTAGATTGGATAGCATTACATCCTCACAAAAAACCGAAACCACGAGATGTGAGAAAACAGTTATCACATTTTTATAGCGACGGGAGTGTTTGCGATAAAACTGGAAAATTAAGACAAACTGAAGTACGTTATTCCGATGATGACATTATGTATAAGTGAAGGCTTAATTTCACGCCAATTTAACCGAATCTTTTATTTTTTTCTCAGGTGAAACTTAAATGTGTAGAAAGTCAAACAAATAGTCATTCTAGTGTGTCATTATTTTTATTGGAACCAAAAACGTGCGAATATATCTTAGGTGTCGAATCACCGATAATTTGTGAAATTCTTGATTATGCAGATGAAAATGGTCTCCTTAAAGACAAAATAGATATGAATTTTGATAAATTAAAGACAACAGCTTTTCATGTTGAGCAAGATGAATTGGATGAGAGAATAGCTAACGGAGATGAATAGAAAATTATAAAATTTACTCTTTCTGAAATTATTAAGAATATTGTCAGTTAGAGAATATGAAGTTCACACTGAAAACCCAATTCTGCACTAAAAAGTGTTTTGAAAATAATATGGGAATTTTCCTGTTTAAGTTATAACTTTGTATATTATATTGAATGTATTGTAAATTACTGTTAAAACAGAGTGGATTGGGGTTTGAGAAATATTCTTTACAGTTGAATGTAAATATTTTATACAGTCACACGAATAGATTTCAATTTTTCAAGTTGCTATTCTAAATTCGTGAAATAAATGTGCAATTGATTAAATTTTTGGAAATAAAAATTAAATGAATTTACGAGATATATACTCTATAAAAAAATACATGTTATTATTATTGATAGAATAGAAAAAAATATTATAAATCTCTATAAAAATATTCAGTAAATTTTTCATCCGACATTTAGTCCGATACCTACTAAAAATTCTTGTTTTAAATGATTTAATGTGGCACTTAAAGTGAGAGATGTATCCGAGACGGGATATAATTTTTTTTCTAGTACCGCGCCTAATTTGCATTCTGAGTTGAAAAACCCACGGTACACTAGATCAGCGTATGGGATATCCACTTGATAAACAATCGAGGCTACTGATTTTTGTGCTTCTGTATCTATAAGAAATTCGGTGCCAAGTTGCAATTGCCGACTCAACTTCCGATGTAAAGTGAGGTAAAAATTTTTCTCTCCTATTGTGGTAGAAATCGTAGTGTAACCCGTACTGTACCTGATTACGTGAATAATACTTTAAATAATTCCAGAACTATAAAAAATATTATTAATTTTTATTATTTATACCTAAATGCTCCACGAATTTTTCTGTAATTTTCAGTTCCGTTATTGAAATCTCTATACAGTGTGACTTCTGCACCCAGTGTCAACCGTGATGAGAAGGCTTGTAGATAACGCCCTATCAATGTTCCACGACCTCGTAAGAAATCCGGATTTTCCAAGGTACATCCTAATGTAAAATTATCCGAACGGTATTCCAAAGCAGTTGCGCATGATTTACATTTATGCCCCTCGATTTCGGTATTTAATTTGAATCTATATCTGCACCCAAGAGTATGCACGAAACTAGCATTCAAACCGCCATTCGGTGTAATACTGCCTTTAATCACTGGGTATTTTTCATGCAATCCTACTTTTTTGATACCTACATAACTCACATTGAATTTATAACCTGGTACTTTTGAATTCAATATGATATTATGAGTAGCACTAAAGTGATTGCTAATCGGTTTTCGTATAATAAGTTTAGCTCCTTCAAATGTCTGTGGTTTTATATCAGCAATTTTTTTATGAATATCTTCAAAACAACCGGGATTACCGGCTTTACGATCTTGGCTGGTCGGACAGTGAACGCACGGTGGATTACGAATTCTCTCGGATACTAATTTTGGTTCGTTTTCTTTCACAGGGGTTGTGTTTATCATTCCCATTGTAATTACTAACAAATTTCAAATACTATTACAGAAAATTCTCTGTACCCGTGCATCCAACATTTTTGTATACAATTTGAATTTGGTATCTTTCAAAGAGTTTCAGACGCTCAACGGTAGGGGCATAGTAGTCAACCCGACCGCACAAATTCGGCAAATGACGTCATATTCCGCAGTTCGTCTGTTCGATATCACGTTGTCCGCTAGATGGCTTCCAGTGTTTCTAAAGTTTGTAGTTTTCCCGCAAGCGGTTGGATCGGATGCGTTCCGTATATAAATTCGCAGCGACCCAAATCATTTCGGAAGTGTGTGCTAGTGATGGCACAGCTGAACATTGATCGCTAAACGGAGTTCTATGGCAGATCTGCTCAGTGGGTGTTGTCACGTGGTCGCTTCAAGTAGCTTGTGTTCGGCTCCCGATGCGCTTGCATGTTCGTGGTCATATATACCACGGATTTGCACGCCTGCACGGTTGAGTCTTCACGTCGCTCCTCGAACTACCGCGATTTCCAAATTGGGGGGCAATCGAATAGGTCAGACGAGGTAATTTGTCGCTTCCATATACAGGCACTGCAGATCGCAGTATGCCATGTTTTTTCTATTATTAGATTCAAATAGATTTTTTATTTTATAAAGAATCAATTTATTAAAAAACTCATTGTATACACATATTTTTAATATTTCATTAACTTTGTTACGAGTTAACATTTTTTTGAGATTCGTTATTTATGTCAGATGAAATTTGTGTAAATAAATTACTCCAGTGCCAAACATCGTCGTGCTCATTTACCAGATTTTCGGGATACAATTTTTCCGTCAATAAAGCGAGACTGATGCCATCCAACGATGTGAAAGCTGAATTTTTTACGAAATCCGTATCTAATTCCTTGTATGTATTTACTCTATTCACATTCATTCTGAAAGAATAGAAAATTGTCTATGGAATCGAGCATGAGATATAGCGCAGTTGGAAAAAGATTTGTAAAACCTACGTTGGTACATTATTTATATCTATCGAAAGGTTGTCTTCTTGTATCTCTTCGATATCTGGTATAACGGGAATATCTAAATAGTAACGACAGAATAATAAAATGATGAGAATTTATTCGAAAACGTTACGGTCGAATTTTCCTTACCATCTTCGGTATCGTCTTTCTCTACATTCCGGAAACGTTCCCTAAAAAATAGTCTATCGATAATATAGACATTTGTAATTAATAATGCATTATATATATACTCACTGCTCGATCATATTCGACGCTGCCCTCGCTCTGTAAAATATCAACTTTTGCAATTATTCTTACGAACGATAATTTTATCCAAAATAATAAATCACCTGCCACTTTTCAACTCATCGCCCCAGCCAGTTTTCCTAGTTCTAGGTGGAGGTACAGGACCCTGTGTGGAAGACGATTTCCCCGAGGATATCGAGCCCGGGCTGTCCAGAAGATCGTCGTCTAGTTTTACATCGTCGTGGGCTGTGTTCGGTCCCGCTCTTCTTCCCAGCCTCGGTAGAAGTTTTTTCGAAGAAATTTCAAGATCGGCTGCCCAATCCATAACGGCAAGAATTTGTTTTGTCACGCGGCACACCTGTTCGTTACGAGGAAGCGACGCGAGCGGTGTGTTTGCAGTCAGTAACCATAGCGACTAACTGCGCCGCCACGGTAGACTCGTGAAAAAGAATCGCCTTCTTCCTCTTTCGCTCGTTTGGTTCTTCCTCTTCGCACCGTTGTACAACTGAGTACATACGTACTATCCGAGTGCGGGAACGCCGACTTGCGTATACGCGAAGAGTTACACGCTCAGAACCGGTTCCACGCCTTCGAACCCTCGCAGGGAAGAGCCAACCATTCTTCCCAGATATACAAAACAATTTCGGGGCAAAGGACGAAGCCATTATATTTAAGATTTAAATCGATATTTATTTGTACATTTCGTTTCGTATTATTTAAATATCCAACTTATTCAATTTTAATGCAATATACTTATCGCTAAATACAAATAATTTAAACTCTGAAAATTCTTATAATGGAATTTTAATGCTGTCGATAATACTGTTAATATCATTCGTTCGTCGAGGGAATAGTAATTTGAGAAACTTTTTGGACCTTAGCTTCAGTAATATTTTGTATCGTTTATTTGGCGTTGGTACTCTTCATCGTCGGGGTTGGCATCGCAATTGTTGCCGTTGTTGGGGGGCCTGACCTTGTTGAATCTGACAATGACAAAATTTTGATTAAAAATCGAGATCTCGAAATTGGACATTTTTTTCAACCCTACCTGGAAAAATCTCCTTTGCAGAGTCTCCAAGGTAGTACGTCAATTTTTTCATGCAAGACGACCGATATCTCTGGGCTAACGAAGTTGGGTGTACCGGCACCGGAACCGCGGGTCAGTAACTTTCTATTCCGATCGTAACAGCAATGTTGGGCTGCCGCGCTGCCACTACCTTGAGCCAGTAATGAGCGCACGCAGTACGATGCACCGGGTTTGTAAACATCCAGCCGCTGGGACTCCCCGCTGACATCCCGCCAACGAAAATGCTTTTGCTGTTTCTCGTCCCAAATTTTGTCGTCGTAAAATATAGTACTGGGATATTGACAAGGACATGCGGGTAGAGTAACTAGAGGACCTAAAAAGTACAATAGTTAAAAAATTGTATTTTTAAAATAGACAGATTATACCCTAAGTCCCTAAGTGTAATCCGTATTTTATCTTACCCAGAAAAGCCTCTTCCAATTTGTCTTTGCTGTTAAGCCATTTTTGACACGGGTCTTCGTTGACTGTGTCGACGAAATTAAGCCGTTTGAGGAGGTCCTGGCTATCGGCTAGCGAGGCGTTCCTCAGGGTTTGGAAGAGCCTCGTCAAGAGCGTACCGAGGCTCTCGTGAATGGCGATCGAGTCGTCAATGGGCGCGTAGAAGGACGGGAAGAGTACCTGGCTGTCGTCTATCCTCGACCAGGACGAGATATCCTCGAAATCGTTTTCCTCGGAGAGCTGCTCGTCCTCGCGTTCCTCGTCGATGAAAATCTTTGGTATCGTCGACTCGGTCGTCCTTGGCAGCCTCGCCTCGTCCGTTTCTTGGAGCGAGGCTCGCTTACCTTGAACAGCTCGCTGCCTCGTCGACGCGACGGGGCGAGAGCAGGCGGCGCGATTCCTGCACCGTCTTCGACGACGGTGCTTCGCGTGCCTCATCGGCGAGGCCGGCGTATCCTCGTTATCGGCCCGCTTGTCTCGCGCAACGTCGAGACCTCCTTCTCGCTCCGGTAGGGACCTGGCCGCCCTCCGCTCGTCGATTTTGTAATCGCTCTGCAACAAACTCTTTCTCTTTTAATTTGGAATTCCATCTCAAAGTTCTCGTTTCCTTTCTCGGGAGATAGAACATTCGAAAACAAACCGGCCCGAGAGGTCGAGGACCGATTCGGAACTAATACCTCAGCAGTGTCGACACTTATGATACAGAAGGCAACGGTCGGCACGACATCAAAAGCGGCCGTGTTTGGTTCACGGATGAGATAGGGGACTCGAGAGGATACCGAGGCAAAGAGGGACCGAGAGGGGAAGAACGGGAGAGAGAAGTAGTAGTATGTGTTGGAATGGAATGGAACGGAATGGGATACGCTCAACGATCCGAGAAATGGAACATTTCTACTTCTCGGAAGTCGCGTATTGTAAAATCGTTTCCTATTCGATGGTGTAGTACGGAGAAAGACCGAATTGATATTATTCGTTTACATACGCGTACGGCTATTCGAATTTATCTAAACTCTCGATATAACTTTGATATTTTTAATTTCAATATTCTATATCAAAAATTTCAAACGAAAATTCTTCTTTCTTCGGGAGTTGAACAATAAATCTTCCCTTGGAGATTCCCTCGAACCGGATTATCGCATAATTGCATCTTCTCGATGCGCAGAAAGCCCTAATTTCAAAAAATTGACGGATTTTCCAGATTCGTCTGTTACGATATTTGTCGGGAGCAGGTTTTTCCATTTTAAATCGGATATACTCACTTGGTAATTAACGATCGGAGCGAGAGTGGCCACTGAGATCACGCGGAGAACTGCCATTAAGCACAACACTACGAACGCTCTCATTTTCCTTTGAAAAAAAAAAATCCTCTGAACCTATTAAGTCGAACGTCTCCGTCTACCTCGAACAATTCATTATCCGTTATAACACACCACTTTGCAAATTTCCTCTCGCACTTTTTTCTCCGGTTCGTCTCATAACCGAACCGCCTTCGGCCTGCTGCACGGTCACGTGTTCCTTGACGTGTTTTTGTTTACCTCGTCGATGCACAGCACCCACACCGCGCACACCGTGTCGTCCGTACGCACGCCCGCCCGATTTCGACATTCCTCATTGTTTTACCGCGTTGTCCCTCGGTGATCTTGGAATTCCAAAAACCGACGGAAACAAGAGAACAACGGAACCCGATTCCGCAGAGTCGAACGAAAATCAAAGAGGATCGTCGAGATGGATCTTCCGGGCGACTATCTCGGCGTGAATGAAAAAAAAAAAAAATAAAAACTGCGTATACGAGAGCACGCGTTCGCGCGCGAATAGGAAGTATCTCGCGGCACGTTTATATACAGAGAGAGAAGAAGGAGAGTGCGGCGCGCCGCGCTCAAAGGCCTACCGCTATATGTATAGTTGTGAACCTCCGGTGATGTTCAGTGTCCCACTATAATGGCAGGCGCGTACCGTGTGGTAGTAGAGGACGCCGGAGGTAGCGCTCTTGGATGACAGAACACTACGTCATTGCGCACGGACCCGTACCGCACGTTCTCCTAAGGTTCTTTGCTTCGCGATAAAACGAGACGGAGAAAGAAAAAGAGAGGCCCTAGGCTATTGGTTTTCTCTTTCATCTCCGGCCGCTCTTCCTCCCTCTTCTCGACGTTGTTCGAGAAATCGTTAAATTAGTTCTTTTGTTTATTCTTCTTGTTCTTATACGCGAGGTTGAGCCGTTTCGCGTAGTAGTGGTTACTATTTTACTCGGTCATTAACGACCTCTCTCTCTCTTCCTCTCTTTTGAATGCCGCCTTCGCACCGTCTTTTGAATGCGATCTCTTTGGCAAACCGAGGAACTGCTCTGTAGACGTTCTTTTATTCCAGATCCTCTCTTCTTCCTGAAGATTTTGCGCATCGCTGAGTCCACAGTCTCTCTTTTCCACTCGACACTCGGGAGGAACATTAATCGACGTTGCATTGTTTTTTTTTTCGTTACTTCTCGCGAGATCGTCCGTCCGAATGAATGCACGCGCTCGGATCTGCAGGACGAAGGGATCGAAATACATTCAAGATTGGAATGCAGCGAAACGCGTTCCGTCTATTTTTAGTCACGTCGGGTCGAAAATATACACGACGCGAATTAAATATAACCAGAATGTCGCACCCCGAGTACGTATAAATTCTAGCGATTTATGTAAATTCCGTTTAGGCGCCAGCCGATGATTCAAAATGCGAGGGAGTGAAATATAGGAATGGAAGAAGCGCGGTTATCGGAAACGGATTATTGTTAGCGTTTATTTCGAGCCCCTTTGGAAAATCACGATGTATAATCGTTATTCGCGATGCTTCATGTTGGAATTAGAGAAGAGAGCTCTCGAAAATGACAGAACGGGACAAAGGATCGTTGCCACGTGGAGAATTCAAAGGAGGTCACGATTTGCCCGAATAATCAGGTACGCCTAATCGCTCGCAATTTTCTCCAATTCCGCGAAATCGTAGCAAATTCTCGCGCAGCAGGATGCTCCATGTGATGACGCGGTCGCGTGTGCGCACGTGTATGTACGGTCTGGCATAATCACGCGTTCTCGTCTTGCTCCTTCTCAAGAAGCTCATTAAATTAATATGTTTACCGTGTTCTCGAAACGTTATACGAAAATGCGAGAGTAAAATTCTATTCATCGCCGTTCATTTTACGGTCGACCGAACACACGGGATTTCCAATTCAGAAATCGTACATTCGCTTCGATATTTTTTTATTGTTCTTCAGTAATATCGTTATAAATAAATTTCACACAGAAATCAAGCTCATAAATATCTACAATCTAAAATACATTAATATAACTGAATACACGACGTATGACGCATTCAGGGAATGTTGCTTACATTGTTTAAATATCACGAAAAGAGCGCGTTCTCGAACGCATTTTATCGGGAATGACACGTGCCGGTATTACATTTCTTTAATCGCTCAATGACAACCGCACTGGTCTACGACGATGTCGTCGAAAACTTTCAATACAACATTATTATCGTTTTTATAAAAGAGTACTGAAACTCCGGAGAGTTTGGAGGGTACACAGCAAGCAGGGGTAATGTCTTTCATATGAACGGATGCGATTTGTCGTAGTATAGCGTGGTTGGTAGGATGAGCGTCCATGTCGAGGTAGGTGTGACAAACGCCTTTACATTGTCCTGCGTGATGCTCGGTGGGTGCTATAATGCTACTCAGTCCAATTTTCCTAAAATTTATAACTAACGGTTGCTTCGAGCAAACCTTTTCCGCTTCCCGTTTTTCTCGTTTCTTGGACACGATTGTGCGATTCTGACTAATTCGAGTCGCACCTTCGATTTTCTCGCGAAGCATCGCTCTCTCGTAGATATCCATTGAAGTTAGAACATCCTCCACTCTGCTACTTTTACCGGACACGATTCTTCTCTGCTGTCGAGGCAACCTGTCGGCCGATCTCGATGGCCTCTTCCGACGAATAAATTTCACGGATCCCTGTGCAGCCTCTATCATTCGTTCCGGTTGGCCCAATCGATGATTCACGAAGTCGTCGATCGTCTCATCGGAAATGTTATTCTCGTTTTCTTCGTCGTAAGTGTGATACTCTGAACTGGTCTCGACGTTACCGTCTTTTTTGTTGTTGTTGAAGAGTACTAAAATGGGCTGCTTGTCGTGGTACGTACCCGTAAAACGTTCGTATTCGATTTCTATCGGTTCGTCGAAAATCGTTAACGTAGACACCAAAAATCCAAGATTGGGAGTACCTTCCATCCAAGAGTACACTGCTTGCTTGACATCGAAAACCTTAAAAAGATATGAACAGTTAAAAACTGCGATGTAATCGAAGATTTAGTTTTGGAAAACTCACCTGCCAGCCAAATTCGTTTGCTTTGACGTAACGCATACTCCTCAACTTGTGCTGCTCGGGTTCGTCTAGACTCTTACCTTCTATTACTTGATACACTTTGACCTACGGAAAATTTTAATCTTACACTCATCGAATGATAAAAATGCATCGATGTACTCACCATAATAAAAGGTGCTTTAAGAATGGTAGGATGTATTAGCTGGAAAGGAACTTTCTTTCGAAATAGATGTAACTCAGCTTGCAAAATAGCTTCGTTTTCCTCGACACCGCTTATGTTGAAAAAATAAATTCCCGATGAAGTTGAATCTAAAATTAAAATTGAGCCGTGATAGAAATGAAAGAAAAAGTGATGTCTTTGTGCTTATAGTTCAAATTTTCACCTTTCTCCACAAAACTTCTCACGATTCTGGAGCCATAAAGATTTTCTCTCTTTGGTACCCCATTAGCATCGGCTACTGTATTATATAGTTCCAACATGAATTGCGGCGGAACGCTGTCTTGGTTCTTCCTTCCGATCATCTCCTCGACACCGAGAAACTACAAGGAAATAATTTTTAAGAAAACTCACAATAATAAACACAAACGAATAATTTTCACAGCAGGAACCTGTTGGAGTTTTTTAACGTATTCGAGATTTTTATCCTGGTCAGTCTCTTCGAGATCCGAGTCAAAAGATGGGTAAGCACTGACAACCGCGAACGCCAGGACGAGGAGAGCGAACGCGCGAGCCATCACTGCGCGAATGAGAATTTCGACCGAATGGAAATACCGCGTCTGCGAAAATTCGTTCGATCGAGACACGCGCGTTTTACCGAACCGAATAGAACGAGACGCTAAGTGGTATATGGGAGGTATGAGTCGCGAGAACTCATCTTTATGCCTCACGATGTAGCCTCCCCCACGTTACGTCGCGCGATACCACTGGTCATGCGAAATTCCGCCCTTTTCGTACACGTTTCCCCCCGAGTCTTTCTCTCTCCCAACCGAGCGATCAGATTTAATCGTAACTTAGAGCATAATTACCGACATTCGTTCCTAAGTTCAAACACAAGTGGTCGTTGTACGCGAGATAGCCTTTACCGTATCTATAATTAATTAAAATTAATCAATTTCTCGATAAGGTGCCCAACACGTGAGGGTCGTTTGATTTCTCAATTTATATAGAAAGAAAAACCAGACCGAGATTGCGTGCCAATGACTCGTGTACTCAAAAAAAGAAATAAAAAGGAGGGCTTCCTAAATTTCTCGAGATTCGTAAGCGCTCAGTTATTTGGTCGCGAGGTAATATTTAGCCGGCTTGTTTTTGTCGGTAATTCGTTGTTGTGCCATGTGATCGATGACAGGCCGGCGCTGCGAATTTATTCGCGCGGGCTCGCCCACGCATCCGAGTTTTGCCCGATCGCGTTCCTCGGACCGATTTTGAAACGTCCGCATCGTTTCAGACAGTAAATATTCTTTAACGTTCGCAAAAACTCGATATAAATTCTCCAGTAGTTCGTTATGTGAGAAAATTGCGTATCACTCACCGACGTCGAAGATTTATCGCCGTTCGAGTATCTATATTATAGGAAGAGAATAAAATGAGGGAAAATTGCTTTATTGATCTTTGAAAACAAATATTAAACTTTGCCTACTATACACAAGCGCATTCCGTGATTTGGATGATCTCTCGTTTCGCTCCTCGTCGAGACCTGTATTCGTGAACTTGAAACCTAGCCGGTGTGCAAGTGTGCTGCGTCGAGTAGAGTCCGGCGAGACACTTGGATGGATCTTTCTTGTCGCGCAAAAGGCACGTTTCTGTCGCGTTACCGGGACAATTTCCTACGCACTGACCGACATTGATTTGCTAAGAAAATTAGAGAAAATTGGAAAATCGCCGATTTAAAATAACGAACGTTAGATTTTACGAAGAATTTCATACTCACCCTGACGATTGGTCTAACGTCTGTAGTATTAACGCCCATTTCTATTTCGACCTCGCTAAAATCCAAAATCGTCTCCATGTAATCCATCCTGTGACAGTGACTCGCGCAGCCACATTTTTCAATTACGTGATACACCTCGTCACCTTTACGCCAAATTTATTGTAATTTCTGGCAAATTAGTTGAAAATGATAATTTTACCATTGGGTCCTTTGATACTCGCTGTACTGTTCCGCACGGGTTTGCATCCAACGCCTGAGAAACGATATGAATGATTTTAATCGATTAAAATAACCTCTATTAAAACCTATTTTATAGGTTATTTTAATAACCTATTAAAAATCTTTATTAAATTTCAACTAATACTGTGGGAAACAATTAATACACTAAGATTGTACGTAATTATGAGAATAAACGACGTAAAACAAAGGTTTCCTCAAATAATAATAAATAGGACGCAATCACCTTTGACGCAGTGTCCAACGCAAACGCCAATATCCATAACAACCTGATGCGGCGTGCCAGCGTGCAACAAGTGTGTGTACGAGGCACGCTTGCAGGACGAAGTGGAAATACATTCGCAAGAATCAATCACCTCGACGATTCGGACACCCTGGATCGTCGAAACTCTCTCCATTCTCGCTGCTCTGGGACGACATTGAGAATCTGCCGTGCATCGCTTTACACAGATACAAAATTTCGTTGTCGATCATTTTTCATATGAAAATTTCAAAATGGCCGCTTGCTAACCTGGACTGCTGGTCGACTAGCGTCGCCTGGATCATCGGACACGTGACGAGGACACAATTTTCGACAGAGACCCGCGTCTATTTGAATGACCTCCCCTGATATTCCTGCGCACGAGGAAAAAAACGAAACGAGAACAAATTTCACGATCATCAGGTGAAATGGTGCGGGAAAAATTGATTTCGTTTCGACACTACTTGGTCTTCTCGAGAACAGAAATTTACCAATGTCGTCGAACGAACGATTCTAAATGTATTTATAAATCGGCAGACATTTGTAAATATGAAATTTTAGGACATCATTTATAAAGATTGTTTTCCATTCATACCGAGACGAACGAGAACCCCTCGATTCGCACCGGCCCGCGACAATTGATTAAACACCGGCAATCATATCTAACATAGTACAAGGCTACAGCGCAATCGAGAAACAAGGCCGATCTATCACAATAGCAACTCAATTTTCTCGCTTTTCTTAACTTTTTTAAAATTGTAAAAATACCTACCGTATCCTACATCGATTATTCTTTCGTGTCTGGCGCAGCATCGAAATTTACCTTCATCGGTTTGAGATTTCTCGTCACCTGTTTCCTCATCGGCGAGGGCTTAGAAAAAGTAATGAAAATTTTGTTACAACTGCGAGGTAAAATTTTATTCTGCGATAAACTTACCGATTTTTGAGCTATCGAAATAGAGGAGGAGAAAACTGATCGCGAAGACAAGCCTTCGAACTTTCAAGTGCATCCTCGTATGTAAATACTAGATGACGATCGAAATGTAGTCTGAGAGTAACTGATAGTAGGGTCTTGCGAGTTTGCTTTACGGGCGGACCTCTATTAATCTCTTGCCATCTATCGCATCACGCTGACTGCACACGACCCATGAGTTATGTAGTCCTCGGAACTGCGATCAACTCGACAAATTTTTGCCCCAAAATATACTTAATGCTTCACGTGATTTACTTTCGAATTTTCAACATTCCACTGAGATATTTGACTCGTTGAGACATTAATTATATGAATAGATCCATCTTACCCCCTTCGATTATTTCTCCTAGTAAATCGACATAACTTGAAAATGATTCTGTTGAAATCTTTATTGTCTAATAATAGAAACACTTGTCGCTTAAATTTATTCCTGAAAGTAGGCAACCACTTCGACACAGTGGCTTGCGGGTTTTCCGATCACAGAGTCACATTGCATTGTTTACACGTGTGGCGCATTTCATTTCTGTTATTTTTTTACTGTAATATAGCAGTGTTGTATAGTTTTTTTAATAAAGGTAAAAATGTAATACGCTTTTTTAATCAAAGTATTATTAAAATAATGATACTTCTATTTTTATAAAATATTTGTGGCACATTAGTGTATTTAGGTTATGTTGAGCATTCTAATAAATTGATAAAAATCATTTTTATTCTTAGATGACATCTAAAGGTAGAAAGAGCTTACCTCAGTGGACGAAATGTCCAACGTGCGAAGCTACTCTTACGGCAAGAGAATTACCTGAACACGAGTCTAATTGTCCACCGAGTCTAGACGATTGGAATTACAATTTCATACACAATGGAATTTTGTACAGTAGTGTGGAATTACATACTCCGCAAGGTAATATTTATTAATGTTGTATTAATAATATGTACTTAAAAATTAGATTTTTTATATTTTACATTTTGATGGCTAGAAGCATCCAAACATATAAATGAGCGGCAGTTAGATGATATGGTGTTTTTGTCGCAGTCTGTTATAGAACTTTGCGACATGGCTATTGGAGATAATGTTTTAGTGACCACTAAAAATAATTCATTTGTTAAAATGGCATGGCCTACCAGTGGAAATTCGCTAACTAGTGTGTCTTTTACAAAAAATGGTAAGATAAATTCTAAGCAATATTAAATTACTGTAATTAATAAACTTTTTTTTTAGCAATTGAGATCTATAATTTGGAAGGTTTAGTGAAAGTTCAAAAGTTGAATTATCCTGTATCAATTGCCAAAGAATTTTTAATTCGTCGGGTTGGTAAACAATTTGCATTAGGTGAAAATACAGAATTGGATATTTTATTAAAAAATTGTAACGAAGAAAAAATATTCTGTGTTGGTAATAAATTTAACGTTCCTTATTACGGTAGGAAAATTACATATAAGATCGAAGATGCAAAAGTTGAGAAAGATCAGTCTCGCAAAAGTAATGTAAATGATTTAACAAGAGCTATGAAAGATGTGAAATTAGATGAGTCTCTAACATCGTTGAAGTTTTATAAAGCTCTTTATTCGACTGAATATGTAATTATCGAAGACAAAAGTGAGGAACCGAAAAATAACGCCTGGGTTAAGTACAGAATGAGCGATGTTGGTGGCTATACAAATTTAATATCAAACATAAAAAATGTTTTTGATATTGCTTTAGGTAAATGTAAAAAAGTAGGCGATTTCAATATCAGTAAAGGTATAATGTTGTATGGAGCCCCTGGTGTTGGTAAATCTATGTTAGCTCAAGCTTTAATTTCCAATTATGATGTCGATGCTTACCTGATACATAGCTCCGATATCTATAGCAAATCGATTGGAGAAACAGAAAAGAGATTGAAAGACATTTTTGAGGAAGCTAAAAGAAAAGCTCCAAGTGTTATTTTACTAGAAGACATTGACACGTTATGTACAAGAAGAAGTTCATCTACTTCTGATCACGAGAGACGAATTTTTGCGACGTTAGTCATGCTGTTTGACGATTTACAAAATACCGATGTCAACGTTTTAGTACTTGCAACTACTTCGAAAATTGATCTTGTAGAACCTTCTCTCAGAAGACCAGGAAGACTTGATAAAGAGTTTGAAATTTATGTACCCGAACCGCATACCCGATTGAAAATATTTGAAAAACTCTTAGCGAAAATTCCTCATACTTTAACAGAAGATGATATAAAATATATATCGTTCAACACTCATGGTTACGTTGCTGCTGATTTATATGGTTTATGTTCACAAGCTATAATGAATTCAGTAAAACAACATAACAATGGAGACGGAGACGATATTTCGGTAAAAATAACAATGAATGATTTTCATCGGGCTTTGATTATGACAAAACCATCAGCAATGAAAGAAGTTTTAGTTGAAGTTCCCAATGTAAAGTGGAGTGACGTCGGTGGTCAGAAGAACCTTAAATTGAAATTACAGCAGGCTGTTGACTGGCCGTTAAGGCATCCTGAAGCTTTTCAACGTATGAAAATTGAGCCTCCTAAAGGGTTGCTGATGTTTGGCCCACCTGGATGTTCTAAAACTATGATTGCGAAAGCTCTTGCTACAGAGAGCAAAGTCAATTTTTTAAACATCAAAGTAAGTATAATATACATCATATTGATGAAAAAATGTTATCATTTTACTTATTATTATAGGGTCCAGAGCTTTTCTCAAAATGGGTCGGAGAATCTGAAAAAGCGGTTCGTGATGTATTTCGCAAAGCCAGACAAGTTGCACCTTCCATTATATTCATAGATGAGATTGATGCAATAGGTGGTGAAAGAAGTGCATCTACTTCTGGTAACGGAAGTAACGTTCAAGAACGCGTTTTGGCGACATTATTGATAGAATTAGATGGACTTACGACATTAGGAAATGTCACATTAGTGGCTGCTACTAATAGACCTGATAGAATAGATAAGGTAGGCTCTTACTTTTTCTTATTTTAATTTATTGATGCTGATTTAATAATTTTTGTAGGCACTTCTACGACCTGGCAGACTAGATAGAATAATTTATGTACCATTGCCAGACAGTGCAACCAGAGAAGAAATTTTCAACATTAAACTAAGAAACATGCCAGTAGATAAAGATGTCAATATTTGCGATTTAGCTGATCTAACTTCTGGATATTCTGGAGCTGAGATACAAGCTATTTGCAATGAAGCAGCCATGGCATCTCTTGAAGAAGATTTGAATGCCACTACTATTACAAAAGAACATTTTAAAGTTGCATTATCAATCGTTACTCCCAGAACTTCTACATCCCTTATTGACTTGTATAACGATTATATAAAAAGCAAATAACATTAAAATTTTTATTATACAAACAATTTTATTTACAAATTGAGACATTTGTTTCTGATTAAGCATCTAACTGTTTCTGTGGAGGTGAATTTTCAACTTGTATAGCTCCAACTTCTTTTAATAGCTCTTCTTTACTCATAAAGAAATCCTTATACCACATAATATGTTCAACCTTTTCTTCTACTGTTAAATATGGATTCTTCGAGATACCTACACAAACTAATTCCATAAAATGACGGATAGGTCCAACTTTAGGACACCATCCTTTCAAATGTTTTTCTAAGAAAACATGTTCAGAAAAATGAACATCTTTTTCAGCTTCCATTCCTAAAAAAAAGAAATGATATAAAAACGCAATGGTAATTTAATTAATCTTCAATAATCAATTTATACCTTGCTCATTATCAATAGGGAATTTCCATAATTTGCCTTCTTCTGTCCATTTAATCATTTCCTGAAATACATTTTCTGGTTCACGCTCTGAATTAAGTTCCAATTCTCTCTGATCTAAAAGGTCCCAGGTTGACAATTTAATTGCATTTGATGTGGAAGTCTTTTTTGAAGTATTAAATATTCCTAGAGGTGACCCATATACAATTTGATATCTATAAATTACAGTTAATGTCAATCGTTTTTACAATGATATTTAGAAGATTTGAATTCAATCTTACTTAATTTTCATATCAGGTTTATCTAGTGGTATAGGATAAGGAAGTTCTGAAATCCGTTTTTGAGTTTCTAGACCCTGCCTCATTCTTAATATTTTTGATTTCCATGATCCTTCAATATCCCCTTTAGTTACCTTCTTTACAACCTTCATATTTCCTAAAGTTTCCCTGAATTTGGACAATTTAACAGAATAAGTACAAAATAATATAATTGATATAATAAATGATTATACAAACTTCAATTTAGCATTGAATGCATTATCATCTAAAGATTCATCTACAGTATTAGAATTTTGAGGAAATAATTTTGATAACAAAGCTGTTTGAGTATTCACTTTGTCTCCACTTAATACTTCCGCAACATCTTTAGCTGCTTTGATAACCTTCTTTTCTGAAAAATAATAAAACATGAGTTCAACATTTTTAATACCAGAAAATGTATCTTAAAAATGTACCACTTACTATATATTGTCTCTCGAGTTTCGGAAACAATATTTGGCTTAGGGCTTGGTTGTTTCTTATGGACAGATATATCAATCGATTTGCTAGTTTTTACTGGATTTGTCATAGAAAGTAGTAATTCTTCTAAGTTAGTATTATTTTTATCAATTGATTCCGGTGACTTGATTGAAGAAGCTTCCATAGATTTTGTTTGAGATTTTCTGTGATTCTTTTCATTGTCAGAGTCAGAATCAGAGTCAGATGAAGAAGAATCTGACGAAGAACTATATAATTTATTTAATAAAGATAATTTATTAACTGAACTAGAAATAGGTAGCCGAAGATATCTAGAAGAAAATTATTCATTTTTACAACCAAAACATATTAGAATTAAATCTAAAATTATACTCACTGTGATAATACTCTTGTCGCTAACATTTTTGATCAAATGATTTGTTTATCAATTTTCTTAAGTATTTATTGGGTTGTTTGTGTTTTTATAATTCTCACATTATAAAACACATAACCTTAATTTATTTATCAACCTATGATACAGTAGTATTTTAGATGAGTCTTTGGTTCCGTATCAATATCAAGAAACTCGGTACTCGGTAGTTTGCTTTTACGGTACACACTACACATACGTAGTCGCTTAAATTCATTTGAAAACGACCTTAAGAAGTATCATGTTCAGAATTTGGTACTAGCAACAATCTTTTCAATTTTATACATCATGATTCGTGAACATATGATCGGTTTGTCAAAAATTCGGCCACTGTCAAAATATGAGTTAAAATTTATTTATTTTTAATGTAGAAACTAAGTATTTTCAAACAAAAATAATGACGATCTTAACAAATGTTATAAAAGCTCTTGAAGCTTTGAAATCATCACAATTTTCAAGTTCTCTATTATCAGAATCCGGAATAAGGTTGAAAAATTATTATTATGAATTTTTGATTACTTTTTATTAAATAATAGTTTATATTTATAAATTATAAAAGTAATCGTTTACATATTATTTCAGTAAAAAAGATAAGATATCAAATTGTGCAACAATAGTTGAAGGGATGAGTTCATCTAGTGCCAAATCAAATGCAAAATTTTTAGAAATTTTAAGTTCATCAATTGAAGCATTATTAAGTTTGTGTAATGATTCAGATTCAGATGTGAGAATGGTAGCTGATGAAAGCCTCAACAAACTCATAAGAGTAAGTTATTATTGTAGTTTTTAAATTTAATATGCAGTGAAATCAGGAGGTTAATATTAATATTAATTATAGGCAATGATTGATATAAACATAGTTAAAGTTCAGATGGAACTCTATCATGAAATAAAGAGAAATGGACCAGCAAGAACATTAAGAGCTGCATTGTGGAGATTTGCACTTTTAAGTCACCATATAAGGCCTCTCAAAAGAAAGCCATATATATCAAATCTAATACCTTGCATTGTTTCTATCGCTGGAAGATCAGAAGATTCAGTTATTGAAACATTATCTCAATCTTTACCCCTCTTATTAAAACCTTTAGGATCTTTTATGTCAGATAATGATATTAAGGTAAACACATCATTATTATATCTTAACAAATGATAGTTTAAATCAATAACTTTGTTTCAGACTCTGTTAAAAGCCTTTTTCAAAAATATATCTTCACCAGAAGCTGTTTTTCGTAGAGCTGCTGCCAATATGATTGTGACAACTTGTTTGAATTGCCGTAAAACTCAAGTTTCTTTGTATTATACATTGAACTATGTTTTAGACATGCTAGCTCACACAAACGAAAAAGATCACTCAACTACGGTAATAGGAGTCTTTGGATGTATTAAGGCTATTATACCACATTTGGATCCTCAAGATACAGATATACAGAAACTAGAGTGTTCATTGAGAATTTATGAACTGTGTTTACATTATTCTAAGCACCATTCTAATCATAATGTTGTAAATGCTGTCTTAGAAACTTTGGCACAACTTTTGTATTATCCCACACAAAATTTTATCAATAGTTTTTTATCCGAAGATGGCATAAATACCCATAGGAATTTACTTGATGACAATTCTGTAATATCCCTTGATCAAGTAAGCAGTCTAAACATCACAACAGCCTCTGAAAATGTATCAATTTCTACTTTGACACTGAATGATTCAGAAATACCAGAAATTATTACAAACATAAAAAGATGGGGTTCGGATTCAGCTGTCGCGTCAATTACAGATTCACCGAAAACATCAAGCGCTAATTCCTCACGAGACATCCATCAAGAAGATGAAGATCCAAATGAATTTATGGACATAAAATCAGATGATTATAGTGGTTTAACAATTGGAATAATTGACAAAGAATGTACTGAAGATGAAGGTGAAAATGTTGTTTTAGTTGAAAAATCGGAAAAGCCTGCACGAATACATACATTGATAGAACAATCAAGAGACGAGTCATTGAACCAATCGTTAATATCTACAAGTTCGGTTCATGATACAAATTTAGATTATTCGGTACATAACATTGACATTGGGAATTATACCGATCAAGATATGCCTATAAAATACTGCTGTCGATATTTGGTTTCAACATTTTTACTATCGGGTAGTCCAGGATGTTTAATGTCCGACAAGTCATTTCGCGTTAGTGTTAAATCTCTTGTTTTAACTTGCGTTGGACACATGTTGCGTTTATACCCAAATCTATTTCTAATGCCGTTGGCCAAAATTAACGATACTGATGCAGATCAACAGATGATATCTGATATTACACTGTACGCTAATCATTCGGACCCGCAAATCAGAGGCAATGTATCAATTGTTATCGGTTATTTCCTGAAAAGTACATTAGTTCGTTATAGAGGCTCTTTTAAAGAATTTTCCCAATATACATCTTCCAATGAAATGGATAATTTCAAATTGCTTGATAAAATGATAAAACTTCTCCTAAAGGTATTTTATTTACGAATAGTAACTGAACATGTAATAAATTTTATTTTCTCTTTTTTAGGGTTTAGAAGATGATTCTGCAGTAACATGCAGGCTGACATTAGATGCACTTAACCAGTGCTTACCAAGTTTATTGGAATCGACTGACCATGTTTATGGAATTCCATTACTAAATATTTTACCACAATTAGTAAAAAATCCGTATTTTCTAGTAAAAATTAAATTAGTAGAGTTACTGAGTATTTTGGAATATACAACTATTGAATATATACTTGGGGAATCCTCATTCCAAGCCAAATCTGTTGACGTAATACTTACATTATTAGGTGATCAAGATCAACGAGTGAGACACGCCGCCTGTGATGCAATAATCAAGTAAGATTATACGAATAACAATAGAATTGTAATAAAGATATTTATTACGATTGATTTTTAGATTTATTCCACTACTGTATTTTAATCACCCACGTGAGGATGCCGTGACGAATAAAGGTGCAGGATGTATTGGGCAACTTTTAAATCTTATTACTTCAAGTACAGCAGAATTATTTGGTTATCAAGATAAACACAAATTAGTGATTAACACATCAATCGAACCATTTACGTTTTTAAATACTCATAACAATATTGAAATGACTGTAGAAGATTCATTGTCACGAATAGTGAATAAGTTGACGGAAATTTTGTTAGTCCATTCATCGCAATATTTAACGTTCGGTTGCTGTGAAGCACTTAGCCGCTTGAGTGAAACGTACGCAACAACTGTGTACTCAAGAGCGTGGAATTGTATTTCATCTAAAACAACTCAGAAAAAGTCCAGTAAGAAAAATAACAGTCGAACCGAAGTTAACGATACCTATGTGACAAATGAAATTATACCTACTCCGGTCGGTAGTGGTTTATTGTCGCTTACGTTATCATTCTTAATTGCTTCACCAATTAGCTTGGATTTAGCCACACACAGACATCTGATTTTACTCGCTGGTAATTTGGTGTCGAGTTTAACAATTCATAACTGGAAACCCAATGATCCTAACAAAATTGATTCGGATACATCAAATTTTTGGGGTGTGTTGAAAGACAAACAGTTGTACCAGCAATTAGAACTGTTACTCACACACATAATTCGAATTCTGAATATTTACACGCATGTAAGCATCGAAGCTCAAACCGTGCAACCATCAAAATCTGTTCTACCGTCAGTACCTGTGAATCAATCTTTGTCGCCGAGAAAAAGAATGGGGTTTGAACCGAAAAATAGAGAAAGAAGCGATAAAGGAATGCTCTTGAAAATGAAAAAAGAACATATTGGCGTTTTCAGTACAATCCCCCATTACACAAAGCTCTATGACATATGTAAAGCAGCGCATTCCAACTACCTTGCCACTCTTGAGCCAGAAGCTAGTGAAATGTATTTATCTTTACTGAATGCCACTTTAGACGTATTATCTCAGATTCTCGAAGTAGCAACGATGAATGAGGCAGCTAAGATAGCAGAAGAGGTTTTATATTATCTACAATATGCTGTCATATTATCGCCGATATCTTCGGTCCGTTGTGTGCAACAACTTCTGAAATGCTTATTTGGGACAAATCTTAGTGCACAATGGAATGATTTGAATTTACACAAAACTATGAAGAATAACGTATCAAGAGACGATGACAAAGGTTTTTACGATCGTTGTTTACAAAAAGCCGCACGAGAGATGGCAGAAGCAATAAAAGCTATAGGAGACAATTGCCAGGGTAGTAATGAACCAGACACAGGGTAAAATAATGAATACGTATTTGAATATATGTATATGTTATTTTCTATTTATTTCTTAATATTTCTCAGGTGGATTGGATTCTTACGGAGAAAAGGAGATAGAAAACTTTCTTCAGTTTTGAAGAATTTTGTATACTATGGAGATCAAAAAATGTCAGTGGCGTCGTTTATAAGTCTTTTCGAACCGATGGTCATAAAATCTTTGAGAATGTATACAGTTACGAGTAGCATTGATCTCCAATGTCAAGTGCTCATCTTGTTGAGTCAGTTAATTCGATTAAAAATTAATTATTGTATGTTGGATGCAGAGCAAGTATTTATCGGTTTTGTATTGAACCAATTTGAGTTAATAGAAGAAGGATTTATACATAAAACAGAGAAACTATTACCTAGAATATTTGAATTTTTAATTCAATTATCGTATGAAAAAAATCACTCTAAGGTAATAATCAGCGTACCAAAGGTAATTCAATTGTGCGATGGTCTTATGGCGAGTGGACAACCACTACTTACACATTGCGTACCTGCTCTAATACCAGTTGTGAAGAACATTTTTCTCACATGTGATACATCGTTAAAACCGTCCGAACAAAGAGAATTAGAAACAACTAGAGAAGTGTTAATTTCAATGCTATTGCGTCTCGCTGAGTATCACGAAATATTAGATCTTTTGGCGGTATGTTTGATCGAGTCGAGATTTAGCGGAGATGGTAGTGGCGAAGAAAAATGGAGGAAATGGTCGAGATTAGCCGCGGATGGAGTTTTACCTTTACTGGCTGAAGGAAGAATAAGGCTCGAATCGCCTGAGGCGCATATCGCCCTAGTAAAATTATTTTCCTCCTTCTCACCAACGGTTTTTAGACCGGTCGACCCGCTCTTAAAAGTACTTTTTACTCCGCCAGCAATGTTAGAAGAATCCATAACAAATTTAAGCAGATGGCTCGGAATGGTCAATGTTGTGTTATTATTTCTTATCTCGTGTGCTAAGGAAGAATCAATGTTAGCGAGACTCTCTGATTTGAGCGTCTATATGACCGATCTTTCAAACTTGTTTTCAAGTACAAGTACAGATAGTAAAATAACAGAGAGTGATCCGTTAAATGTATTAAACAATCAATCATTAGATGTGCCTTCTCACCATATATTGGCAAAATTCATATTCAAAGTTATCAAATTATTAAGTTTTAAAATATATGAACTTCTTGGATTAGTTAATCACGGAAATGGTGTTTCATCTAACATATTTATGAGCTCTTCAGACGTAGAAAATTATTTATTGCAACAGTTCAACTTTTTCCTACAACTTTGTATTCACATGTTCGAATCTGGAAGTCACTGTAGAGTAGCCAATGCTGCTATGAAAATGATTCAAGAAAGCAAAGTTCAGGACGAATCTAAAATATCTATTTCCGAACTGAATAAGGTATTTTTAGATATTGGAAAAGTACGTCCTATGCTTACTTGCCAATGGGCTTACCTGATGACTCTTCTTAGTTACAACGATATGTCTTTTTGGACGAAAATTTTAGGAAAGAACGAACTGAGACAAATCGCCGAGACTCATTCAACGGAAAAAGTGAGTATAAATACTCAAGTAATCAGCAAAAGTGGTACAATTTTGTTCTGCGATTACGTTTGTGAAAATCTCAACGATGCCGAGCCTCTAACTTGGTTACTGGTGAATTACATAGAGAAAACTATTCATTTAATGACTGAATCACCAGTGAAAGATTTATTAGCCGTGGCTGTTCATAGAAATCCAGCAGCTAGTGGATTATTGATACAGGCTATCGCGACGAAGTGCACTGATATATCACAACCCAGCTTCGTGAAACGTCTTTTACAGTGTATCGAAGGAGCCCATCATTCTCAGAGTGGAGCAGTTATTTTGACTTTGGTGCCTAATTTTCTAACTACCAAGTACCTAGCATTGTCTAGAATGGCAGCTAAAATTGCATCTCGCAGAGTGGAGATACTTTTGGCTCTGAATGCCGGAGATGCGACCGAACAGTTACCAAAAGAGGATTTAATCAAACTTATGGATTCTTTACAATCTAAAAAATTATCTAAAAAATATGGATCCCTAGTCAGCTTATTAAACAAGTTAGGTACACAGTATTACGATCTTTCACCATTGGAGTTGGAACAATCACGGCCGTTTAATCCTTCGACGGTAAAAAATATTCAAATTGATCGTAACTGGTATCTCTCTCAAGTAAGATTCCGTTGCTGTCACCCGAACTCGATTTACAGCTCTTTCGAATCTGCTCAGCTATTGAGTGCATTAAATTTCGATGATTGTCTGTCGATACTTTCTAGCCAAGATTTCAACTTAAAAATTCTCAAGGAATGTTTGAAACTTGGTGTAAGATTATCCATTGAAAAATGTCAAACCACTAAATTTGAGAAACCTTTGGAAAAAGATTTACATTTTGAAACAAATCCTCTATACGCGGCGGCAAAGCAATGTCTATCGATCCATTTGCAACATATCATCGAACTTTTACCGAAGACTCATCAAATATTCGATCCTGCTGTATCCAATCTCCATGGAAAGGCTTTGAAATACGCAACGAGAATGATCGAACCTTTAGAAGATCCAGCTTATTGGGACATCTTGATGATGATAGTTTCAGCGTTAACGACCTACTTGAGAACACTCCCAAAATTAGCGAAGTATAATTTGATTAAACACGAGGTCGGATTCGAAATCGATATGGCCAGATTCGCTCTACATTGTCTCGAAATAACGCACTGGATAATGTACATAGATGAAAATAATTTCAAAAAGCTAGTACCACGCGATATGGAGGTGTTGCTCAGTTGCGCGAATGAAATATTGAAGCAACCTGGTCCATGTAAACATTTTGGTCAATCGTCTCGCTATAGCTGGGTTTGTTCAGCCGTTGCTACTTTGACGAAACTATTTCGGTATATGGCTGTGCGAATCGATGCTTTACCATCCACAAGTATAAAACCTCTGGAACCAGCATTGGAAGATGAAGCAACTCACGACTTTGCACAGGCTTGCATTAGAATGGCTGAATTGGTCGCTTGGTTGGAAAAATGTCAAATAGAAAACTTCAGTGTCAACATTCCTCGTAATTTAATGACCATAATAAGAGATCTTATAATCAGCATAAGTCGTCAGCCTCTGGTCAACTCGTACATATTAATGCCACCGTTGGTATGGAAGCAAGGCTGGCAAATGACAGGCTCCGGCGAGACCAAGTGTCACTTCCCACTACCCTCGTCCGAATCCAACCACCTTCAAGAAGTCGATATTCTCGAGCAATTCATGTATCGAATAAATCTTTTAGGATGGACGTCGCGTTTGCAATTCGAGGAAGTCTGGATGGCCTTGTTAGGTGTTTTGAACGTTTCGCAGAACGAGAACACACCTCGCGAGGAAGTGGCTGCGCTCATTCAAGCAAGCTGTTTAGCTGTTCAGGCCATAACTCGGCTGTTGCAGCAAACACTTCTCTTGCCTTATCCGGGCAATCCTAATGCTAGCTTACCGATTCATTTGTCCCGAGATCCTCAATTGTCTGTACAAAAAATCAGTTCACAGAAGCTCTATATGGTTCAGGACCTTTTGATATGGAAATACGAGAGTATGAATAATTTTCAACGTTCGGATGGGCAACATCTTGGCCATCTCTTCTACAGGGGTAATATCGAAAAAGTAGCGAGTATGGATAAATTTACTTATAGCCAGCTTTCGGTTTCATTTCTATGGTCAATGTGCAATTTGTACGAAGATAAATTAAGCGCGAGTGTCCTCGACTTGAAAAATCGAAGAAACGATGCATTAGTATCCGCATCGCTGGACTTGGATTCCTGTCTTCGGTTTCTCATCGAACTCTACAGTTCTTGGACGTCACCGCAAGCCAACACACCTGTGCAATTGCTCACTGAAGTAGTCAAATCAATTCTCGGTATATCAGAGTTATTCGTAGAACGATCGCAGTTCCAATGGATGCTGGATATTTGCCTAGGAATATCGAAAACTCATCCTATAGAAAATCACATACTATATCAATATTTAGTTGTTTCCGTATGCAAGGCCGCTGCAGTTTTAACGCCATTGGTAATTAATCAATAATAATTTTCAATTCTAACAAAGTGATGAATAATTAAAAATTTTTTTTAAGGATGTAGAAACAATGGATAAAGTGAAAAATTTGGTAGACATCAACCTAAAATCAGCGATATTAGCTGCCAGAGTATCCGCGCTACATGGAACTTTGTATTTATTCGAGAGTGCAGCTTTAGCAAATTGCGAAGAAACGATGAATATGATTCACCCCTTGGCCATTGAATACATACAAAAACATATTAATTCACAAGATATAAACAAGTAATGAAGAATTGGATATATATAAATAATAATTTGCTAAAAACTAAGAAATTAACTGTTTTATCGTTCTAATTTCAGCGTCTTGTGCCAAAGTGAGGAACATCAAGGAATTATGTGGGCTCTGGTATTTTTCTTATTAGAACACGCCGAAGATTCACCCTCCGACACTGACGCACCGGCAGTTTTAGAGTTAGTTTTGTCTCTTATCACGTCTCAATCAATTTCTACAACTCTGCATCAAACATTATTACAGGTGAAGACAGTTGAAAGTATTTTGTATTACATCCATGTTACGCAAAATGATTTTTTTCAGGGTCTGGAACGATTAGTAGCAACGAAAAGTGTCGTTGGTAAGGTTGCAGAGCAGATAGTCAAAGTCGCTATGGATCGATTGAAACAACCGAGTCCGATGTTTGCACTGCCCGCTTTACAACTTTTGCTAACGTGCATGTACACCGAGTCAGCCGACAGATTAAATCAGCCATATATGGACGAGCCCCTGCCCGACATTGAGCCAGACGCGTTAGTGCGATCGATAGAGCGCACTTACGCGATATTCGATCGCATCAAGAAAGGCTATCCCATGGAGGCAGAAATTCTCTGCAGCACAGCTTCGGAAATACTGAGAGATTTTTTCCCACCATCCGAGAGTTTATCAAAAGTCATCGGTGAATTCCTGTCACCTCAGCAACCTCATTCTCGTCTACTCTCCGGAGTGGTATTCAAGGTCGTACATACTCGAGACTTGAAATAATAAATTTAGCGTCATTTGTTTTGACCGAAAATTCTTTCAGGCCTGTGAAAGGATCTGCACGTCCGCAGATATCGGACTGCTTCAAGATTGGGTCGTCTTCACCGTGCCAAGTTTTATTCAAAGTTTACCAGTTGCGATGTCAACATGGTGCTTGTCGTGTTTCTTTATAAGTGCATCTACGAATCCTTGGCTAAGAGCACTGTATCCTTTACATATCAATTTTTTATTATCGATACTTTCATAATGATAGATTCCTTATAGAAGAATAGCTTCCCACACGTACAATCTCGTATTGGAAAATTTGAATACGAGGATAAGAAAATTTTATGCATCGTCGCGTCGGATTTTTATCACAAGGTGTGGTATTTTTTATTGGATTCTATTTATAATAGTTGAAATTAACTGTTGTATTAATTTTAGCTACCCAAAGAGTCTCAAAAGAAGGCGTTTATTGAAAAATTCGAAGAGGCTGCTGGTAACTGTCTATTCAATGATATTTTAGCGATATTTTAATGTTTCCAACATTCAACCAACAGAGAAGAATAATTAATGTATCGATAGTGAGAAATGTCCTAATATATGAAACCCTGTACAATTATTGAGCGTTTGTACATCGCGTTATATGATAACGTGTGTAAATTTGTATGTACGTAATGTAATATTTATTTTTAATTATGTCTCGTGAAAAAAGTGATATGATGATAAGTAAATACTATTTTTCACAAAAAAATGTTTATTTCTTTGAAACCTCCTTCTTTTTATTCGTCGTATAATAAATAGCTAAACGCAAGGTAAAAACGAAAAATATTTCAACGAAAGATAATACACTGGCGCCCAAAAAAAGTCCAGCTGTACCACCAACGGATGCTAAAATTGTAAATGCAATCGTAAGTACTTCAATCGGTAAAATTTTCATGTATCAATTACTCACTGAGAAAATCCATGAACCCATACAGTTCATCTCGATAATACTTATTTTTTGGATAACTCAATGGAATATGAACAAAAGCAGAAGGCGCATTGGTATTACTCCTGAAATTTGAACGATAAAGAAATTCAATTTGATATTAATTTTCAAAAATATTTGACTTACAAGTCGGACACAGTACTGAGTTTGCTCTCGTATGCAATATTATTGCAATTAAAACTGCAACCACACTTTATTAATTCTTCAGAGCTCAAATCAATGATCAATTTAACATTCTTCCCGATACACTGTAACTGTTCCGCATTGCAGATTGGTACTCCGCCTGAAATTGTCTCGTAAAATCAATTGTAGAAATTTGATTTCATTGGTCATTTCTACGTACGCATGGGTCTCGCAAAATGTGGGTAACAGCCACAGATTTTTCTTATTTTGTTATACGTGCATTCCATAACACACATTCTGTAAGTGTAGACGGGCCACATCTTGAGGCCCGATTCTGTTAAAAATTTACAATGTCTCTGTTGCACGGATAGATCAAGCAATTTATCCGAACTCATGATTTCCGTTACGTCGAGTGCAATTACGAACAACTTATAAAGGGTAGCGGTGTAAAAAGTTGTCTTGTAATAGATCGTTTCTCTTGGATCCGATACGGTGAACTATTTTTCAACAAGATTATCTAGAAAAAATTAATTACTCAACTAATTAACGAAATATTTACCAGCATGTCGCTATTCGTGGTGAATGAATCAATGCCAGGAGGGGCTTCGTAAGTGTACGGTTGATTGGTGTTATCGTGATTAAACACCGTCCAATTATTAGTGAACCAATATCTGAAGAGAGCAATTTTCATAATTCATCTTATAAAAATATATTCTCGAAACTCATACTCTGGATTAGAATAAATCGTGACTTCGTTCCGTTCGGATAAGCAAAGTCCTTTTTCTGTCATAAACCATGTGGTTTCTACTGTAGTTTTCTCCACTACGATATTATTTCTCGCCTCGAACAAGATTCTTAGCCATAAGTCGGGACTGACTGCATCGAAATTTGGCGTTTTCTCAAAGTTTTCGTAACTGGAATTCGCCAGGAAGTCAAAAAATGCTCTTGTTTCGGGAGTGTCCGTTACGCCATATCTAAAGACAAAATGTTAGTATAAACTCTCATAAAATTTAAATCATACCGACTTTTCAAAGGTCTCCGCCAACTTGGATTCGTCGAGTTTTTTTATCGGGCAAGCGATTCTCGACGGTCTGGTCACAGTGAAGAACCGATAGTCGTGATTCAAGACGGTAATAGTTGCCTCGTGTTGATAGCGATACCAGAATTTCCAGCTCAGTGTTATCAGACCACCAAGAGCAGCGAGAATTACCAGGACTGTTAATATTCTGTTGACATTTGATATATATTTTTTTCTTACGCAAAATCGATCTTTGGATGTCAATCAAAGTGAACGCACGTCTCTGCGGGATGTCGATGAGGCGCGGCAAGATGATTCAGTCCATGAATAGTCGACGAATTGGCAAAATCAACCAAATAACGTCCCATCAACGATTTCGCTCTAATTTTGTCCATACCAACGTGAGTTCTCGGTTTGAATTTTGCATTTTCGATATTATCCCAGATTGCCTTTTTGCGAAATTGATAATCCGGTAAAATTTCACTCGCGTTCAAACCGTACATATCTTTGCCAATTGGTTTTACGGAATTCCGCCTTTCCATCCACTGCTTGATATTAATCTTCGTATCATTCGACATTTTTCCGTACAAACGATTTCGACGATAGCGAAACGACAAATGAGAACATCAAGGATATTGGATTTATAAAAATTCAGTGATCGCAATCTGGTTAGAATTATTCATCGCTTACTCATAAACGTTTCACTGATTCCTCTATATAATTCATATGGTGAAAATTGCGTTAATAATTTATGTTACACATCACGTTATATTTATAAATCAGAATACTTTATAAATTTTGTGAAATAACACAAATTTTCTTTTCATTGAGACGCTAATCATAGAAATTTTGATAAAATATATTTTTAAATATTCGGTAATTTTGTTCACGAATTTCTTAAAACATTTTGGAAATTTCACTTTTGCACCTTTCCCATTGACAATAGTAGAATAAGGTAAGAGAATAATATCGATAATACGAATACTCGAACGCAATCGAAAATCACTTGAAGTGAGAGACACTCGGATCGATTATTCACTCGAGGTTCGAGGATCCAATTTGCGTAGCGTTTAGATGTCATCCTGGCTGACGTATCGGACGTATTAACGGTTGTACACTCGACGATACTCAAGTTCGACGGGCGTACCGACTGTCTATGCGATTATGGTTCGTTATTAGAATCTCATAGTTTCCTCGAGCTCGTAACCTATCGCTCTCTTCCTTGGTAGGAGGCCTGCAAATCGAAGTACTCCTGCAGGAAACGGGATCCACTGAGGGAGAAAATCTCGCACAGCGGTAAATTTTGCGAATCGAGCCACGAAGAAACGTGCAGCGGCTTCGCATCGAAACAGATGCACCATTGTCCCGTCTGTCAAGGCGAATATCCAAATTATCCGTTACGTAGAAGGTAAGTCCAAATATTTTGCTTCGATTAAATATTCATTTATACGATTACGAATAGTTTCACATTTTCAAATGAATATTCGGTCGATCTAACATTATTTAAACTTTTTCGTGAAACGATTTCATAACGATCGGCTAGCGAGAAACACGACAAGCGAGAGATCTTTGGAAAAATATCGAACGATGCGACGGAAGAGATCCTCGAATCTCCGGTATCGAGATCTACCAAATGTCAGAAGCAACGATCGAGAAGGAGCAGTTCCTCGATTCGTCAGCAGACTCTGGGCGATAATCCAGATGTGACGGATATACTAAACAAGGTGATGAATTACACCATCGACGGGGAGGATACTCGTTACGACGAGATGTCGAGACCGATTAAATCGAACGTTCAATGGAATTACGAATCGGTAATGAAAAAACAAACTCTTATGTGAAACTGGTAAAAATAAATTATTAAATGCAACATAAAGGTCGAAGAAACGCCGAGTGGCGTGGCAAACTCGCCCGACACCGAAGACAGTATTTTGGTCACAGAGGACCAGATAATGCAGCGAGTCAAGAAGCTTTTTCTCGATCAGCAATGCCTCGATCGGATCGAGCGCGAGATACGAGAAGCCGAGAGATCGAAGCACAATCGACGCGAAAGGGCCTTTGGGAAGGAAACGAGAGTCGGTTTCGCCAGTGACAAGAATCCACGTCACGCGAATGACAAATTGGCCAATAGGATTCACGGACTGAACGAATCCGTCAAGAGGATAGTAAGTTGTGTAGTTTTTTTCCCGAGAGCCCAGATGAGACTGAAAAGTTGTAAAATAAAAAAAGTTGAAAAGCGCTGAGTCGAGCGAGGGAAAGGACGGTCGCGGAGATCGGCACAATCGAGACGACAAGCCGAAGGAGCCCCAGGACGAGATGGACTGCAGGATGCGACACGCAGGAGGCGATTTACGTTCCAGCAAGGAGAGCGTCCGGGCTTTTATCGATCGTGTTCTCGAAAGAGGATCCAGCAGTGCAACAGAGGTTTGGAGGACAAAATTTTGATGAAAGTCGAACAAAATTTTTGACATTTTTTTTTTCAACAGAACGGTTGGCAGCCGCAAACGACGAGAAGCGCGGAGAGCTGTTCGGAGAGAGACGAGCGGAGAAGAAAGTTAAAGTGCATGCGGTGGAAGCACTTACAACAGATACACGAGGAGTTTCAGCACTTATGGGACGTCGAGAAGTCGCTCGACGACTATTCGCCGCGTAGAATTGAGGAAATCACGACCAATAACGAAATTATCGACAAGTTTGAGAGCGGTCAACAGTGACGTCGATGTTTAAAAGATTTTACGAGTGTCTATAAAACGTAGTCATTGTTTTCTTATGTAACTTATTGTAGTACCAGTTTTGAGAGTAAACTATAATTATATATTTGTTTATAAGCAACGCATTTTGATAAATCACGCTACTGAAGTATAATCGGTAGCAATAGCCTTTATTGTTTTAAACATTTCAAGTACATCGGGGTACGCAACATCTATTTCATTATTTTATAAATTAGGATGATAATTTAATTGTTCATTTCTTACGTCCTTATTTTCTTTTTGCAGTAAATAGTGCGCGTATATTATGCTATTGTGTACTGTCTTATATTATATAAATATGTACGCCAGGCTCTCTATGTTCCTACGCATAAATAATCAATATACATGTTTGTATATATATACAGACAATATATTTCATCGATTTTTTTTTTGTATATAGGATATACAGAGTTGCGCAGTATTAACGTTATAACACAAACACTAATAATCCCAAAAAAAAATCTGAGAAAAAGCAAATTACACGTTCTACTCTATATTTTTGGTATATTCGTTAAGCAAATCATCCAATATCGGATTGTACTATTGATACAGAATCACTTTGTTTATATAAGTACATATTAATGACATTAGCGGAACAATTATGTACATAATTCTATCAAATAAGCTATGACTAGATATATATTGACGCTTTAGGATATATTTATTTGTAATATTTTTTTTTTTCTCAGTAAATAACGGAATAACAATGGATAAAGACGTATAACATCATCTCGCAGGTACATATGAGCGTATTTTGAATCGACGAAGATCGGGGTTAACGTCAATCGTTAAAGACATATCGATTTACATCGTACTTTTTTGATTATTAAACGAGATTGGAAGAAGAAGATACATTGGTACGACTCACCTACTTTTTATAAGTATAAAGCTAATTATGTAGGCCACGATATAAAATCTATTTTACTTATACGAGTTTATAACGATTCTGTTTCTTCAATTTTGTCTGATCTCCGTCGAAAAATCACCTATCCTCATGCCTGCGTGTCCATATTCATTTTTTACAAATTTTTTTATTCGTCCATAAAATTTCGAAGTTGGTCAATCACGAATTTGACTCTATTTTATTGACTCTATCTTATTGACTGTTTTGTTAATGAATTTCGTATTGGTATCACTTTCAATTCTTTCGATAAATTATTTTAATTGACCAACTTCTACGAAATAGGGTACTAAAAACTATTCTATAAAAATCTGAACGATATAATAACATGGACAATTTTTTTAACACGACAATTCAGAATTTGGCAGAAAAATTGGATCGATAGTAAAATAATTTTCACGGTACTGAGCTATTTCAATTTTTATTAGTCTAGAAAATTTTCAGCTATTTCTTACGACTTTAATTATCTAATTGTTCAATTATCAAATTGTTTCTAAATTGACTCTGACTACCAATTTCCGAATCGTTACGTCGTTGTATTACGGAAGAGAGATATAGTTAATATTCATATTGGAAAATTAATAGAAGATTCGCTAGAAAACTGAAGAATTTTCGTTCGTTGATGATCGATTGTGTAATAAACATGTTGTAGGATCGACGAGTTCTCCGATTTTTAGTCTTCGGATAGTGTATACTTATAAAATAGACGGCAAGCAGGACTGTTACCGCACCTTCGTAACCTACAGTACTGTTTCATTATCGGTCCCAATTTCATTTTTGACATTATTAGTTATTTTTGCGTTAACAAACATTTCACTCGTTCGATGTACATATTTTCCTATTACAATGAAATTAAATCGCAATAGTTGTACCAAAAAGACATTCTATTCCCTCGACTGTAAAATCTCAACTTACAATTACTTGTTTTTATTGCTAAAAATATTTACTCTCGTGAATTCAAAAATTGATTGACCTTGATAATTCATGAAATTGACATTCGAGAATGCCGTTCAATATTTTTAAATATCAAGCGATGCGCTCATTTAGTCCGTCATTTTGGAAAAACATCTATGCAGTACAATATATTCGTTGATACGTTTCGTTTACCAGTCGATTTCGAGCTAATTGCTTTTTTCAGTTCCATGTAGATAATTACGGTTGGTATAAAGTGATTAAAGATTGTTCAATATACTTTCATATTGTTCATCGAAGGACTCGTCGTAAGGGATATGAGATATCTATATGAACGATATAATTCATCATATTCGTCATTTATCAGTGTAGTAATTTTACTTTCTATTTATATGAAGCAAATATGCGTATAACTCATACAATTATACTTCCTATATTCGACATTCAATAAGTTGTCTTTCATACACAACTTTTTTTATTTTTATTGAATGCGTCTAACGATAAGCTATGTAAATATAATTGAGTCACAACCACCGATGCGATGCCATCGCACACAAAGTATTGCAATTTACAGTTAACCAAATTTATAACTCGCGGCGATCCAATAACAATCCAAAAAAAATATACTAGTGGATAAAATTTCCCTATTTTTTGAATATATAAATTGAGTTGACTGTAAAAATTTACTTCGGCGCATTTAAAAATATGTTATTTTCGGAATACGTAAATTCTCTAATCCTTCAATACATAGTAAAAAAATCGATTACCGTTTATCTTAAGCCATTGGGTGGATTTTTATATATCAATGCTATATTTCTGTATGATCTACTATATATCGAAGCGAGAGATAACAAATGCAATATACCATACTAATAATATTAACGACTTTCATTACACTTACGATAAAAACAATGGACATAATATTTCGTTATAACTATTTTTAATCACTTTCTTCGCGCAGTACAGTCAGCCACAAATATACAGAAGAATTACTTTCTATTGAAGGATGGCTTTTTGTGCGTTTTACGAACGAATAATTACTTTTGGAATTTTGAAAATAAATTTTATTTGAATATTCCGTAATTGGTATGAAAAAATTTCACTTTAAATTCAAATCTCCTAATTAATTATTTTGCACACTTTTATCGACTTGGTCCTGGTTTGATTGGCTAAAGCAGAATTATACATCAATTAAATTTAGAATTCTACCAATATATCCAGGAGCTATAGGGTAAAATCAATCGCTTTCGGAAGCAGGTTCACGCATCTACAAGCGTGAACATTTTACTCTGAGAATATTTTCAGCTATGTTCTCAATGACGCGCAATCGTTTTTAATAATCCTTTCAAACATCTATTTTAATATTGCTTAAATACGATTAATGAACTCTTAACAAATTGACTCTATATTGAACATATAATGCATTAATTGATCTAAAAATTGACTCCGATAAACTACGCTAGTACTACTTTCAAACTCGAGATCGATGACGTTTGCATTTTCAATTTTCTTTCGTTTATAATTTCGAATAACAAGCGACATAAATGTAATTTTGCTCAATACGCTTAAATCACTCAAATATTCAAAGGCATCGAAAAAAGCGTAAAACTGTAAATACTTTCATCGCATAAGGCTATATTATTTATTGTCTTTCTTTCATGCCATTCGGCCGACGAGGTCTCTCGTAAATATCGGAGAAAAGAATTAGAGACCTTTATGATAACTCACCTCGAACAGATTTCGACAATCTTCATTTTATTTCTCTCGTTTCAATACTGTTAATTAAAAGACTAGTCCGTGAGGTTTCGGAGCTACGTTCGTATCCTGTAACGTTAGAGAGTTACGAAATGGAACACTCAATTGTGAAAAAAGAATCTCGTTTTTACGTTACTCAATTTTTTTCATACGTTAAACGAAAAACTAATTATAGTATAAAGTTATAAGAAAAATTCGTGCTTTGATATTTACTAAGACATTCTTGAATATTGTCAAGATATTGAATAGTGAAATTTCAAAACAGTGCAAAGTAACAACATGCAAATAAATATGATGAATACATCTTGAGAAAGATATTAGTTTGTCGTTGCTCACTGGATAAATTCAATTATGAAGCATCTACTCTTGCTCGAACCTGATTCCGAAAAATATAAACGTATAGCTGACAATTGTAGCATAGTTATGAATGATAAACTATAATATTACGTTTAAAATGTAAATGCACGCAAAATTTACTCAACAAGATGTAAAATTACGTTTAAACACTCATTCGATCGTAAACAGAAATTCATAACTAAATTCTCAAATTTTCATACCACTCATTTTTGTTAAGTATGATAATAAGTATATATTTAATATTAGCTTATATTATGAGAAGGACAGTATTTGATAAATAATTATTTCAATTAGCATATGAAGATCATGCAAAATGAATACTAATTAAATCGTTATTGCTGCCAGGAAAAATAACAACATAATACTGATATTGTATTGTCAATCATTGAACTTCTCAACCGAAATAATTTCAATCAAACGAAAAACATGTCAATAAAGAGAATTTCGATTCGCCAAAAAGGGTTTTCAACATTATACTTATGCACCTACGTTATAATCATGTTATTAATATTATATCGTATCTTAATGATTTTTCGAATTCACGCAGAATTCCGAATGAAATAATAACAGTTTTGAATATCTATCGCATAATTCTGTTACTCTTTTTCAATTCCAGGGCGAAACGAGATATTCTCTACGTATGTGAATCTGATTTTACGGAAAGAATTGTTACGTAATTCTGCTTACATTAGCATAGCAGAATAAAACTTTCAGTACCATTTAAAGATTAAATTTCTTTCTACTTATGAATTGAATAATATCTCCAGTTTTTTCTAAAATTTAAACTTTAATTGGCGATAACGGCATAATGTTTTTTAAGCTAATTCTTTACTGGAATACTTTACTTCTTTTAGTATAAAATATCTTAATAAAATGACTGAAAGCTTAGATGAAGAAAATTTTACATCGTGACTTACGTTTAGAAATCGCTGAAACAAACTGGTGGGTTCATTTGACCGAAAACGTTGAGCTCGTAGAGTGAGGCGAACACAATGAAAATAAGATACCAAACCATCAATACAACACCATAACGTCGATCTAATTTCCATCCATTCAAATGAGTTGCTAATACCAGAAAAATCACAGTTGACAATAGAGAAAGTGTCGAATAAGTTAAACCTATAAATAAATAGTCATTAGAAGTTTATCGTTCGACAATATTCATAAGCTCAATTCAAATGTATACCTCTGCTAGTAACATTCACGTGTGAACCAGGTTGAATCATTGCTGTTTGAATGAACCAAGGCAGTCCAAGACATACTAAAATATCGAATACATTGCTGCCAACGGCATTACTAACTGCCATATCTCCTAAACCTTCTTTAATAACAGCAAGAGAAGAAAGCGCATCGGGGACGCTGACACCTGCTGCTACGAATGTTAGTCCCATTACAGTATCTGGGATTCCTAAAGTGCTTCCTGTAAAATAAATTTGATCAATTAAGATATGTAATTTTACAATTCTTCTCTAAACGTGAAAGCGTCTTTATACCTATTATAGTTATCATCCAAACCATGATATAACTATAAAAACTGATCCAAATCATTGAAATACAGAAAGTGAATGGATACCAGCTGCGAAATTTTTCTTGACGACAATCAGGCATTGTTGCTCGACACATAAAGTGTATTGGGTAAACCAAACCCCAAGTAAATAATTTCCATTGACTAGCATCCGTGGGTTTGACTAAAGGCGATACTTCATTGGGATCGGGTTCTTTGGCTTTGTAATATTGGGGGTGTTGCTGTTTTGGCGGAGGCTGCTGTTCACCACCTCCTTCCTGCGGTGGTATACCTTGTAAAGAGGAGAATGATTATCAACCTTTAGAAAATAGATAAATTGAATCTATTCAATTTCCAAAAGTTAGAATATTAATTTACCTTCTTGACTCTTAACTTGCTCTGTAATTGGTGAGTTGGGCCCAGTATATGATATTCTATCCTCCTGCAGAGATCTGTAACTTACTAGAGCGCTTTCTTCGGCCGGTTCATCGTCTTTCGGCAAAAATGGAATGTTGTATGATTTAGCCCAGCGTTCTAATCTTTCGTTAAACGCTAGCGCTACACAGTATACGGCGTACATAATCAGCATGAATAATGCTTCCATCCTATAACCATTCAAGATTATGGCTTGAATTTATAATCAATATAGGAATCGATAAAACAAGATTCTAGTGACTTATTATAAGAAATTCATAGTATAATGTATAGACTCTTCCAAAGTGCAAACAGCAATTTCCTTGAATAAATAACGACGGCGATTCTGAGATATATAGACAGTTGTGATAAAAGAAAACCATGTGTGTTTATAAGTCTTCGTGAATGAAGCCTTTGAAATGCAAGTGGTATTAATTCTTTCAAGCTACAACACTTGATATTTATAATTTTATAAGTATAAAAAGAAATAAGAAAAGTTTCAAATAAAAAATATCCATAAATATATAATCAATAAACATATTTACCAGGATATAGATTCGTTATAAATTGTTCCAAGCATAACGAGAATTGAGACTGCATAGAAAAAACAATCTCGGCACAGTGGCCACCAATTTAGCTTCGATACGGTAGAAGTGCATAAACCGCAAACCGATATCACGAACATGATATTAAAAACTGCACTTCCAATAACTCCACTAATCTGTAAGAAAAATTAGAAACTTAATCTCGTTTCGCTTGGTATAGCAAAATATTATAAGTAATGAAAAACTATACTTACTCCGATATCGTCTTTTGCGAAAAAAACTCCAATGACAACTGTTGCTAATTCAGGCGCAGATGATCCGGCGGCCATAAATGTAGCTCCAGCAACGTCAGGTGACAATCGTAATTCTGTTAAAAATTAAAGAGTACAAAATTGGAGCATAAAATGATTTAAAGAAATATATCGACATCGACATGTTATATCCCTTTAGCTAATATCGTCCATTGTTGTTATTTACGTTCATAGAATTACGACTAATCGATATTTAATACTAAGTGCACATATCAAATTACCCTGATCGCGATCTCATTAAATATTACAGTGCGCTTTCGCATATAGAATGTCGAACTTTACCAGATCGAAAGCATCGACCCAATTAAGAAAAATTAATCGAAATATACAAACTGTACCTTCGCAAATTCTATCGAGGCTAGAGACGAAGTAATCATCACATACGATTGCGAGGCCGAGGAAGGTATAAACTGCAACGAGGACGTGGATTATTAGACCGCCGTGTTTCCTACCACTAGGTCCCATGAGAGGGCGGGGAAATTGCTCGATCGCAGGTGGCGAACAATTCTCCCGACGGGGTCGCCAGGTTGGATGGGCATCTCGTACCGGCGAACTTGTCTAAATTTTTAAATGAAATTTCAAAAATTCAGAAAATTATATAATGCTTTATTTTACTCACTGTGGTAGTGATTTTTGCTTTTTCTAATAACGGGACCTCATTCTTTGGAATAACATTTTTTCCTTTCTCTTTCTCGTTTTCCTTCTCCCCTGTTTCTTTCTTATCTTTCTCCTCTGTTTCTATTTTCACTTCTTTTTCCTTTTCTTGAGATTCTAATACTTTGGTCTGTTCCTTTGGTTTGGGAACTTCGGATGGATTTTTGGCGTGTTGTTCGGTAGCAGTTTCCACCTGTGAAGAATATGTGTTTTGAATTCAATTGATGATAAATTTCACGAACAAAATACCTTAGGTTCCTTTATTTGAGAACGATGCTCGGCCGGTTGCTCCGTGTTCGACTCCGCAGCTAAGGTGGTTGCGACGGTGGTTTCATACTCATCGGCATAAGTTGTCGACGGTGGAAGTGTCGTGGGATTCGTTCTTGAAACCGATACATATTGCACCAGGATGTAAACAACAAACAGAGCAATTCTCAGCGGCCATCTTTTGTTTCGCCTTATTGGACCACGTTGCAAATTTCTCATGGTCTAAAAATAAAACCTTTATGAATTATCAAATTCAAATAGAGAAACATTGTTTTGTTTACTTTTGAAAGCCTAGTGACTGTCGAGATCGCAATATCTGTTACGAGTTTTCAAATAATTATATTTTGAATAATGAATTTGAAGTTTGTGACAAAAAAATGACAGTTGCTGACTTTATTATTGACTTTTCAATTGCATTTATTTGACTGCTTTGTAAATTACGTCACAAAGAGCCCGCGGCAGCACACCGTAATTGTCGTGTCTATCTCGTAACAAACGCACGCTCTAACCACGTAATTTTATCGATAGCGATCTGCGAGTTGCCGAGAAGGTGACACTACCGGATCATTATTCTCGTCTTATTTCTTTGGTAGCACCAAAAAATTTCGAATTAGCAGAAATTTCGAAACGTTACCTAAAATAGCATTCTGGTATTAGCGACACATTGAATGCCCTAATCTCAACTCGATGTCGATAAAAGTACGACTACTACTACAGTCTATATATCTATATTTTAACGTCATATCGCTTGATACGTTCTCTCGTAGCGCTCCGCTTTTCTCGTGTAACTCGCCGCGATCCGGCTTTAAGCCACATAATACGCGTATTGAATTATATTTCGATTTTTTTTCAGGATTATTTATTTTGTGTAAAAAGTATTTTTGGGAGATGTCAATAATGAAATGTAGTCTGTAAATTATTGTTAGGTACGTAAGTAAGTACCTTGCGAACGCTTAATGCTCCGGCACGTAACTGGGATATGCGTATAAATGCGGATTCAACGAAACAGGAGAACTGACACATTTAGTGCAATCGGATACCTCTTATAATATCCACTATATGAACACGAAAGTGAAGTATTCAACGTAAATCAAGTTCGATCCAGAGCTATAATTTAAGGTTATAACGAATGAAAAATGTCGTTTTTATTTAATCCAAGATTACCGGTGACATAAGTATTTCATTCAAAAACACAGATAATGTATCTGTTGTAAAAGGTTAACATAGAATAATTCTCGAGATATACTTTTATAGAATTCAAATATTTTTCGAAAAAAATTATAACTGTTTTCGGTTCAATTACTGCAATACATGTACCGTAATAAATTAATGATAATAATTAGTGATTTGTAAATGTTCTATAATATTGGAAAATAAAGTATAATGAAAGTCTAACATGAAAAGAAAATAATTTACGAGTTTCGAATTGCGTGTATGAAGAGATAAAAAGAGACAGATGTAGAGAAGTGAGATCGGGTCAATGGGGTAGTCGAGGAGGTTAGGTATTTTAGGGATGCACAAACCTTATCGCGCGTAGACGACAAGGCGTGAATTATCGATTCGCATGAAGTTATTCGTCGTACTTGTATCCTAAATTGTCTCAAACTTGTACAAATTATTTCTCAGCTCCATTTCCAGCCGACATTGTTTGTAAAATAGGAGCCGGTTCGTCATTTCACTAGTATATCACATCGAGTATATAACGAATTGAATTTATTACTTATCGAACAATCGATTAGAATTAAAATCATTGTCGATCGAATATCGATTTTTAAAAATTATTCATATTATAAAAATTTTTAAATAGTTAAAAACTTCTATTATACGTAAAAAGCCATGTTGAATTGAAATTTTTTGTAATGTCGGTATCTCGTTTAATTTCATTGAATTCTCATAAAACCAATATCTCATTATACGTGACAAATTTCTCTTCCTTGTATATAGAATAACAGAACAGGGGGAAACGACGATGTTTCAAGAATGAATGTACACGTCACTGTAAAAATAACATGGACGCATTTCGCCAGATTTCGTGTCTGAGCGTATTTCATTGATAAGTGGAACTGCACACGCGTGCACAGTGACAGTTTTTCTTTTCCCTCTTCGTGAACTTTACCCTTCGTTGCCGGCCTCGTTTCTTGCTAATACGCTTCTGATCGCGAGTAAGAGTACGAAGAGGAAACGAAATATCTAGAGGGATGAAAAATAAACCTCGGATCTCACTTTGCAACTTACCCGCAGTCCTTTTTGATTTTCTATCGCAAGCGACCGTCTCGCGCCACACCGTGCCCCGCCGTCAATTTAACGATCCTGCCCGTCGTCTTCGCCGTCGGACTTGACACCCGCGCGCGCGTTTAGACGGAACGGCGCCCGCCCCACGTATTTATTTGAAGCGCGAGAGAAGAGCCACTGGACGTTGCCGTTGGCTTGCAACTCGCACCACCGCTATCCCTCCCCTGGATGCGCCAGGTTCGGAATATACGAACCCAGCACCCACTCTTATTCTCCCTTCTTACGAACGAATTTATTTCGTCATATTTTCCATGTCGATTAATATAATTGAGTATCTAATTATGTTTTTGTAGAAAAATATTTTTGTATATAAATTTAATTATCAATCCGTTATTTTATGAATAGTACAACGTTACACATCTGATTGATGTATAATTATTTCACATTAGTAAAATTATGACGAAATAGCAAAAAAGATTTTTCAACGACTACTTTTCGCCCTTGGAAAATTATACGCTTGCGCCGTTATTCCTTTAGAGCTTACGCGTTCTACGAGCGTCGAAACCCAGTTTGCGACAGTGTAAACAGCGCATACACCCCTCCACTTTTCTCGACAATTACGAGGGTGACTGAGGAAGTAAGAAAGAAGCGTGGGAGAAAAATCATATGTAATCAGCTGATGTTAAAATTGCAATTACCAAGGGATTTTTAAAAATAAAAGTGTTTTCAAATATCATTTTTCAATATTCTTTTTATAATTTATAAATTATACAAGTTATTTTTTTTCAAATTAATTCTTTACGTACATTTGTATTATACATAAGAATAACAAAACTTCCATTTTACTCATTCAGACGACTAATGTCGCGTACAATATTAATTTTCAGTACCATTATTTAATAGCAAATTTCATTATCTGGGGTTTTGATGAAATTTTACAGAGTAGCCACCACTATTGGGATCCTGTTGTAATTCGAAATTATTCGTAGATAAACCGAAAGGTTTTAATACCATGTTGCCCAAGTCTTTTAATTTTCCAAGCATCTCATTTTTTAATTTTTCATTCCTTTCTTGAATCAGTGGAGGTAATCTCTATAATATAAAAACAATTATGAAATATAAATTCAATGAATATGAATATTATAAAACTAATTTTATTACTCACTCTAATAGCAATATTAGCTTCTGAATTTGCAGGATCGAATGTTAGAATTTTCTTGAAATCCTCTAATGCTTCATCCAATTTATCAGTTTGTTCGTACAATTGAGCTCTGCGTAAATAAGCTTTCACATAACTTGAATTGAGTTCTATTGCTTTAGAGCAATCGCTAATAGCAGTTTCTTTCTCTTCCTACACATAAATAGAAAAAGATGAAAATTTTATTTCATATAACGAAAAAGTAATGAAAAATCATATTTTACCATGCATTTAGATTTAGCAGCAGCTCTGTTAGCGAATAAAATTGATCTATCTTTATTATACGCTAATGGACATGTTTGTAAACCTTGTGTATAAGTTGATATTGCCTTTAGATAGTCGCCATCCTTAAATAGAATGTTACCTTCGTTCTTTAATTGTTCTGCCGTTTTTCTGAGTTCCTACAATATACAGATATTATTTGTAGCATTGTTCAAAAAATATATACTGCACACTAATGAACAATTTTCATACCTCTTTTTCGATCTCGCTGAGATTAATTTCACGATCTTTGAGAAATTCTTCATCAACGTCGAGAGATTCGTTATGAACCTCGTTATTTAATTTTTCATTATCCTTATCATCGGATGCATTGACTATTTGTTCCCAAGGATCCTCTGACAGCGAAGTAGCTACATCCGAAATTTTTTTATCACAAGAATTCTGGTTATCGTCAACTTTTATACACTGTTCTTCTAAATTTTTTGTTAATTCTTCTATTATTTCTTCGTTAGATTGACGACTTTCGAGTGTTCGGTCACCCATATTTAATTTATTTCTTTGTACTACTGATTCGGTTTGAGGTTAACAATAATAGTGCAACATTTGACGGAAAGCACATCAATATATCAAATATCACACAATGAAGTACTAGCTACACATACGAGTCGCGATCTGAACATGCAGCTCATCGACTCTTCAGTATTACCAACTGTATCGTACTATTTGTGACTGTGTTCAAAGATAGCATTCAAATTTTGTAACTACACCGTTATTTACAATCAAGTGATAAGTACAGGGAATGAATGGAACAGATCTTCTTCAAATCACTAAAGATGAAATCTGTAATCTTAGAGATTATGATATTTTGCTTGATTTTATAAAAATACTGCTTACGCGTATGTATAGTACCTATATAACATATTGCAGCACGCGCACGCGCTTCACTGCGGAAAAGCTAATGCATCCCCCTTTATGTCTCGACTCGAGGCGAGTGAATGAATGTGCAGGGTGAATGTTTGCTTACGAATAACTGATGCGATGTGAGATTTACGGGCAGTGAGTTTGATATTTACAATTTTATGTGAGAATTCCAGTAAAATTAAATTTGTCTTTTATTCGTATCGAGGTTAACATTCTGATTTTTTATCTCTCGCAAAAAGCAGAGCAAGGTGTCGACGAACCGACGTGAGAATTTATGTATCGATCGCGTAATCGCACAAATTGACCGATTTTTTGTGTTTTCAATTCCGTGGGAATGCAGTAGAGAGAAAAAGTAAAATATTGTACAGTCTGATCAGTTGAAATTGTGTTACAAGAATATCAAATAATTATATGTACATAGTAGACGCTTAGTACGATTCGCTCTTCTACATTTTCATCGTAGCGTTTTTCATTTTATGGTTCGCTATTTGCATAAAAAGATTAAAAGTTGAATGAAAGTTTTCAGTTGACCGACATTAAACTCATATGTATGTGAAATAATTCTCTGACAAAAAATATTTATTTTATGTCGATGTTATTTTACAATATACGGAACATCATATCTGCAAGTATGAGGTAAATAACGACTAAAGCACAACAATATTGGTGACAAATAAGGGAAAAGAACCAACAAAATAATAAACTTATGATGCGAAAAAATAAAAATCTCTCTACAAAGTACGTTTTTGACGTAATAACACGCGATCGAGGAGAAAAATAAATTTACACGGTCAAAACGAAAACGAAATGAAAGCGACAGACACACGCTCACGTGCAAGGTGGAGTTGTGCGGCGGTCGTTCTGTTGGTGTTGACATTCAACTGCTGTCTCTGTCAAGCGAAACAATCGAGTGCTTTAGGTAAATGTAAACAAAATTTTTTTAATAATTGGTATTTGGAAATAGCTTTTTATGAATATTTTTATTTCAGTAGAAAGAGACCATTTGTTACAAGGCTGTAAACTCGAAGGTCTACATCCGTTTATTATAGTTACATATAAAAATATAACGATATCTGTAAGTATTATGAAAAGAAGTCATGAAAAGAAGTTTCTGTTTTTACTCTTGACAATATTTCAAATGTAGGTAGATAAAATTACTGTGCCCCATGGCGAACGCGTGACAGTGAGATGTCGTGAAGTCGGCAAGTATAAGCTCATCGGGGATTCACTTTTGCACTGTCGAAATTCATCTTGGAGTGGCAAGTTGCCTTTTTGTATAGCAACTACGGCTCTTTCGAATTACACAGGTTAATCTGTTTCATGTTTTTTTTTCGTTTGGTTTATTATAATACTTATATATAACATTTTTATTCAATCATTAGAAGACGCACCTCCAACCATAATATTTGGCCTTCCTGCCGGATCAGCAGCTATAGAGCCGAACGGTGCACTTGCTGTATTTCCTGGTAGTATATTACATCTAGAGTGCTTGTTCGCTCGCAAACTCGGTAATCCCGAGTGGACCTGGACGTCAACATATCGTCAATATTTGACCGGTAAAACTTAATATTTTTAATTATATTTAAATGAAAACTTTAATTACAACGTGTTGTAATTCACTAGGATGGGCAATATCAGCGAAAGAAAGAGACTGGAAATATCGATTATCAATATATTACGCAAAACCTCAAGATTCTGGCACCTACACGTGTACAACACCCCGTGGTCTTGTCAATTCAATACGCGTCAGAGTCGTTGGTAAATCTGTGAGAATAACTGTCTCGTATCAATTAATAACTATTACGTTATTTTTTAGATGTTCACTGTCCTCTAATAAATACGCCAGATCCTCCTCTTATTGGCAAAATTGAGGGCACACGAATGGGTCATACTGCAACTTTTGAATGCCCTGATGGTTATAGACTCGAAGGCATTCCCGGCATGACTTGCCAATACAACGGTATTAATGAGATATTTTTACAATTTAAATCGAATGAAATCAATTTCTTATGAAATTTAATAGGTAAATGGTCGGCCGACGTGCCACGTTGCGAAGCCATTACTTGTCCGGCAATAGAGCCTGTAGGCTCGAAGCTGCAATTGCTCGAGCATAACAATACTTATGGGGGTAGAGCTGTTTTTACTTGTATGTGGGGTTATCGGCTCAGTGGGTCTCAGAGTATGAGTTGCGAAGGAAACGGCGAATGGAATGGTACTACACCAGTTTGCAAAGGTAAAACCGTTTTATTTGATATTACGTAATAAATAAGTCATATAAATTATTTTTCAATTTTTTAATTAATATTTTAAGAAATTACATGCCCATCGCCGAGTGTACCGAAGAGCGGAAAAATCATTGAGCAAATAAGATCATCTAACAAGAAACAACATAGAAACCGCTTATACAAAGCTGGTGCACTTGTAAGGTTTACATGTTTACCTGGCCATCAACTCATTGGCGAAGCATCTATAATATGTACTGAAAACGGCACGTGGTCACATCAGTCTCCAGTTTGTAAGTTCATTGTTAATATAATATTATTCCCGAAATTGAAGAATTTAAAACAAAATAAGATAATTTTCATATTTAATTAGGTAAAGTGAGATGTCCTTATCCTGGAGATCCTCCACATGGACGAATAGCTCCGTTGAAATTCTGGTACAAACCTGGAGATAATATACAAGTAATTATTCGTTTTAAGGAATTAAAAATTTATTTTATAGTATAATATATTGTTTATGTCGTGACAAATTTCATTTATTTTGTGTAGGTAACATGTTCGCCTGGGTACGTCACACCATTAGAACCAGTACGTAAACCTACTTGTCGCGAAAATGGAATTTGGAGTTCACCTCCTCCTCCGTGTCGATCGTACAAAGACGTCTAAAGCACAAAAGACATTTCAACACACTGCAAATTTACGAAGTTATAATTACAAGATTTTACGGTATAAATTTGTTGATAGTAATATATTATCAGTTTCTCAATTCATTTATTAATACGTTGCAAAATATCATATTTTAGTTATTTATTTAAATATTTTGTTTAATAATTTTATTCTTTTTCAAACATAAGTGTAAAATAAAAATTTAAGTTATGGCTATACATAACTTTTAGTCTTCCCGTGCAGGGCTTATTTGCTGTTCAGAAATCAGTGTCACGCGAGTAAAAATAGTTATTCGTTTCATATTTAACATTCAAAATTTCCATTTTCGAAAAAATTTTGATAACACATTTACGATCGTCATTTCGTCATATTATTATTACACATAACATTTCTGAAAGAGGTCCAACCGTATTATTATTTTAATAGATTAGAAACTTATTTTTCGCTTGTAAAAATTGTTGTTTTTTACATCCTATACGTAAAATTGCATTGATCAACACCTTTTTAAATTGATGTAAACTAAATATTCAAAATCAATTAATAATACGATATTGAAGATATTTGAATAAATTAATCAAAAAAGGGTAATGAACAATTTCTGATTTCGTGAGCATTTAAGCTCTGTAAATGTGTCAGGGCATTTCGAAATTTGACGACAACTTTTTGCTACAAGTCTATGATATTTATCTAGCGTGAGTTGATCAAATAATTAAGGAAAATTTCATTTGCTGTAGACGTATTTATGAATTTCAATATACGATCAATGAAAAGTGGTTAATAAAATTCACTTTCAGAATCAAATAGCTCAAAATTTATAGAATATTGGACGAGAGAACAAGCTAATCGGGTATTACATCATTGTGAATCAAACTTTTCATGCTCGTATATTGTTAATCGATGAATTTCTCAGAAGAATATATTAGGTTTACACAATCTGTTGCATGGATAATAAACGAAAATATTATATAAACATCGTGGTAAATCTGTTTTTTCTACAATGCAATTGCATGTATTCATAGATCATTAAGAAATGGTTAGTATGTTGTGCCTCGAGTGGCCCTAATAGCACGTAGCTAGCGATCGTATATTTTCAGCACAACGCTTTTCTGAAATATATAACGGAGAAAAAAATTTTTTGTTGTAACATGTATTTACAATATGAATTTGTATTTTAATGTTACGCGGATCATCTCTTGTAACGAAAGGAAAAGAACAAAGTAAACGAATTTGCAACGAAACTTCCACAAAAATAGCCAATACTATATCATATCTCTTTCCTGAAAGTAAAAGCAAATTATATTGTTTATGCATAACAGAGACGTAGTAACAAGTGCATTTTTATTCTTAAATTAAGGAAATATTCTGTAAATAATGATAATAAAGTTAAGCGATATTTTTAAAAGACACGATCGATTTTTTTTCATTTAATTCGTTACATACTTCAATTATTTCATATGCCGAATTTTTTATAACCAACCAGACTATATCCGATATTGACGAATTAGAAATTGAATAGCACATAAACATGATCCTTACTGCAAAATATGCAAGAGTGCATGGGATGAGAGATAAAAGATGGACTTATCGAGACAAACTGAACCAATATCGAGGAATTTTGAGATTAAACGGTTTGAACTTTCTCTTTTCTTAATTTATTATTTTTTCAACTAACCTTTTTCCTGCAGAACGTAATAAGAAATTACGACTCGCGGAATTAGAAAAATTTAAAATTCGAGTATCTAGAGATCTAGATAATTTATTAAGGGATGTGAAGAGATATCGTAAAATTTTAAAAACTGTCGCTACAGGAGATAACAGCCATTTGTTAAATTTACTTAAAGATCATAAAGATCTGCAGTTAGAATTGCGAAAGCGAAGCGCAGTTGTAATTAACAAGTAAAGAATTACTTTCTGGCTCGTTAAATAACACATGCTTTTTTAGGAAATTATCGATGTTGTTGCGGGAGACAATAATGACAAATACCGACAATTAAAACAAATTAGTTTTGAGAAAAAAAATAAAATGAAAAAACTTTGCAATTTGGAGACCGAATTGGAAAATTTGAGAGTGCAATATAAAAAAGAAACTGACAATATTTTTGACATCAAAAAGCAACATCTCGTTACTAATTACATGCATTCTATGTCAAAAAGAAATGCAGCTGCTGCGATACGTGTAGCTTACGAAAATGCGCTTAAAGTTTTAAAAAAAGTATAAACAGATAGTTTGAAGAAAAATTTTATTTTTCATATAGATCGTTCATAAATATAATTTACTTTTTCTTAGGATGCTATGTATTTTGATGCTCTTGCCGAAGCCCTGAAACAAGATCAAAAAAATCAATCAAAAATTATAGTAAAAACCACAATGATAGGGCAGTTAGCGGCGGAAGATTTAGACGATACAAGAAAATTATATAATAGTATGGCAGTAGAAGTTTGGAACAGTATGAAAGAGCGAGAAAAAACATTAGCTGCCACTCGTGAGAAAGTGAAGGATTTGTGGGAATATGCACAATCGCTAATTCGTACAGAGGTTTGAATTATTAAATTTTCATCAAACTATATTATAAACAAATGTTTTATTGTTAGGCGGATCCTATTTTACTCGATTCAGAATCTAGAGAAATATCTCCCAATACACAGATGAAGCACCAGATAGAATCTTTAGAGTGGATTATCGATAAATTAAAAAAGGCTTTCCATGTTTTATCGTTTGATAGTCTATACGCGCGGTACTATTTAATAATAACGACAGACGAAATTATTTAAATTGTGTAATGAAATCTGAATATTAGTTGTTTTATCGTTTATAGTTTGCTTGAACAAAAGAAAAAAGAAGAACATTTAATAAGAGAGCGTGATTATAATATAAAGATAAGTCACTCGTTAAATGAAACGATCGACGAATTGAATATAAAATTCAAAGATTTGAAACAAGAAATAAAGGATGAAGCAGAAAAGTAAAAGAAATAGTCAATTTTCTTCAGCAAACACTTTAAGTGGGAATGATCAAATATTTGCAGGCATAAAGAAATTGAAGAAATGTTTCTCGATGAAATTAATATACAAGTAGAACGAGAAAACAAATTTAAAAACTTGATAGAATCTGGTGGAAGATCGATGATAAATATAAGATTAACTCTCCAAGCAATGGCTGATATGTTAGTATGCGTTAAGAAAGGAAAAAAGAGAAGTCGCACGACTCGAACATCTGCAAAAGATTTGATAGCCGCCGAAGAAGATTTGGGTCCACAAATGGAAAAAACTGAAAATAATGGTAACTAACAAACGTGTCATTTAACAATCGTATAATTGAAATTTTTCTGTTTTCATTAGTTCTATCTCTGCTTGCTCTGGTAAGCAGGAAGGCAGGTACTTTAATGGCAATGTGTAGTCTAGAAATTGACGTTGAGAAAGTTGATCAAGCTAAAGACGCGTACTATACTTATATTTCCGATCATCGATCCAAATTGAAATTTCATAAAATTGAAGAAATGCCAGGTATATACTCTTTATTAAATACGATTTTTCTATCAACTATTTCTCTTTTTTTTGTTTCTCAAATATTTTAGAACTTGAAGTGGATAACGAAGTGTTAGATATATCGATTCTCACTCGTGGAGATGTCAAATTAGAAAGTAAACGAATTGTAGATGCCCATACGAAATTCAACTGAGTTATGTCTTTGCATTTTGTAATTAAATTGTTATAATGAAGAACTTACTACTCGGTCTCGTTGTATCGGCCAAGTTTCAATCTCTCCTCTTGTTTTACTACTTGCAGCCATGTTGGAACGAATTCTTTGTCACGTATAGCACCCGGGAATGGAACTTGCGGTTCTGGACCCTTAAATGGATGAGTCTTTTTCAGCTTTTTCAGCAACAGTTCTTTATTTATTTCCTTTGGATCTCTATATCTATCCAAATATCTGTTGAATGCTTCACGTTTTGGGAACCATTTTTGCGGTTTAATATACGGTTTCGGAAAATCATACTCAAATGTTGGTTCTTTCATTTCTTAAAAAATTATAAACTTGTTAAGATAGTTTGAATTTAATAATTAAGAGGAAATGGATTTGATAATATACTTACGCAAAGTATTCCGATAAAATTCACGCAGTGAAACATCCCAACATGCCTGGAAAAATGCTAAACCTGCTGGAGTAAGCTCATCTTGATGATTCTTGTAGAATTCATATGTACTCCAATCTCTTTCATTCAACTCAAGACTAAAATGTTTACAATTTGATTCATTTTAAAATCATAAATTAGTAATTATATTGATGAGTGTCTCATTTACCATGGTTGCGATTTTTTATAATTAGAATAATCTATGTGTTTATTTTGTTTGTATAATACAAATATATATCTGCAGTAACCAATCCCCCGTGGTGCAAGAGGTCTCATATAATCAATCAATAGTTCTCCTTTTTCTATTTTATTTTCTGGTATATTTCCTCTAAAAATAATATGTATATTGATAAAATCAAAGAAATTTGAATATTTTGAAGTTTAATTTATGATAACTAAATACTTACATAAACCAATGACAATATTCACTCTCTGGATTACTGAAATGACCATCTGGAGAAGTCATTAACAATGTCCATAATGACTGTGGTTCAGCATTATAACTAACATTAGGAGCACTATTTGTTTCCTCTGGTTTTAATATATTTCCTGTATGTACTGGTGCTAAATTATCAGAGTTATTCACATTATATTTTATATTAATTGGAACAATTGGATGAAAAAAAGCATCTCCATATAAATCTCTGAAAATTCCATAATGTTCTGCTATTGTTCGTTTATGAAAAGGAGCATTAGTCATTAACCAGTCACTTTTCACTTTGTCCAAATCAACTATCACTATAAAATACATAAATTCAATTATATTATTTAGTTACCTTTTATTAATCGTTTACTTTGAAATCTTACATTCATTTTTCCTAGATAATTTTTCTTTATTTGAATCAAGTCTATTTTTCTTGACTTCATCGACCCATTTGTTGAATATTTCTTTTTTATTAAGTTGTGCTACTGGTAGACCAATATTTACTTTAAATGATGTTTCAGGGTCTTCCTTTTCCAATTCTGTAATTGAAGAGAAACAAATTTAATAGTCACTGAATAATTGTATAATTGGCAACTGTTGTAACAAGTCGGAATACAGCACCTGCGATACGTTGTTGAAGAGTTCTAGCTTCTGTTGGATTTTTTCCTCGCAAATGATGTCCATGACGTATTTGTTGACAGTTAATTCGTGATATTTCATTTGGAAAAAAACGGAATACTTTAAATGCCATGACAGTAGAACTTATAATTCTAAAGTAATACAATAAACTGGACTGACGATTTATAACCTCTCCATTATAACCATTAGTTGAAACATAACCCCCAAATTGAGCTAAATTGCATTGACGATTTACGAATTGTTCCGTCGTAAATAGAGGGCGTAAAGTACACGTCAGTTTGTTCCAGAATCGCGAATACAAAAAGTTCGAGAAGCCGAGAATTTTGAAAATTGCAGAAGTGTAGACGACGCTGAAGCAATGAGAAAGTGTTTTTACGCAACACACAAATTTATGAGATCTCGGTTAAAAGATTGACAATTTGTAAAGTCAATTCTATAAAACTACACATTTCTACTTCAACTTTTATTTAGATGAAAATATTTGAATGAAAAATGAGACCTGTTCAGAGACGTCAAGTTGGATTGCAATACGGACTTTATTTATTAGGAATGCAAGCTGTTAATTTTGGAATAGATAAAATTCCGCCAGTCACTCTATTTGGTATTATTGGACAGGTGAGTACAGTATTACATTGTATTTTTAATTGTTTCAATTGTCATTCATTATTTTATTTTTAGGCTCTATTATATGCTGGCTTAATACAAGTTCCATGGAATGCAGAAGATGTTTGCATATCTCCTATAAAAATAATAAAATACCGTGATTGGCGCTCATTCATTGTATCAAATTTTGAACATGGATCGGATATGCATCTATATTACAACATGGTTTCTTTCATCTTGAAAGGATCTTATCTGGAACCACTTTATGGAAGTGTGAATTTTGCTATATTGATTGCCATGATATCAGTTGGTTGTAGTGCGATGTATACATTCTTGGGATATGCTCTCATGCAAGTCACTGCTGATTACGCATATTATACAACTTGCGCTATTGGATTTTCTGCTGTATTATTTGCTTTAAATTTAATTGTAACTTGTGAGCAACCAGATCAATTACGTAATATTTCTAACTGGAAAGTTCCAAGTAAATTTGCTGTTTGGTTCGAATTAATTCTAATATATCTTCTAGTACCAAATTCATCATTCATTGGCCATTTAGGAGGTGTATTAATAGGTTGTTTATATTGCTATACGTTCATTGGAATATTAGTTGACAACATGATACATACTATTTCCGGAAAGCCAATTATTCATTCAGAACATTTTTATCGAAAACGTAACTTACTTTTAATTTGAGAACTAATTTCTGTAAAATAATAATATTTATGTAAATTTTCTACACAAAATGTTTTTATTCTTATAACATGACAGATCTATTTATGATAAACTAATGTTTAAATTTAACATTAAAATTTTACATATATATGTTGTACATTGAATATAAATAATTTATAAAAATGTTTATATAAAAAATTAAATGAGTTTTTATTAAAATTACGTACATTAAATTTAAATATACAAAAATATAAACAAATTTCTCATCGATTTTGCAGAAGTCTTTGAGTTTTAAATAGTGCTATTCTCGGCATGCTACCTGCTGTACCCGGTGTTTCTAATTGTGCATCTAGAAGGTAAGATTTAATTATAAAAATGTTGGAAAAATGATAATAACGGCAATTGAAATATACTTACGATTTGTTACACTATCAATTTTATATGAAATATCATAAAATGTGAAATATGCACAGAGTTTAGCTGCAGTCAGGTCATCTAATTGATCATCATCTAGTGATAAATTATTACTTAAGATGGATTTTAAATCTGAAAACCAATTTAATATCCTGATAAGTAAACAAAAAATATGTATCATTATGAACTTATAGGTTAATATGAAATACCATTCTCCCAGTAGTCTAAAATCAGTGCTATTTTTTGTTTCAACGCTAGTACAGTTTCTTCACTAAGTAATCGATCTTCCTCCTCTACATCATTCCTTTTGAGCATTAAGGAGGAAATCAATTTAATTTGCCAAATTGAAAAACTGTTTGGTTGTTTTTCTATGATTTGTATACTTTTGATCATATTAGTCCATAAAGGTAAAAGATTTATTTTATCTTTGATGACACACTCATAAACAACTATTGCAAACGTTTGCAAAAATTGTTTTTCGATGTTCAATATATTATTGTAAAAAATTGAATTTCCATTGTAACAAACTGTTTGATTATTTTCTGTTAATGAATTCACAATTTCCATTTTATCTTTCAATTCAAATAAAGAATTATTGTCATTTTCGCGTATTTCATCTTTCTTTGGTAATTGTAGAAAATATTTTACTATATTAAGTACAGTTTTATCATTTGTAAATGAAGTTATTTGTTCAGGTTGGACAGCCCATGGTATAACATTCTCTGTAGTTAATGTTTGCGCTAATAAACTTTTAAAGCCCTACATTGAAAAGATGTTAAGTGATAAATTAATACTATATACATAAATATACAATTCAAATTAAGAATAACTTCACTTACATGAGGATCATCTATGTATGATAAGCAACCAGCTTTTTGTTTAACGCCGAGTACATTACATCTTTTCAACATATTTTCGAGTAATTGCCAGTTGTAATTTTTATCAAATACTATTTCCCAATAACGATTGTCTTTTATTTCAATTTTTTTCAGTTTATTTAAATGTGGTAGTAAGCAAGGAGCTTGAAGTGTAACTTCTTGCCCATCAACATCTGCTTCATTTTCAAATGTTAATCGAACAGTAACATAACAATATTGACCACTATCTATATCTTTTGGCAAAATTAAACGTGGTTCAACAGCCAACACATATAAATGTCGTAGGGCTTGTAAATGATACCTATAATTCATATAATTTTTATATATATGTGATGATTTCAAAATAAAAATAATAACTTATTACTATACCTATTGTCGTTACTGTGTGTAGGGAATTTCGGAAAAAGTGAAATAATGAGAGCAGCTATTGCACTTTGACTATTTGAGAGATTGTATCTTCCACCACCTAAGAATAAAAATCCTAATGCCATGTGCGTCGCCAAATGTGATCCATAGGTAACAACGCTATTAGTAGGTCCAACTCTAGATCGAGCATGTCTGCACAGTCTCATTGTCTATAAATCACATTTAATAAATAAAATAACGAGAAGTAATTTTAAATTTATGCAACGTGTTGAATATTCAAGAAAGCTCACTTGAAGATCACCTGTTCCGGCCATTACAATTGAAATAGATAATAATATTACATTGAAACACGTTTCAATTGTTGATTTTCCTGCTAATTCAGCAATAGATTTATGAGATAATGCTGTGAACATTTGGGCATAATTATGTAACGTTTTATATGCATTTTTGTTTGATGTTCCAGCATATTTGAGGCCTAATGCCATACATGCCCCTGCTATGATATTACAGTATGCTTGGCTAAAAAAGTACAAACATAAAAATAATGAAAATAATTTAAGAATCGGCAATTACTTTTAGCTACTTACTTCATAGTCTCTAAATCAACATTATGAGCGATTTCAGGTGTTGGCCTCTGTAAGCGATACTTGTAAACGATATCCGGGACATGACTAGAGACCCAAGCTTTCGTAGGCTCGATTTCGTCCCAAAGAATCAACGATCGAGCAAGAATCCTTAATAATAAAAAGTCAGGACGTACAAAATCTAATAAATACTGTGTATCAGGTGCTTTCATCCATTCCGCTACAGCTTTATTTCCACTATTGAAATACATAAGACCTAACGCTATTGTCGCTCCAGGGCATGTAACATCAATGTTTATGGAATCTCCTTCTCTTATTTGATAACTAGAAATAAATGCACCAGCGTTATTTGTAATGTATTTGTTAAAACATCAGTCATTACAGTTGCTCATACCTAGGCGATTTATATTTATCTTTCTGCGCGCCAGTGAAAGGACGTGCATGACCACCAACCATATAATAATGCAATGTGTCCGGTATACTTGATAAATCTGATCCTCCTCCTTGACCTAAAACCACTAAACCTAAAGCCAAGCCTGCTGCTAATGAATATGATTCACGATCAACGCAATTTTTCATTTCAGGACCAGGAGGTCGACCTATAAACAAAAACAAATTAATTTACTGCAATTGATTAATTTAGATAATTTATTGGAAAAAGTCAACTGAAGTAATGTAATACCAATTTCGGAAAGCAGAGCATGAGATATATGGCGATGAGCTGTTCCTTGATAAACAAGACCAACGCCCATTAATGCAGCAATTTGCACATTCTGTTGGACATTTAGTTCAATACTTGTTGGTGGTAATAATGTTTCTACGTGCAATGATAATAATTTTGTCATAGACACATTCATTGTACCCCGATGTGTAGCAGATAATCCTAATAAAAGACCAACACTGGTAGTTTCGTGACATTCAACCAGGTATTCATACATATTGAATGGAGCTAGATTTTTAAGATGTCCATTTAAACCGAGGGCCATTAGAAACCCTGAATGTTCGATTCCGAGTTCACCCTGTTGCTGTTTATTGTAAACAATCCAAGTAGAATCAATATTTGAGGCATTCGGATGAATACGTAATCCTGCAGCTACTCCATTGTGGAATAGAGGCCATAAATTCATATTTTGTGGAACGTCTATATGTGCTAATTCAACTGTAGTTCCACGAGGAGGTGCTTTCCCTGCGCGAATACACAAACATAAAGAATGTTAACCATAGGTCTTATCCATCATATTTATGAGACATGTTTTAGGTTTTAAATGATCCGTAATTTTTTTGCTTACCTGTTAAACAAAGTCTCGGGATTGGCAATTGTTCTGTAATAATAGGATTTGATGTTCTAAGTGTAAACATGCCTCTAGCTACCGGTAGTGCCATTGTTCTTGTACATAAAGCATGAAGATGTTTTTCTTGTTCTTCGATAAACTCGTGATCACTGACATCTGGTCTTTGCGTTATCGCTATTCTGACGGGTTTCGACGAATTCAATAATTTTTTAACTTCAGCAATTCTGTGATCTTTACTGAATCTCAGTTTGAATACCTATTATTTAGAATATTTTTTAAATTATATTAATTTACAAAGCCCCAATGTAAAAATTTGTAATAAAAAAGTTAAAAGTTATACTTTATCATCAAATTCCATTCCATCATCTTGTTCTAATTCTTTTGTGGAATAACTTTTTCCCTCATTTTCAGTTACATTAAATATTTCTTCTGCACTTGCATGATTTTGTAATGCAGATAAATCTTGTCGGTCAACTAATTCATAAGCATTTGCAGGCCAATAAGATGGAGGTTCTTCTCTACATTTATACATCACATTTTTAAAAATTAGTGCTATTCCAGGAGGCAGAGTTTCAAGATCTTCTTTATCAAAACCTGAAATTATAATAAAATTAAATACTTATTCAATACAGAAGTTCCATTTTTTCTTACCAATTTCATAATATGAAAGTACTATTTTATCTGCTCTGGGCTGTTCCATTTGTTTCATTGATTCGCGTTCTGATTTGTAACCATTATCATACATATCTATCCGACTACCCACAGGTATTATAATTTTGATGAAGTTTTTCATTTCAACAGTGACAATTTTATTTTCATTCGCAATTAAAGCGAATAAATATATTACATTCTTACTTCTCGGGTTAACTTGATTCAAATAAGGATATGGCGTTATTTCAACATCATTTAGTATTTTATTTAGAGTATCGAAAATTTTTGGCGGTTTTGATGGTATATAGCTTGGTACAGTAATTTTTTGCAAATCAGAATCAGTAATTTGAGAAATGGATTTCTTAATGCGTCTTACGAAAGGATAATCCAAGGAATAATAATGAGCATACTCATCGAATTTCAAATCAATACTCAATTGATACAACAATTGTGCGAGTAAAGGTAAGTTTTCTGACATCAAGCAATTCAATTTCAATTCTTCATGTAATAAATGTAGAGAAAACATAACTAAAGGGAAAAATGGATACAAAATTGCTTGCGTATTTATCTTTCCACTACTACTTAATTCTGTAGTGTTCTCATTTAAAGCATAAGTATTCGGCATTTTTTGCAAACCAAGACAGCAAGAAACAAAATATTTTGTATTTGTGTCTTTTACAGAATTCAACATATTCGTCCAATCGTCGTTTGAACCACTATCGTTCGTTTTTTGTTTTTTCGGTAAAACTATTGGGCTATTACGTTCAGTATGTAAATCAGTTTCACCATTGTACATCAAGTGCATTTTGTCAACGTCATATCCCAATAATGTAAAGAGAATAACAAGAAACAAACGCCATTCTTCTTCTGGTGAAAATTCTTGAGGACCTGGAGCATTCCTAGCTCCATACCATTTTACTAATAGTTGCATTGCTAAGTCTTTTTGCAGAACGCTCCTCAAAATTTGTAGACATTTAGTGACTGTAAAAAGGTAAAGTAATGAAAAAAGAAGGAAAAACTATTATTATTAAATTAGGGAGAAAAAATTTAACGTATACCTAGCGGTGAAGTACTGCACGTAGGTAGTGTTATTCTAAAATAATTTTTATTGTAATATTCCAAAGTAATTTTAGATCCAACTGCTTCTTTCAATCCGCGAATGTTGGCATCCAGTAAAGTATTTTCCAAGAATACTGGTGGTTGAGAACAAGGTGCTCCTACTGGGCTTAATAAATGTAATGCTTCTTTAAATTTAATTTCAGGCGTTTTAGTGCAATTTTGAGAGATGAGAGAGCTTCGTCGAGGGAATGGTGAACTCAATTTGTTACTCATGTTAGGTAAAAAATAATTGCATCCAGTTAGATTAGGTAAAATACCAGTTATATGAACTTTACCCACATATGTAATACCGGAATATAATGCTACTCCATTCGAAAGATCTATTATTGCTAGCATATTCAATTTCTAATAAGAAATTTTATTGTTAGTATATCAATGATAAACTTGTATAAATATCAAAATGAAAATGAAACTTACCGGAATATTAACAACATCTTTAGCAATTATACTAGTAACCATTCCAAATAAAATTTGTTGAAGCTTATTAGTTTTCTCCAGCCTTGCTAAGAATAACTGAGATCGTCCAGGTACTAAATAGCACAAATAATTTTGTCCAACAAGATCAGTGGTCAACAAAACTTTAGACGCACGACCAGTTGCAGCATCTCTTTATACCATTGATAAACAAAAATTAATCATTATAAAAATGAATTTTTATAAAAAATCAAAAAATTTGTGCACTCACTTCACATTTCCACTATTCTCAGTCCAAACGTATTCCAAACATATTTTTGGATATAAGGGTCTACTAAAGACAGTATTATCTTGAAATTCCATACTGGTACAGCTTACAGGGCTATTTAATGAATGATTCAAAATTGTTGTTCTAACTGCTTGATGTAATCTAGAATGAACTATTGAATTTCCTGGTGTACCAAGTAATGACGAAAATGGTGAATGGGTGGGTGACTGACAACGTGAAATAGTGGCCATAGGACTATGAGAACGCGAGTGTTGCTGTTGTTGTTGAGATGGTGAAGGTCCTCCAGATGTTGTGTTGTAAGATGTACAACGTGATCCAAATGGACTACTCGATTGACCTAATGTCATACTATTTAATGGTGGATTTGGTATACCTGGATTATAAATTTTTCAAATTATTTTAAACAAAAGTTTGATATCATATAATATCTCACCAAAAATGCTCAAATGGCCTTTATTTGCACTCTTATTGCAAGACATACTATTTGCCATGTGTAATGGGGATGCACTTGCTGAAGGATTCAAAAGACTTGATGTTGTATCATTATTTCCGCAAATGATTTGACATTCTTCTGCTGATGCTTTTCTAATTTTATAAGCTGAATGCAAACCAGTTTTCTTGTCATATATTAGTGCTAATGATGGTTCTGAACTAGTAAACACAATTTGCTGACTGGAATCACACAAATATGATACACTTCCTGCATTAACAAAAATTTTATAAAAAGTTATCAATTGAATTTTTATATATTATCCAAATTAGAAATAGATTTGTACCATGTTTCATTAAGATTGGACAAATTTCTTCTAGAGGATGCATAAGGGAAAATGCGACTGGTGAATTAGCTTCATTATGAGCTTGTAATCTACTTGCTTCAGCAGAAAAACATCTGTAAAATCAATATATCAGAAATGTGAATTTATATTCATTAATTACTAAGACCATATAATGAAAAACTGATAGACATATGTACCTTGTTTCAAAAAATGGAATTTGAGCTTTTTCCAATATAACACCATATTTTGTTGGCCATATGGCAGAAACCTGGTGATAAAATTATTTTTGGAAAATTTATTACTTATGTCATAGTTTGTTATCTAATATTTAATCAATACATACCTGAAACTGTAAACTAGAAACATAATCCTCACCAGTCTCTGTGAAGACTCTCAATACATATGAATCCAGCAAACAAACACAATCTATTACTGTTCCGTTATTCTCCTCCTCTTCGATTTCTTTAGTTTTTGAAAATTGATCATAAATATTCATAGAAAAGTTACACCATAGAGCATGTTTTACATCAGTATCGCATGTGTAAGTTTTATGAAGTATTCTTGTTGACTTTGCACCTTTAGAATGAACAACAACTTTGCCTGAGCAATAAAGTTCTTCCTCTTCATGTATTCCATTTTCACGAACAATCCAGAATTCTTTCTGAAATTCATTTACCATATAATTTTTAATAGAGGATTCACAGATGAATATGAAAAAAACTTATTTCTTATCTTACAGGATTTTCTTCTGTAATATTGACTTGACGTAATTTTTGAAGAAAAATTGTATCACTTGTTGTTGAATTGTTTGGTTGATTATCTATAACAGAGCCAGGATGTCTAGATATAGTATGTCTTCCAGCTGGTATATATTCCTGTTAAATACAATAAGATTTACCTTAAAGTTTTCAACTTAGCGTTAACTTAACCTACAATTTTATAAGAACAAAAACAATAACGTACCACCGGATCTGAGGCTGCAATCATTTTTTCCTTAGTGTCATCCAGATTTGCTAAATATATTTAAGAATAACTAAAGAGAGAATTTGTTTTACTTTTATACAATTTTTTTAAATTCTAAAATGTCATTAATATTGACAACTGTAGTATCTTTTACGTTGTCGGAACGGAATATCGTAGATCGTATCGGTTGTTTCGTTACAACTAACAACGGTTCCATCGTATCTACTCCTTAGCCTTACTCTGTAAATCTGTAGAAATATAGGCAGAGACTAGAGAGTGGGAGAGTACCGAGCAAAACATTACATTAAATACCGGCGTGTGTGAAACAAATAAGTAATTAAATGATTTTAATAAGAACATCAGCTTATATAATATGTATTTATTTTAAAAAGTATCATAACGTATTTAGATGAGAAGTATAATATTAAAATAAATTAAGAATAGATATCTGAACACATTTTGTTTTTATAGGTTAAGGAGAATAGCAATTACCATATTTGAACTTTACAATTTGATTTTAGCTCTGAATTATTCTACAATTATAAACAATTTAAAAAAAATAACTTATTATATTTTAAGAATAATAATTGTAATTGTCCAAAAATGTAGTTTAATATTTTGTAATAATCCATTTTTTATAGTTCATCTTTATTAAGTATGTCCAAATTAACAATATTAGAATTTTCAGTATCACTTATGTAGCCTTTTTCTCCTGTGTAATGAGTTGGATGAATTAATAATGGATCTGTAGATAACACTATTAAATTTCGATTTGAAAAATGTATTTTCCAATCATCCCTGAAAATATGGAGTTAATTATCTTTTTGAAATTATATAGCAATAACTTTGAAAGCCTTACCTAGGATGTTTATCTGAAAGGATAGGCAAATATTCATCTACTGGAACTAATTTTGAAAGAGGATCAGCTAATATCAACTTCTTAGCACCATTTTCAGATAGTAAATAACCAAGTGTCCAATAACTATATTCTGCATGCACAAGATATTTTGAATTCTGTACTCTCAATTCCCCATTTTCTAATAATTTTTTTCTTCCCAGATATCTAAAATACAAATGTTTAATAGTGGTTGATGAATTATTAATTTATAAAAATAACAATAAACATTTACATAATATCCCATGGTATTGAAAGGTCTTCAAGTTCTTGCAGTACCATTAGAATTTTCTGTCTAAAGAATGGTTCAAAGCGAACATCATCTTCAAGTACCATTACATGAGTGTAGTTATTATCTAGAACCTATTAACATAAATTATTGAATTATTACTATATAATTTGATCTTGTATTCATACACAATCAAACTCAAGCAGGAGATATTAGGTTGTGTTAATAGCTTCTCATGAATTCTTGAACTTTTTCATCATTAGTAAATTAGCGGGTGCAGGAATATGCCAACCATTCAGAATATCAAAGAATACATTCTGCCAATCAAAAATAGTACATGACATATAAGATAAAAGTTCAACAGAGGGCATTCATATTACCTTATTCCAAATTAAGTAGTGACTCAAAAAGCATCCTATTTCACCAGAAGTTATTGGTCTGTAAAAATGTTCATATAGCTAACCCTCAACCTCATAAATAGTACACCATAAGACTACATCATAGCCTAGAAAAAATTGCAATAAAGTATAGAAATTGTGCTCACCTGTTGTGATAAGGATCTGCATAATTTTCTAACATTCGAATACCCAGTTTATCCAATGATTTCTCATTTAAATCTCTGGAAGTGGAATATATTAATTTATTTCCTTTTCTTGAAATGTAATTCTTTTACTCACTTTCCATCCACAGCATTTATTGTTTCTACTTTCAAACCAAATTCTTTAAAAATATTTTGCATTCGAGATCTTCTCTCTGGTCTTCTCAATAGATTTATCATATAAATATTATTAAAGCCAAGAGTATTTTCTTCAGGGTACATTATAAATTGTTGAAGATCATTGGAAATTGGTAATGCTCCATATCGTGCTAGAATATTAAAATATTTTTATACATTCGTTTCGTGTTATTTAATACTTGGGTTGATATACTTACATATAACTTCAACTTTTAAATTTATGAACTGTTGGTAATCATCCAGTATTGTACTATCACTCTCTAATGGAATCATAACGAAACCATAATCTTTATCATTACAGACATATAGTGGAACATCTAAAAATACACAAATTAGGAACGTTTAAAGTAGTTTAAAGAATTTTGTGATTAAATTTTTACCAGATATGTTAGCTTGTAAGGCAAATATGATTATATCATCAATTGGTCCATCATAAAATTCTGAATCCTTAACTTGATATTTCAGAAAATTTGATTCAGATTTTTTAAGATTAATTAAAATAGCACTGTGAATCATAGGCACATTGAAACAACCAGTCTTTTGTCTACGAAGGATCGGTTCGTATTCATCTGTTCGCTTATAATAATAATCTTCAGTCATTCCAGCCCAAAAATTGCTGTACATGCCATCAGATACCAACATAGGAGCAACAATGGTATAATTTTTATAAATCAAATCACTTAAAGTATTAGAGTTGGTCAACAAAATATCAGCATCTAGCAGCTACAGAGAAAAAATCATGAGAATTATTTTCATACTAATTCAAATGCAATAATAATGAAAAAATTACCCAAATATAATCAGCCCAAATATTTCTTGCGTGATTTAATGCAGCTTCGCGTAAAGCTATAATATGCGAAAATCGTTCATTCGACCAGTCAGCAATTCCTTTTTCATCGGAAAATCCATTTGAAGTTTCATCGAATAATATATCAATAGAATGATATTCATCTTCCCTTGACTGCAACCACGAATTCAGGATCTTGATCGAATTGTCGATATTATTATCACTGCGAATCCTAAATATAAAACCAATAATTATTATAATATATTTATTCAAATTTCAATACAATAAACGCCACCTACAGGAGGTAAAAATTGAGATTGATACTACTATTTACCTGTGGTTAAAAGGTAACATTTTATTCCGAAAGTGATCGGTAGCGTTCAAATATTACTGGTATTTTTGTAATCAAAAATCATTTATATAGAGGAATTTTCATTTTTTCATATGAAATTATTAATAAATAATGAAAAATGTAAATTCAAAAATTTATATATTATCCTTTCATTTCATTTTATATGAATTTTTTCGGTTGCAAATTATCATAAATGAAAGTAAGGTTATGCGATGGTTAGGATAATACAAATATACATACCATAAGGATATTCGATCTTTTGGATAATTTTGTTGATTCAAATAGCTTAAAAAATATGGCAGTAAATGAGCTTTATTTCTAACTAATATGGCAATTAAAACTGTAGGCTTTTTAAAATCACTATTGCAAACGACGAATGATATAAAAAAAGAAAAAAGTATTAAAAATTCGATTTGGATTTTCATTATTCTAATAATAGCTACTTTGTTACTAATTAATTAATTAATAAAAATTCAAATCTGAGAGTTCTACAAAAATCTTATTTCCTTAATTATACTCTGTTTTTCTTATTCCTATTTTGTACATTAAACTCTCGAATATGAACACGCGAGTAAGCCCGTCGGTAAAGCAATATTCTACTTTCACGAAGAAATTATTTACGTGAATTAGAATAGTCTGATAAATGACGTTTATATTACAATTTCTCATTTAAGTATAAAAAATTTAATTTTATATAATTCATTATTTATAAAATATACAAATTTAAGGTACATGTGTAAGGCTACATTATCATGATTTATTTGGTTCAGTAACAAGCTCCTTATTACTTTGATTTTCATTATTTTTTACTCTCCTTTTTGGAGCAAAACTCAAGCTCTCTTTATCAAAATCAAGCATCATAATACCTAGATCACCACTATATCTATTTTTCGCTACCTGTAATTAAATTTAATAATTTCTTGTTTTTTTCATTTTTATTATACTATTTCACAATTTAATTTGGTAATTTTCTCACTTGTAAATATTTTTTTCCACGAATATTTGTCAATCTTTTATCTTGTATTATGAGTATATTATCTGCTTCTTGACTAGCTTTGGCTGTACCAAATATTGAAGATATTGATAAATCTTCATTGTCTTTCTCTTTTCTAGGATGTATAATCAATGTAACATGACAATTAAATTTAGTAGCAAATGACCTAAAAGATGCAATTATCAAATCTTGCTTCCAAAACCTGAAAAATAAAAATTTTTTTAAATGTTTAATTATAATTGAATTTTTTGTACCTGTCTATATGTTTTGAATCGTCTGATGTACCCATCATGAATTGAACATTGTCAATTATCACATGTGATATATCATTAACATAAGTAGCATGTTCGACAGCCTAGAATAGAACAGATATTCGAATGCATAGTATAATAATATTAAATTTGGCATTATTTGTTTTACCTTAGTAATATATTCTATTTAACTCACATCCATTACAATTTCAATACTCTGTTGGCCATGAAAAGTCATAAAATAAATAGGTAGTTTTTCAAACGTATCTGCATAGTTATCAAAAGAATCAACAGCATTTTCAAGATTAACTCCAGCCATTTGCTGTAACATGATTTTTGCTAAACGAATATTTCTTATTTCAAAACTACCCCATAATGTGTTGACACCTTGCATAGCTAAATCCAATGAATATTCGCTCATAAACGTAGTTTTTCCACATCCTAGTAAGTATTTCACTTATTAATCTTCTTTATTATTTTCATTTTAATAATATAATCACCTGTCGGTCCTGTTAATACTGTAAATTCGCCTCTCCTGTGACCTTTTAAAATCTTATTTAAAGTTGGATATCTCTTCCATTTTATTCCTTGTGCAACATCATTATTTTGCAAGTCACTAAGAACATCTTGCCTGAGATTTTGAAATGTTGTAATTGCTTTGTGCCACACTGGTTGAGCATTTTGAATAATTTTCTTAAGATCATAACCCATTTCAGTTGCGAGTTTAGGTCTTGGTTGACTTGCTATTGGTCTTACAAAATAACATCTTTTCTCGTTTAGTTTCTTGGCAAAATATTTTGCCGAATCCCAACTAGATTCATCATTATCAAACCACAAAATAAGTTTTTTGAATTTCTCTAAACTAGGCAGTAGTTGTTGAGGTAAATGTCTCAAATGATGTGGTAAACAAATAATAGTATTTGCTAATGACTGAGATAATAAGGCTAATAGATCTTGAATTGTTGGAACTATAATAGCTGATTCATCATTTTTATTTCCTCTGGGCTGATACATGATAAAACCACTAGCATTTGAAATAGGAGTCGTATTTTCTTCTAACGTTATTGGTTGTACTGTTTTGAAGCCAACAACATATTTATCAAAAGCAATAAGAGGGAAATGTAAATTATCTGATGATGGTTCATAAATACAATTTAATCGAGACAATTCCTTTTGTGAAATTGCCTAAAAATTTTCATATATAATTATTTTTAAAGTACTAATTTCTATACAAACCATATTAGAATGCTTACAGAAAATGAAAATTTTTGGGAAAGTGATTGATAAATATCACTAGATATTTCTGAAATAGTTTGACATTCACGTTTTTTCTCATTCCACCTTTTAATAAAATCTCTATTGTAACCTGAACTATGTTTTGAATGTTTATTATCAATCTGTAATTTCAAAAATGTATTCAGAGAATCCCATGATCCAGATTGACCACAAGTGTCACACATGAAGAAACCTGTTGAGTGTATCAAATAATCATTAAGGATCAACTTTTAAAATTTAAGAAAAAAGATTATATTTAAGATCATTAACAAATAACTTTATTACCTGTAGTTTTATTAATATAAATTTTTGGTTCTTTATGGTCTAAATTGCATGAAATGCATTTAAAAGTAACGCACGTGAAACCATCTATAAAATTTACATTTCGTTGCATCAGAGATTTTTTTATCTCCGACAGTGATATACTTTTGTGTGTTTTATTCTCAGTGTGAAACATACGCATAACATTCCATAATTTATTTATTCGCGCATTCGAAAACCCACATGGTATGAATGACAACAAAGACGTATTCATGTTCCGATTTTGTAAAATTAAACCACTTAATAACGATGTCATGGAAATAACATCATAAAAAATATATTCTCTTTAACCATAAGTTGAAAAGTTATCATTCCAAAAACTTTTTATCAGTTTAAAACGATAAACAAATAAAGGAAATAAATTTGGTCAGAATTCATTTTACACCGCTTCTAGCATACGGGACACGCTTGAAAAGCCCAAGAGGGAACTATCGTGAAATTCTGTCTTTAGTCGAGAGGAGGGAAGAATCACATGATATTGTGTGATTCTGATTGGATATTTCTGATTTGCCTATAGCAACCCAACTAATAAAATATTTTTAAAAAATTGTAGAACTTTTATCGTATTTTACGAGAAACGATCAAGAATTTCAATAGAGCACATACAAAATTATATTTATTGCACAATATATAATGAAATAATAAATAAATTTTGCGATTAGGCATACATTTTTAACAAATATAATTTATGCACTAAATTATACAAATACAATTACATACAATAAATTTAAGTATACTTAATTTTATTTACATTTCAAGGATATAATTACATGCATAAAATTATTTATAACAAATATTATGCAGTAGATTATAAATCTTATAAAAACAGAGCAAGAAAAGTATGCTAAATGAGTATTATAAATTGTTTTATATATTCATAAGATCTCATTTAAAATGACCTTGCTCCCTTGAAACATACAATTAATAAATTATAAATACTGCAGCAAAAAGCTTGTTTTAGAAAGATATTAACACAGTTTGTATCATTGTGCTGAATGTGCTATTATTTGCATCGTGTCAAAAATTAATCAAGACAGTATTTCAAAATTTTCTATATTATATTCAAAATGTTTTTCGATGAATCGCTCTACTACCATCTTCATCATATTCTCTTTTACTAATCCACATTCTCTTGAAAGTATCTAAGGATGCTAAAATTGAACCTCCAATCCAAGTACTATATAATCGCTCTTGAGGTGCAGATATCTGTAGAATATTTTCCAAATTTTACAAACAATTACAGTCATTAATCTTATCAAAAATGTATGTATGTACCTTAATTTTTATGTCTTTTGGTGCTAATTTTCGAATTTCCGATAGCAGCCTATCTCCAAAACCCTAAAATATAAAAATTCAATTGATAAAATTGATAAAATCATTAAAATGAGAATAGCATTTTGTAATAATTGTAAAGAATTTACTTACACGGAATAACGTTGAACCTCCAGATAAAACAATATTTTGGAATAAAACTTTTCTTGAATCTAAATCTGATTTTCTTATTGAGTACATTAGAACTTCATGAAGACCTTCACATTCTTCTCCTATTAAATCTGGTCTAAAAAGTACCTCAGGTGCCCTAAATCTTGCTGGACCAATCTGTTGCAATTAAGAAAAATTTTTCCAATTATGAAACTGTTTATGCCACTCTTAAATATTGATATATAATAAAACAATACCTCGAGATGACTTCCATCTGGTAATACATATTGAAACTTTTCTGTTTCAATATTTTCTTCTTTTTGAGGATTACTAGCAAGATAACAAGATCGCTCTTTAATCATTCTTACAATTTCAAACTCTGCAGTTGTTTTGAAATTAACTCCTTCCTTTCTTAATAAAAGCCTTAAAAATCTTGTGACATCTCTTCCTGCTATATCTACTCTCATTATACTATGTGGCATAGCAAAACCTTCATAAATAGGTACAGCATGTGTAACACCATCCCCAGAATCTAACACAACTCCTGTAGTTCTACCTGTTGCATACCTACATAACAATTTATGAATTTATGATTAAACTGCATTGTAACAAATATAGAACACAATAAACTTACAAGCTAAGTACAGCTTGCATTGAAACAAACAAAGCTGGAACATTTAATGTTTCAAAAAATATCTCTGCAGCTTTTTCTCTATTTTTCCTTGGATTAAGAGGAGCTTCAGTTAATAAAACAGGATGTTCTTCACTGAATGTAGATAATTGATCTTTGCTATAAACATATGACCAAATTCTTTCCATGTCATTCCAATCTGTTACAATACCATGTTCCATGGGATACCGTAATGATAAAAGGCCACGATGTTCTTCAGCTATAGGTCCCATAAATAAATCTCCCTCCAAAGCACCAGCCATAACACGAACATGTTTCGGCCTGCCAATACTATGTTGAAAGAAAAAGAAAATTTGAAATTAATTTAACAAATAGAGTACATTTCAAACTTTATCAACTTACTAATTCGGGAATCTACATTTTGGTATCTGGTCACCAGCGAATCCAGCTTTAATAACACCAGAGCCCTGAATTATAATAAAAATTCACAATATTTCAAAAAATAGATGAAATAATTATATTTATTGAGAATTAACAATATAAAAAAATTAAGATGATGAGGTCTACTCTATTATATACATATATATATTGACAAAAACAATCAAATATTGAAATAACTGTAACAATTGTTGCATTTCGAATGAGATTGATGGTTAGAAAAATTTGACGTTACATCGGTGCCGACAATATGGCCAGAATTTTGACACCGAGAAAGAAAGTAATGGAAATAGAATGTTTCACAACATTTAACGAGCACTTACATTATCGATGACTACTGGTTGATTTATCATAACGTCATAAGGTTCCATGACTTAATGTTACTTTGTAATTGTCCGTAAAAAATTAAGAATTCTTTTCAGTGTGCAAAATCTCTTTACGATGATTCGATAGCAGCGGGGTAGGGCAGCGTTGCCATCAGCGCCATATTGAACTGATGGTCGCATCGTAAAGGCTCATCTGCACGAACTACTAGCAAAAGGCGCTATTACGTTCGTATTTAAAAATTATTTTTTGCAATAGATAAACTAAGTAGAGTTTTATAATTAAACATAATTCAATGTTTAGAATAAATAAAATTGAGGAAACTTCTGTAATCTAGTTAATTTTTTTATGATAATTCACGCTTATTTTTCATCCATAGCTAGTGTAAGAATGGAAACAAAGTCCAATAGGAATATACAGATTTTATTTTTTTCAGTTATGAATAAATTTGTTACTCTTTGATTGAGATTCCTATTATGCATTTTCAATAGTAAAGATGTTATATCTGTTAAAGAAACAATTGAAGTAAGTTTCATGGTTCAAATTGAAACCTATGCTTATTTATAGCTGTACGAACAATTTTTGCATTTCGATTAAGTAGTACAATGTAAATAATATAATACTTGACTTAAAGTATAAATATTCACGTCACGGCATCAATTGATTTCTAAAAAAGGTTGAGAAAGTATTTTAAGTACATATATATTCTTATTGTTAGTCCTCTTTATATTATTTTTTAAATTATAACGGAATCTAATTTTTGGTAGTAAGAAAGTTACTCTACTTAAATTTACTTTTCTAGTTGAAAGTCTTTTATTGCTTACGGCGATTAGATATGTAATTAATTTACCAATTATACATAGATACCGAGCTCGGTGATATAAAGAATTTGTATTGAATCAATTATCAACGTGAAGTAAATATTATCTATTGTATGTTAGGAAATTATTCACAAGGAACAATTATCTCTTACTAATTATTGAAGGAAACTGTATAATGATAATATGTTTTCTAACATTTCAACATTATAGATAATTATGTTTAATTGTTTAGCGTGAGCCGAACTCGGCGGTACTGCAATGCCGAGACAACTCGTGACGCAAACGAAGCAAGCCTCGTATTTGCGTCCATTTACAAAAATCAGATTAATATTCTGACTCCCCAATGGGGAGTGTATCAGATATTAAGCTGATAAGAACAGATACTACACTTTGATCTTAGCCATTTGGCCGAGAAGCGATACTGGATTTTAGTTTTTACAGGGTATTTATCCAATCGCTTACTGAATTTTACATGCGAGAAGTCATAGTGATGTGCGCCATCTAGCGTCGGGTAAAAGATAGAGGGCTCTATCTGTCATATTTTGATCACCATTCACGAACCACGCGTGCCGATGTGTGTTTATTTTCAATCTGAAAACGAAAGAAGAGTATAGTTAGTCAATATTTGTATAACATTTGATAGTTAATAATATTTATGTCAGGATGTCAGACATAATGAAGTGAAAATAAGTAGTATTGTAGTCAAGAGTGTTAATAAAAAAGTGATCACGTGCAAAGAAAAGTAAAAGTATATAAGGTGTTATGTATATCTACTGAAAGAAGATAACTTATTGTATCAAATATGAATGATCTAGATGATGATGCTCTTCTAGAGGAAATAAAAGCATTAGAAGAAGCTCTTACTTATGATAAAGCTTCTACCAAAAATCTTATTTCTAATGTGAATGAACTACGATCATGGAATCATGAAGGAACAAACATAGCTTCATTTACAGAAGAAATAAAACAAGATGTACATGAATCAATACTCTGTGAATCAAATTTGTCACATGCTGAGAAAGCTTATAATTTCAATTCAGTACTCATAGAACATTTACTAAAAGCTTATGAAGAAGTAAGTAAAAATTTGGAAGATTGTCAAAGGAGATTAGACACTGTTGAAACATGTCTAAAAAACGAAAAATCTTCAAAAGCCAAAACGAAAGTTGTTAGTGTTGGAATGCCATATTTCAAAGATAAATCTTATTTTGCAGCAAAGCCAAATTTTGATGCTCAAAGAAAACAAACTAATGGAGAGTTACAAGTGGCAACTCTTCAAAAAATATGTCTTTGGACTATGAAAGAAAGATGTATGCTTTTAAAAGCTATTTGTCAGGAGGTACTGAACAGTAGACCAGATTCTTATAAATATTTTGACATTGGCGAGATTGAATTATTTTATGCTCATCTCGATAAAGCAGTTGCTGATAGTCATTCTTTGATACCTAGAGAATTAAAAAAAATGTTCAAACCAATAGGTTCAAAAGAATACGACTGGCTCAAAATTGCTTTGGAAAATTTTGATAACAAACATTCAGATATCGAATGTTATGTTATGTGGAACAGCTATTTACATCCAGACATTAATAAGACAAAGTGGACACAAAAGGAAAGTAATGCATTATTAAGAATAGCAAGTATGAACAATTTTCAAGACTGGGATAGTATAGCCAAAGAATTGAATACTATGAGAAGTGGTTATCAATGTTTTGTGAGATACAATGGTATCAAAGGAAAATTAAAAAATAAAATATGTCATTGGACTTTGAATGAAGATGAAAAATTGAAATGTGTAATAAATAATTTGAAAATAGGAGATTATATTCCTTGGAGCGAAGTAACACAATACATGTATCCAAGAAGTAAACAGCAGGTTTATTTCAGATGGACTTACAGTTTATGCCCTCAAGTAAAAAAAGGCAGATTCACACATGAAGAAGATGAATCTTTAATAATGGCAGTTACAAAATATGGAAATAATTTTAATAAAATATCTGCTTCTGTTTTACCACATAGAACTCATATTCAATTACGTGAACGTTATCAGACATTAATTGCAAAAGAAAAGGGTGAAATGAACATTTGGACTATAGATGAAGATGAAAAATTAATTAATTTATTTAACGAACTTGGTCCCAAATGGTCTGAAATTGCGCTCAATTTTCCATCTAAAAATAGAACTCAAGTTCGACATCGTTATCGTGCCATTAGCAGGTGGGCAAGAAATACAGAAACTGAAACATTGTATAATTCAGAATTTAGGAATGAATTGAAAGATACAAGTAATGATTTTACAATAGCCCAGAAATTTGAAACAAACGATATTGAATTGAGTGAAATTGACAAACAACTGATTGAATATTTTCAATTCATCTTAGTTATGCAAACAAAAGCAATGAATAATCTAACAATCCATAGTGTGAAAGATTTAGATGAAAATGTTAAGCAACTGTATGATGTATTAAAATCATTAGATGCATCACTTCAGTTACCTGAAAACATTCACATAAAAAATTTATCAGAAGTAGATATACAACTTTTACAATCATTAAAATCACACATTGCAGAAACAAATAATAAAAAATATGATAGTGAATTTATTGAAAGAATTAGGTTAAAAATGTTTGGCGTCTCTGATGATGCAAAACAACATTTTGTACCACCACCACCTTTTGGAATACGTAGTATTAAAGATTCAAGAAAGCCTCTTAGTACAATAAATTATCCAGTAATTAAAGAGGATCATGAGAAAGCCGAAAGGCCATTTATACTTGAAACACCAGCAGAAATTCTCAAATTGGTTGGATTAGAAGATGATTTAGAATTTGAAAAAATTTCACGAATGTTAACTTCAAATTCAGATACTGAAACTCGTGAGTTCACAAAGAGAAGAAGTATTAATTCTACCTTGGAATTGAGAACTGTATTAGTGTCCCATGATGAGAAACACTTATCAAATGAGAGAGAAAATTTAAATGAAGATCATTTGAAATTTTTTAAACCGAGTTTTGCTACAATTTTGGGGTACAGATATTTAAAGTCATTTATAGATTTTAATAATTTTGAGGAATCAATAAGTAAAGAAAATAATATTTTGATTGAAACTGAAGAGGAAGTAGAAGCTTATAATTTATTAAAAAAACGTTTGATATATCTTTTTCAATATGTTGCGGATATGTCGTCAATTGTTTTGTTGGGTGTACATGGAAAAACAACAATATTCAATAATCTTAATGTAGAACAAAAGCTCGAAAGTAATCCAAGAAAGAGAAAACAATGCGTAGAAAAAATTTCATCAAAAAAATCAAGAAAAAATTCTTGAAACTATTTTATCTTATTTTTGTTAGAGAAAAAAATTATTCATTCTTTCTCAAGAACATAAGTTATGTTTGCTTCTGAATTTATATTGATCTAAGTTTATTGAAAAATAATTAGCGTATAAAACTAAATTTTTCATGTATTTTTTTATGTAATAAGTGTTTAAAATCAATACATTTATTTTATATATATAAGAAATGAGATAATGTTGTTACATATGTTTCTAAAATTTTAATGTCTTACATGAATGAGTTTTGTATCTTTATTCTTTCATGAGAAGTTTTTCTTGGTGAAAAACTGGACAAAACTAGTCATATAATACTTTCACTATTATCTACTGTATACATTGTATTGTCAGAAGAGAAACTGTGGAAATGATGTGTATGAATAAAACATTATGTTGTATATTAAATGCACACATGAGTTTTAATTATAAAATCCTACTATGAGTATAACTATGATTGAATGAAAATTGAATTTTTGTTTATGAAAAGTGGTAATACAAAAGTTAACAAGAGAAGAGAGCATGATCAAGTTATTATTCACATTATTTATATTTTTATTCTCATATTAAATATTTTTAGTATGAGCAAAATTATTTTTTCTTATGGGTTGAATTGCTGAAACCAGTCAGAATTACTGCCATTCCTGCCGAGAAGAAACCCCACATAATTATGTTGGCTTCAAAATTGCTAAACACCGATCTTATATTATCTAAAACTAATTTAAGTGGTACATTTGTTATTTTTATGATTGGTTTATCTTGAATAATTTTCATTTTTGTTAAATATTGCAGCAATGATTGATCGTCATGACTGAGAATGGGGAAATAATCACCCATTCTTTCTCTAGTCCACCATGCTTGCCTGAAAAAAGATATTTCGATGAAAATATTACTTAAAATCAAAAGTTGAATTACAATTGTTTCCTCACGTTTGGCTCCATGGGGTGTAGTGGTAATGATAAAGACTGGCTTTGATAAACTTTGGTGGTTTGTTCTGAAACGGACTTTCTAAATTATTTATCAAGGCTAATACTTCTGATTGTCCACTAAGTAAGCGATAAGCCAATGACATTAACCAAGGATTTTGATTATACGATGCTAAAGCGGCAAACCACATTTGCCAATCTAAACGTGGTTGGTGAGGTGCTAAAAAATTACATTTATATTTTAATATTTGTTACACAGTAATATTATTCACAAGTAAACTTACCAACAAATGGTAATGAGTTATTGACATTTCCTGGTTTATATAAGAATTCATATTCTTTCCAAGGTCCATCAATACTGTCACTTCCTTCAATAACAACTTCTGGACGACCATTGACACCTGTCATATGTCTAAATAGACCATAACTATTCACTAAATGTAAGTGATCTAATTTTGCATGGATTTGTTTCAACTGAACCGGTACTGTTGAATTATGTGATGAATGTAACATCGAAAAAGGTACCTGGAATTTTGAAAATATTTAAGTAAAGTAGATATTTGAACAATGTAAAAAAATGAATAATCTATGTATCCAACTTACAACACTTAATGCAAAAACAAAGAACACTAAAGAAGTATAAATAAGAGTAACAAAAGTTGTAAAAAGTTTCTTCCCCTTGGTAGATCTAAGACAATTAGTTACAGCATCAACTGCTGTAAAACCTAATGATGCCATACCAATAAATATTGATGTGGGGATGACACGTGATAAAATGTAATCGAAACGTTCTTTTGTGAATCCTGTCAACATATTATAATATTATTAATTAAATTTGATCTTCATAAAAAAAATAAATGATGCAAATCATGGATGTACTCACTAATTTCAGATTGTATAGTATAATCAGATGTGAATTTGAGATTGTAATATATATGTGTTGCATAAAGTATACCAGAGTAAACTAATATATTGATGACAGTAGAAAAATGGTTCGTAATAGATGTTGATGTGTCAGCTGATTTAGATTTTTTCTTGTAGAAAAATTGGTCATCCAATAGCGATATACACAGGCATATAGTCAAGAAGTTAAAGAAATTGTAATTTCCAGTTAAAATGATACAGAGTTGTAAGAAAAGCTAAAAATATAATATATTATTTTTTAGTAAGTGTGAATTAGTATGAATTTCAGATCTAAAAAAAATGTATCTTACTTGACTGTAGAACGCTGTTATGCGCACTTTTCTATTCGGGAAGAAAAATAAGAATGGAATAGCTAATTCAAATACATTTACAAATACAGTTGTTAAACGCAAGATCCATGGTGCCAGATGGTGTGCGTACCATGCTAATGGAGTAGGAATGCATTGACTTTCAAAATGAACTGAGAGAGCTGAAATAAAAATGTAATAAATTACATTGTTTAAGAAACATATTTTGATTTCTCACCATCTAATTTCCACCACATAGGACAACCTGAAATAAGTTTCACAACTCCACTAGAAAACATAACACGGAACAGTAACCAACGAATAATCCAAAAGGTTACAGTATCGCTAGGTGTACTTATTTTTCCACGAGAGGAATACCAGAATGGTGCTACAATGGTACATAAAAACCCTACTTCAAGTAGTAACAAGTCCCTGTAATTATTATAATCTTTATAATAAAAAGCATGTACACATTGTTATTAATAAAGAAAAATATAAAAATTTTAAGATTTACCATTGATACCACATAAATAATTGACCTATTTGATACAATGAGAAGTACAGAGCCCATAGTACTGCAAATACAGAAGATATGCAATATCTTTGTGAAACAAACCTGAAAGGTTAAAAGTGGATATGAAATACCATAAATTCTCATTTACTAAAATTGAAATATGCGATCATATAGTATAATTATCATTTTTACCCTGCAAATGACAGACATATTCCGACAAGTGATAAGACATCAAGCATATATTCTACATTCAATCCCAAATATGGAGCAAACCATAAGAAAGTAGGTTTCTGTTTCAATTTTTGAAGTAAGGGTGCACGAGTTTTGAAATCCAATTGTGTTCTTGCAGGTAATATGCCATTATCTCCATATAAACCTATAATAATAAAAATATAATAATTACTATTTTTTGGTTTGAGACAAAAGTATAGTTTTGATCAAAATTTATAACAAAATTTCATTAGCAGCCGCTTTTACAATAAACAAAGAAATATCGAATTACTTACCTGGAATTTGGATGTAGAAGCTGAGAAATGCAAAAAGGTATATAATGCATATTCCTCGCAGAAATAGATTACGTGTGTATCGTACTTGCACCATAATTACGTTAATCAATTTGCTGCGATCAAATTTTTTAAAACCTTAACATTTATTAATAAATAATGAAACTGACAAGATAACAGTGAACACGATTCTTATGCTAACTTAGGCCAAGTTAGACAAGCCGTGTAACGCCGGAGTGATTTCGCGCACAAACACTATAAAAGCGCAACATCACAGAACCGGCTCATGGTTACGGTTTCAGATCCTGATCAGTTTGTATGTATTGGTATTGGACGCAACACAGCCGTACGATACGTGCGAATATCTGCGCAAATGTTATGCGCATGTACTGTTATATATGTAGTACCGGTACGAAGGAATTTATATTCTTTAATCGGAATAATTTTGTCGATTAAGTCATCGAAATTATGAAACTATGGAATTTTTGCTCAATATTGAAACATGGAAAATAACAAAATATTGTATCGGATAAGTAATATTGCGAATATCATTCAAACACAAATATGTACAGTATAATTCATTTGAAAATGAAAGAGTATACTAATGACAAATCTTTCGAAATTATCACCAAGATAAAAAACTGTTAAAAGCAGTTGTAATTTCTAAATATAGACCACTTTAAATTGCAGAAGCTGGTAAAAGTAAAACATATGTTGAGGAAGTCAGTCCTATGTTGTAAGAAAAGATAAAATATATTTTTTTAAAAATTAGGTTGGTACATTTGATTCACAAAACGGATACAAATACCTGTGTTTCGCTATCATAAAATATATATATATGTATATATATATATAATTTTAAATTCAACTTTTGAAATAATTAGAATAAAATATAAATAAAAAGTTCGAACGAATTATCAAAAATTATTAATTCTCTTTTTTCTTGGGTTATGAACAACTTTCGGCTGGTTCGATTATAAATTTTTCACAGTATTACCGACAGAGTATTGCAAAATTGGAGAAGACGACGAATCTTCCCCTTTTGAATTGATACATGTGTAAATTACAATGTATTGTTATGACAACCGTAACCACATCAACCATAAGTCTCAAAAACAACTGGGAGCTTTGGTTATTCCAGCTTATCTACAATAAGAAATTAAATTATTTTCCAATATTATAAATATGGCTGTAATAGAAGGAGATGATATTTATTCTGGATATAATGACTATCCATTAGTTTATAATACTAAAAATCTCGATCAAGATGAATATATTCAAGAAGCTATTAAAACTGGTTATGGTAATAGGCTGATTGTATGTATTTTTTTCACGTTTATTCGTAATTTACTTTCTTTATTACTGTTTTATTATTTCTCTTTTAGTATACACCAAAAACACCGGGTACTGCTATGCGTTTAGGGACTTCAAGTGGGGTAAATTATTTTGTTTTGTACATTAAACTTTTTTATTCAATAAAACTAAATAAAAATTTCCTAATTATATAGTATCAAAGAGGAAGTACAACAATGACAATTCGACCTGGAACAAGTGGGTTTAGACCTATGACAGCTGTAAGAGGTGCTGGATATACCAGTAGTAGTCGACAACCGTTTGATCCACTCAATATGGGTAATAATCGTGGACCTGCTCCTCCTTTAGAAACAGGAAATGAAGACACGTAAATACAGTGAAATTGAACACAAGTTAGATTTCTTGTTCATTACTTCTTCTATAATTATTTATTATTTTCAGGCCAGAAGAAAAAATCAAGGTAACAGAAAGAAAAATAATGAATTTGATAGAAAGCTCAGCAGAAGCTGCTGTAAAAAATAATGTGAAAGTTGCTCTAGAGAGAGCTAGAGAAGCTTCATCTAGGGAAAGAGCTTTAATAAGATTACAGGAGCAAGCTGGGCTTAGCGACAATCACAATATCGATTTAACTTTTGCTGTAAGATTCTTGAGATATCTCAAATTTATCAACTCAAATTTTTACTTCAAACTATGCTTCTTAATGTCCATCTAGGTTTTGTTAAATTTAGCAATGCAATATACAAATAATGGAATGTATACAGAAGCAATAGCCACCTATCAAGCTATTACAAGAAATAGGATGTTCAATAACAGTGCTAGACTCAAAGTAAATATGGGGAATATATATGTTAAGATGGGTCAATTGTCGCAAGCTATAAAAATGTACAGAATGGCTTTTGATCAAGCTCCTACTGCACATAAGGATTTGAGGTATAACTTATCTGAAAGTAAAGTTATAGTAATTATATTGCAATATTCATATAGCATTCTTGTCTAATTTTAATTTACGTTATAATTAACACACTTATACTCCCAGAATAAAAGTAATGCATAATATTGGGATGCTATTTGTGCAAATGGGTCGATTGGAAGAGGCTGCTAATAGTTTTGAGTGGGTAATGAGAGAAAGAGCAGAATTCAAAGCTGGTTTACATGCGCTATTATGTCATTTTGCTTTGTCTCATCGAGATAAAATGAAAAGAGCATTCTTAGAGTTGTTGGAAGTACAACTTAATATTGATCAAGAAGATAAATATAGTATAAGTACTGTGAGTTAGAAATATTTCTTTTCATGCTCTAAAATGAACAACACACAATACTATTTGCACTGATATTTTCATTTGTATAGTCAAGACAGAAATCTTTTTCTAAATAAGTTTTTTTCAAAAAATTAATTTATTAAAAAGCTCGGTAAGGTTTCTCGCCGAGTACATATATAATTTACATAAGTTATTTAATATAAATAAAGAAATTTCTTTCATATTTAAAGGATTCTTCTATAATTGAAAATTATGGTTTTTTACAGGATGATATTAATGCTAATTTACTGAATGAAGTTATCAGAAATGATGAATTAGCAAAACTAGAAAAAGAATTAAAATTAGAGGCTGAAAAAACAATATTATGTGCTGCCAAATTGATTGCTCCTGTTATTGAAGATACCTTATCATCAGGATTTGCATGGTATTGTAAGAATAAAGTTTAAAACAATTTTTATAATTAAAACAAGTTCAAATAAAATTTTAGGTGTGTTGATGCTATTCAATCTTCAGCTTATGGGCCATTGGCAGCTGATCTAGAAATAAATAAAGCTATGGTATATCTTCATAATAAAGAAACTCAATTGGCAATAGAAACGCTTAAACTTTTTGAAAATCGAGAAACTAAAGCCAATAGCGCAGCCTTAACTATGCTTTCTTTTACGTATTACCTTGTAAGTTTTTTTTACCAATTTTTGATTATATAGAGCTATGATTTTTTATACTTACATTACTGTATTTATATTAGCAAGGAGATTATGAACAAGCTGAACGGTACGCGGTAGCGGCTCGTAATGTGGATAGTTATAATGCCGCTGCTTATGTAAATCTGTCGGCTTGTGCATTTAGAAAAAATGATTTTAATACAGCGAGAGAACTTTTATTATGCGCATTAGACACCGATGCCGGACATGTTCAAGCTCTTTATAATTTAGGTACTCTCGATTTTTTATTAATAAATAATGTCATCAATGATAATGTTGATATCAGCGTTACTTATTATATTTTATTTAGGTTTAGTTTACAAAAAGCAAAATTTATACGAAGAAGCCTTGGAGTGCTTTTGGAAACTCCGTAATATAGTGAGATATGATCCTCAAACTTTATATCAAATTGGACATTTATGTCAACTTCTAAATGACGTGGATCAAGCATCAGATTGGTAATTTTTGTTTATTTTTAAATTTCCAAAATCAATCAAATTCCAGGGAACCGAGTTTATTTGTGTTGTAGGTATAATCAGCTATTGGGTATAATACCTTCTGATCCTGGTGTTCTTCAAAAACTTGGTGAAATGTACGATAGTATTGGTGATAAACAGCAAGCTTTTCAATTTTATAGTGATGTAAGTTAATAATAGTGATTCAACTCATGTAAAAGACAGTTGTTGCTATTTGAATTATTATTACATTTTAAACATTTGTATTACTTAGTCTTACAGATATTACCCTGCAAATTTCGATGTGATAGATTGGCTTGGTTCATATTTCGTATCAATGCAGGTTTGTCAATTGTTACTAAACAGCAGTCAGTCATATTATATCAGATACTCAATTCTTAAATTCATTATAATGTTATATATATTTGCAGGTTGCTGAAAAGGCATTACCCTATTTTGAAAAAGCAGTTGAGCTTGCCCCTGATGAACCTAGATGGAGGTTATTTGTTGCAGCCTGTTTAAGACGCACTGGGCAATTCCATAAAGCCCTAGCTGAATATCAAAACATTTATAATAGATTTCCCGAGAATATTGAATGTCTGAAATTTTTAGTTCGGTTATGTAGTGATTTAGGGTTAAAGGAAGCACAGACTTACTCGTTAGAATTAAAAAAGGCAGAAAAGGCTAAAGAATTGAAAGAGCGGCAGGGGTCGGGTCGTCCGGGTTCTAGAAGAAGCAATAGTGGTACATCGTCACGTGGAGGTTCCGGTATGAGTATTTTATCCGATCACCGTGCGAGCCCTACACTGTCTGGAAAAAAAGATCGACGTGGATCGAATAATGGAAATTCTATACAACCTCACCGAAATTTAACTGGGGATATTTCGTTGAATTCATCTTCAGAACATGACGGTCTAATTGGTAATTACAATTTTTATACGATGTCCCGTATCTAGTGTTACCCTTTAATTGATTATTAACATTAGCTGTTATATTTCTGTACTTACATTGCGCGGTTTTGTTAAATACGCAAGCTTAACCAAAATAACATACGTATGGTATTTGTAATACTGTAGTGGATTAGGGATTGTAGTGGATTTATATTGCTGCTAAATCGTTTCAATCAGTTCACGTAATTTATTTTATCATGGCATACATTCTGTGTTTCGTGAATCAAAAGATTGAGAGTTACTTAGGTTAATTAATATTGATTCTCTGCTGTTGCAGGTACTGGATTTAGCGATCTCGTCGGACCATTACCGATTCGACCTATGACTTCAGCTGGAAAGAAAGATGACGATTTCGGAGATGAAAAACTTGGTGATGATTTACTACCCGAATAACTTTATTTTCAAACAATCGGTTTTAGACCCTTGTGAAACGTGTACGTAAGTGAAGTATTTCTTACTTGTGCTCGATATAACGAATGATTAACATTCATTCAAAAAAGGAATCTATAAGTGCATTGTTATCAGAGAATGGCTATTGATTCGGTTACATAATGGTAATCGAATGGTTTACCTGTTACGCGATTAATTTCTGTATGAGATAAGAGTGAATACATGCCGGTATATGCATTATGAACTTCATTTGAAGCAGAGAGGGTCAATCAATTGTTACATTCTAAATTTAAACGTCACGCCGATCGCTTTAATCAGACTCATTCAAATGGTGCTTATATATCGCTCTATGGTAGGATGTCACGTCGCTGTCTCGTGTGTGGATAATAGCGCAGTAGCCAGAATCATCTTGTAGACTCACACGTGTCCATTAAAAATGAATTTTGAGTGAAATTAGAAATTAATGTACCAATAATATAAAGATATTCCATATAACTTATGGCATAGATTAATATAAATGAATTATGACCGATAGGGCAAAAGATATCGAAATCGTCATTTTGTAATGTACATATTATTTTTTAACATCAGTATATAAGCAAAAAAAAATTGAAGATCTAAGAAACTGAAAAATATTATAATTATAAGAAATAACCGCGGGATTGAGACTTGCCGATTAACAGGCAAGTTGTTCAAAAATGCCACGTGATCACTTCACGTAACCGAACGGATTGTGTGAATTTATTAGATACGCCTGCGCGTTTCGTATCGCATAGTACAATGACCTCGGTAATATATAAAATAAAAAGCAATCATAGATTGTTGTTAAAACAATAGTACCTTGTAAATAATTGAGCAGTAACTCAAATATATATCAATAGTGTTACAAACGGGAAATACTTTTTTTCCTTTATTACTACATCTCGCGTACAATTTGAATGCTTCGAAAAATTCAGCATTTACCAATTTATCGTCAATAGCATATTAAACTACGTAGCCAAATCTTCTGATGTTTAATAGTTAAAATACTGCCTGGAAGTGGTATAAAAAATTCACCGTCGATATTTCAAGGTCCATAATTTTCCGATACGATTTTTTTTTAATAATCGGTGTAACTTTTTTCTTAGGACGTAGAAAATTTCACTTTTTATACTATATTAATCTTTACCAATTTGTATCGGACCGGTTTCGAAGGTGGGGAACAGAGGTTAGCGCACGCGCTCATCGCTCTCACGGACGGCACGCGATAAAAAGCTTTCGTATTCGCGAAGGTGCGAGAGGCGAGTCGAGTGTCGCGCGTAGAGGCTCGGCGTGTCGATACAGTAGAAGCAAGAGGGGGGAAAACCGGGTAGTAGGAAGGAGCGAGATAGCGTGCGCGCGCTCGCCCGAGAGAGGGAAACCGAGTGTTACCGCCGGGGACATCAGGACTCTAATCTGCGTCCGGAGGCACGTACGGTGGGAAAAGCGGCGTTCCTATCGTCAAAACAGTGCTGTCCGATACCAGTCGACGACGTGACGGTCGAGTCGTCATATCGACGTGTGTGCACGTCAACCGAGAAGGAAATTTCATTCGCACGCGCGTGCTTCGTTCCTTACCGCTGCATGTGATCGTTCCTAGTTTTCATTCGCCGATTTACTTATTATTTTCATCTATCAAGATTTTCCAAATCGGCACCAAAACGACAAATTGGTGCAACGTGCGAGAAGAGTTTCGACGACCAACGACGCGAGCCAACTGGAATTTTCGGCTACCTGCACCGGATTAGCGAGTGGTGAGTTTTGAATTTTTTTTTCGAATTCTTGTTAGATCATTACATGAGTTAAGCAGGCTCGCCAGTCCTTGTCGAGAATTTCGGCACTACTTTCGTCACGTTGGTGTTTATCGATTGCGCGCGCGCGCGCGCGAATCGGGGGTACCGGAACGATTGGAAGTGTGCATATACTTTCGTGGGATTCAAGTGTACTTCTAATTTCCAATTCGTTGGCGAAAAAAAGACGGCTATTCATTCGCGCGGAGATTGCGACAACGTGAATTATTTGCGCGCGTTCGCACGCGCACGCGTGCTCCAATGCGGGTTAGAAGCCTGCTCTCCGTACTCAAAACAAATATAAATTCGCGAATCTCGGAGCGATACCAAGTTAATTTCGCGGGAATTATATTACGAGATCGTCGATCGAGTCAACCTTCCTTTTTCTCTTTCGTGTTTTTCTCACGTCGTTTAGTTTCGTTCTGTTCGTTTCGAAAAGCAGATACGCTCCACGAGCTTCATCGATATCCCTCTTCTTACTTTTCGCAAGATCGCGGCTTATTTACTTTGCGTAACGGAACCACGTGAGTCCTTGAAAGGTTACGCACGTGCGTACTTTTACACGTTTCCTTTTTTTTCTCGTTTGCGCTACGGCGTTACAAGTATCTCGCGTACTTCCAATCGACGTTATTTTTCTACTTGGTCGATTCCGACGTGACAGCTCGCGATTAAAAAAAAACGAAAAAGAATTTTACAACAATGCAGTTTCAATTAGCATTTTTTTGCGATTCAAATTTCTCGCTCTCGAGTATCGAGTTCTTTCTTTTTATTACTTCAATTACAACAGCAATTACACGAAATCAAAGCCGACCTTGTCCTGCAATTTTCGAGACACCGATAAGCTCGAAAAAAATCATTGTCTCGGATAAAAATTATCAAGATTGAGTATCTCCGAAAATTATATCTGTTTCGAGCTGTGAGACACGGGTCTCAACACGTGTTCGGTCCGAGATTACCAACCTTCGATTCGGAGCGATCGCTAAACGCACGGTAACGGATACTCCAATTTCAAAACGATTTCGATGAAAATTTTTAATCTTCCGTAGTGTCTCGCACGCACGAACACACGTGCGCTTCTAATTACCCATTCGGAACGCTACTCGTTTAGAAAACGATAAAACCGTATAACGCGAGCGATAACATTGCAGGTTTTATTGCTATTATCATTTTTCCGATCGTTCCTCCGACCGCGTTATCTCTCTTTCTCTTTTGCACTACCGGAAGTAAATGTATTACGGTAAATTAATTGCGTTAAGTACGAAATAACGTCCCGAAGACGCTCGCGCGATAAAAGTGTAATGAGCTCGCGAGAATCGACGATAGATCGAGCGAGTTCGGGTCAATTCGCGCGAATTACTATCCGTTGACACAGTCGCGCGTTGCGCACAATTGACTTTAATGGGTAGCCTTTTTAGAAGAACGGCCCGCGCGCGGTCACTCGTCGATGACAAGCGAGCGCGCGCGTCCTGGTCACCGTCACTCTGCCCAGCCGACTCCCCGGGATTGATCACTCCCCAGAATGTTCTACTAAACGCGCACAGTATGTGTCGCTCGCATCACGCGCGCTCAACGAGAAAGACGAGTTCACGCCCCCTTCTCGATTATAAACGACCGCTCTATAAAAATCATCTTTTCCTTTAATAGCAGAAGGTCGGGGCCGATCGATTGCCTATCTTCCGACTCGTCTCTCCGCCGTAAACAGACAAGCGGCTCGGCATGGGAGCGCGAAATCGGTACTAGCGTAAAAGGGAGTAGTCGCGTCGAATTTACGGGGTCGCGGTTGATAAATCGATCCAGTTTATCGAACATTTTTCTGGACTTTCGACTTTCGCCGGGTCTCTCTCTCTCTCTCTCCTCTCTTCTCCTCTCTGTGCGCGAACGAACCAGAAAAGCGAGATTCAGCGGGCGAGAAAGAGAGGGGGCATACAGGGCAAGGGATTAAAAAAAATGGAGATAAGTGGGGGAGAAAGAGGTGAACGGAGAGCGAGGAACGGGGAGGGAGACGCGTCGAGGAATTATGTAAATAAGTAACAGACTGTGTGTCTCGGTCACGAGAAGGAAGTGTCTCGGCGCTCGCGAAAGCGCAACTTCTCCTCGCCGCGGAAACTCCTCGATCGTGCCGTTACAATTAGTCGAGAAGAATCATTAGACGCGACGCAACAGACGCGCTCACTCGACACTCGTCCGTCGTTCGTGCAACGTCCTCCTCTGTTACGTGGGTAAGACTCCGCTTCATCTCGCCGATTATTTCCGTGAAACATCTTACCGGTCTTATCTTTGCCGTTTCGGGGCGCCAAATAAATAAATATTTCGTTCTATTCTTATCGACGTCTCGAGTGCGATCTATTATTTTTTCTACCTCTCTCGACATTTCCCTGCGGAGACGGAATTTTTATAATCGCCATTTCGAAGAGAGAAAAAGATAGCAACTCGCTCGGTCGCCCTTGATTCGCGAATTCGCGACTCTCGAGTGGGAGTTCTTGCTTTTTTTATTTTCTTACCGGGCGTCTTATCGATAGTATTAATTATGGCTAGGTACGCCGGTATTATCTAACAGCATCGGAAAAATTTTACATGCATAGATAAAGCTTTCGACGGGTCGTCGCGATAAAGAGCGAATCGTACGATCGCGTCGGATTCGTGTATAAAGATTCGTCGGATAAAAATCTTATTATAGTACCGTAAATTTTATTACGCTCTTTATTGTACCAAACTGCGTCTATCGAACGATCGATCACATTTTTCTCGAGATCTATCGTTGTGAATTCCTTTCCACGTAAATTCATAAACACACGCACACAGGCGAACATACACCCACACAAACAGAGCTAGACGCGCATTGCTTGATGGTTGACAGGGATACACCGATGCTCGCACACATTCTTACACCGTTGATTACCTGGTTTAGTTGGACTACCCATATCGGATATACACCGGATATTTTTACCAGAGGACCCGATCGTAAAAATGAGTTTCAGTACAATATTTTCTCAAACATTTTTATTACAACGACAATAAAGATCGATAAATGGCTCGACAATGACGATAACCGATTTCGATCGTTCGTTTCAGGTCCTGAAGGTAGTATCGACAAGATGGTCATACCGAGCGATCACGTTCTCCACGATGCGATTCAGGTGGCTCCGCTCGAGCTCCCGGACGAAGCCAGGCGACGAAAGGTGGGTTCTATTCGTCGATACGAGACGAATCGGTAACGGGGAAAAAAAATGAAAAACAGATTCGTCCTCGTCGGAACCAACATACGGGCGCGCTCCGATTCGAACGTCTAAAAATAGAGCTCGACTAGCGAGTATAAACACGCGAATTAGGAAGCACGCGTATCGCGCTGACGATTTACACGCGTGGCACGCGTGTACCCAAACGTCTCGACGTTTTTTGCTCGCGACATCCAAGAGGAATCACGGCGAACGTATGGGTTCTCGACGAGCAAACAGATAACTACAACTTTTTCGGCTAGCTGCGTGTACAATAACAAACTTGACGGGGTGAGAGCTCGTTCGTCGTTTCTTATCTGTCTCTAAACAATTCCCGGGTCACGGTTACGTGTCGTGGTTCGCTAGAGCAAACAGTGCCCAAGGAGCTCGAACTTGAAAATCACGACGCGATCACGTTAAATTTACGAACCCCGCGTGGGAAATTTGCATTTTCCGTTTACACGCTCGCGGCTGATCGATATTTTTCGAGGCCCCCTTTTTTCTAATTGCGTTCGGGAGCGTACTCGTCACGTGTCGTCTGTCGCGTCGAGATACCTCAATCCCGTCTCGTTCTCTTTCTCTCGCTCTTTTTCCCGCTCCCTCTCGTTCCGGCTCTTATGTACATAGATTCGTGAAGTCAAACGTTGCGTAATCGGGGCTTCGTACACGCGAGTCTCGTACGACCAAACAGGTTCACTCGTATCGTTATTATTGTTATTTCCCTATTTCACTAGAGATGGTTTTAACTTTTATCGATGTTTTTCGCTCTTTTTAAAAATCAGCGCGACAATCGTGCGACGAATCGAGCCATTTCGCGGAATGAAAACATTCGAAGAGTCGAGAAGACTTAATTTATTAGACGCATTACAATTGCAAAATCAGTGTCAACGGAGAAACGGAATTTTAGGTTATCGTGACGCTCGTTTCGCGGGCGTCAAACGGTCATACAATCTTATTTGTTTTATCGCGTAACCTCGAAGTCGCGAAGGGGTTATCGGTCTCCGATATAAAATTCTTCTTTTTTCGTTGTCGCGTAGCCGTCGCTGTGAATTATTCGATTCTTTATCGGTACTTAGATTAGCGAATTTTCAGCGATCGACGATGAGAGATCGTCGGGAAGCTCGATATTGCTCTCTTCGTTCCCACGAGAATCTACCTTTTTTCGATATTGGGCAACGGTGACTTTCGAAAATGTTTCGCGATCGACGCGAGATCGTATAATGAGTTCGAATCCCGCAGGAAGGGAGTCGCGAACGTTATATTCGTCGCGTTCTATACCGCGTTACGTAAGTGTCACACACGCGCTACGACCTTCAACATATATTAATCTTGCGGTTTGATTGGCCAACCGGAGTTCGTCTCGCCACCAGATAACTCCGAAGACGAGAAAAAAAATAGTTATTAATCACATCGTTAATCGGCGTTGACGAGTGAATTAGAGACCAAAAAAAAGTAAAAAGTAAAAATTAAAAAAAAATCCCCGAGAAAAACTCAATGTTGTAGAAAAGGTAGCAGAGATTGCGAACGTTGTAATATGTTAAACTCCGTGTTACGGTTGAGTCATCGGGGGTTGAGGATTTTATCGGAGTAACTCTTCGTAATTCGTTAACGTAATTCAGGATTTTTTTTTTCACGATTATATGACCAACATGAAAAATCACTCAATGGTTCTGTATCTCCCCTATCCTCTCAATTAAACTGGTTCGATAAAGGATAAGAGTGGGAATGAGGCTAAAAAAAATTAATCTTCTTTTCGGAGGCATGTTCGGTGGCAGCGAGATCGCACATGTGATCCGGTCAGTGACATAAGCGTCACAGACGGCTTTCGATTGATATAAATATGTACGATGAGTCTATCTATAAACGGTAGGCACGACCGTGAAAAGAAATGGTGGCTGTCTTCTGAATCGAGCGAAGCGCCTCTAATCGAATGAAACAATTGGATCATACGATTTATTCAGTTGCGTTTATTCGCGATGAAATATCAGTCCGTGAAAATTACCGTTATTATCGAGACAATTGCTGGAAGTCGATCTTCGCCGTGAACTTGTTTTAACGTCTAAAGGATCCGGTTGTGTGGTTTTATTGCGTTCTCGCGCCACGTTTTAATTGAATACAATTATCAATCGTGTGTATTATGCTGATTGAGCTGCACGTGCGTCACGCGATTCATCGCGGGATCCGATTCGTTATCCGCGACACGGCGATAAATCTTATCCGGCGCGAGCATATTTCGATTCATCGTTTAGGCTCGATTACTTTCTAATAGAGCCGTTTTTTATGCAACGCTTGACGTTCAATATCTAAGTAAGTTGAACCGGGAAATCAAACGGGTTTCGATCGATGATAATCGTCAATAAAAAAGACATCTTTCATTCTCTGACGTATCGAAAGAGATCTGAGGTAATTGCGTGAAAACGAGCACTGCGGATTCGCGTGTCGTGATATTTGCGTCGCGCCTCCGAGCGCAATCGGTTACGTATACTCGCGCGAGCCCGCGAGTGACGTACGTACGAACGTAGAAAACAGAATTCAACCGGCTAAACAATAATATCGTGCAATTAGCGGGTCTTGCGTTCAATTAATTGGGTTCCGGCGATGACACATCGCGATGATACGATCGGTCATTGGTTAGATTCTACTCTAACGTGCATCTTGTTTTTCGATAAAAACTAATGATATATCATTCGTGTTACAGATTGAAAACAGATTAGCTGGTATGAGATTCACGGTTTGCACCGTACGTCGAATTCGCGAGGTCTTCATATCCGAGATGAATAAAGGCATCCACCAGCAGCCGTCGTCATTGCAAATGGAGAATACTTACATTCCGGAGCTTCTAGATGGATCGGGTATGAATTACGAGTATTCGATATTTGTTATTACAATCGATACCGTCCTTGGCGAATGCGTTTATCGAATTCCAATTTCAGAGGAGGGCCTTTACTTGGCGCTAGATCTCGGCGGTACCAATTTTCGAGTACTGCTGCTGGAAATGTCGGCTGGTCAGGTGATAAGACAGGAAGTGAAAAAGTATCACATCGGCTCTGAATACAGGACCGGCTCCGGCTTCCCGCTCTTTGCCTATCTCGCCGAATGCGTCAGTGATTTCGTAATTGGACAGGGTCTGCAAGATGTAGAGCTTCCACTCGGTAAGCTTTAATGAAAATCAATGTAATAGATTAAAGGGAAAATGAAGCCCGAATAAGACCAAGTTGATCTCTTCTGGGTTTATTTATTATGGAGAAACTCACTGTTATCCCGTTATATTGGGAGTATTTACGTTGCGTCATAATCACACAATGAGACGCTTCTCTTGTTTCGTTCATTTGTTATGCTACCCGAGCAGATTCTACTTCGTGCGCATTAATTAGCGTGAATCAGTGTTAAACCACGATAAATAATGCTTGAAAATTTTCGAGAGCAGATTTTCCCGCATAACATGAAAAATTTAATTTGATTTTGTTAAATGGAAAATATTAAAATACCAAAATAATTATTTAAAAAAAAAATTTAATCATGACATGTACCTTTCTTATAGGATTCACATTTTCATTTCCGATGATTCAACACTCGCTGGAAAGTGGTGTATTGGTGACATGGACGAAAAGCTTCAATTGCCCGGATGTGGTAAACAAGGATTGCGTTAAGTTGCTTCGCGAAGCATTGGCGAAACGCGGCGACACGAAGGTGAAGGTTGTGGCAGTTTTGAACGATACTACCGGTACCCTCGTACAAGGTGCGACTCTCGATCCGAACACAGCGATCGGCCTCATTCTCGGCACGGGCAGCAATGCTTGTTATATGGAACGTGCTGACAGGGTCGAACACTGGGAGACCGAGAGACATGGCGAGAAAGAAGTAAGTATAATCAAATTCTTGTTTTTGCTTATAGAATCAATACGAATAAAGCTACGAAAGAGACACTAGAGTTTTTGGGATGCTCTTTTGCACTGTGGTAATTTTAACCCACTTGCATCATTGCGCGGAATATTCCGCGAACCGCGACAGTCTACTATCACCAAGCGCGGAATAATCCTCAGATCGCTCATTCAGATCGCTTGACGGAGATACCTGAACTAAGAAAAATCTAAATTTCTTTTCTTTGTTGCCTAGAGCTACAGTGCTAACTTTCTTAATTTCTAGTTTATCGTTATTGTACTCTTTTAAAGCCTCAGCTCTGGATAATTCATTTTCATCGGAAAGAATTCCTATCAAAACCAGGGACTTGTTCTTTTTCACCCTTAGGAGTATAGTGATAGAAATCAAGACCTGCTTCTTTAAACAATTCAATGCAACTATTATAAGTACTGCTGTTTTTTGGGTACACTATCACCATTTTACTATTAGTATTTATTCTAATAAATACATCTTTTTCTGTATATTTATTTGTTTTAAATAATTCTGTCACATTTTGAAAATTGTTGTTGTAAATGTATATGGGAGAAACTTTATATTAGATAATATTTAGGTTTGGCTGTGTTACGCTTGAACTGTCAACCGCTACATTATTCTTATTTGAAATAATATTATTATCCTGTCCACTTGTACTGGGACCAGGGTTTGATTGAATTTTACCCACCTGATTAACGTTATCTGTAATTTTATCGGATCTAGGGGGAGTTTTCTTCCCTTTTGAACTCCTAGGTCTTTTTGTGGTAAATCCATCTTCCATGAGAGAGATCTCTGATGATTGCTGCTCTGGATTCTGCTACGATGAATTTAAGAACCGCTCCTCAAACTCCTGAAACGTCAGTGGAGTCGATTTCACATTTACGTTAAAACTCTTAGGCAAAGCCCCTTTTCTTTTTACCAATTCGCTGGGGAGAAGCCATCCTCGGCCTCTACCCCTACCAGGTGTAGACATTAATGTAATTAGATCTTATTATAAATTTTTAATATTTAATTATTTGAGTATAACTCGAAATACAAAATTCAAGAATACCGAGAGCACGAAAGGACGACCTCCTCACACCGTGTCTCAATCCGAACTCCTCTTATGCTCTACCGACTGAGCTAGCCGGGCTGTGTTATACTTAACTTGTTAACCATAGAGATCCCTTTTCAAGTATGCAACATACAACGCGCGCGAAATTTTACGAATATATATATTTACATATTTTTTTTCGAGGACGTATTCATACGTTCCGCCCGTACGGGCTACTGTTTACGTTGAATGTATTTATATGTCCCGCCTGGTTAACAGGTTAATAGTTATGTATATCGAGTTTGGAAATTGTCTGAAGTTGACCGGGTGTGGGGTCACTTATTACAAATATTGTCGCAAACACTACTTATTAAAATTTATATTTACACTAGATTTGGATCTAACGAACTTATTTTTCCAGGTAATCATCGACATAGAGTGGGGTGCATTCGGTGACAACGGTGTACTAGATTTCATCAAAACACCCTTCGACCATGAGAATGATGCTAATTCTCTAATCGTCAACTCATTCACGTAAGAATTATAACAAATGAATTTTCCATTTCTTGCTTAAGATTTTTACCTTCTGGTAATGTCAATCGTTTCATCAATAGGTTTGAAAAATATATATCTGGAAAATACCTGGGTGAGATAGTGCGTATTATACTTGCTAAATTGACTCAGGAGGGACTCCTGTTCGTCGGCAAGAAAACGCCTTCCTCTCTCTTCACACCCGGTAATCTCACAACGGATCTTGTTTCGCATATCGAGCAGTAAGTTGACGTAAATTTCATTCAAACCGGCCGCAGTTACAACATTGTTCGTATAAAATGTTTACTAACTTGGTATTAACTCACAGAGACTCCGTGGACGGTGACAGCGTCAATACAAAGGAAGTACTCATGAAATTTGGCATCATACCGAATGAGGACGATATCAAAATTGTTCAGTACGTTTGCGAGCTTGCTTCGAATAGAGCTGCACTCCTGACCTCAATTTGTAAGTACACGATAGCGGAATTAAATGGCATAAGGAAATGAATGTATAATTTATTTTGACGCGTTGCAAAGGTCTCTCTTGCTTGCTGGACCGAATCAATAAGGAAAACGTGACAATCGCGGTAGATGGATCTCTTTACAAACATCACCCACGATTGGAATTCTGGATTCACAAATATATCAAACTGCTTACGCCGAATCGCAAGGTCTGGATTTCTATCAATTGTAATCGTATAAATAATAATAATATTAAACATAAATTTATAAATACAATTTTGTTCCGCAGTTTAAAATTATTCATGCCGAGGATGGAAGCGGGAAGGGTGGTGCCATTGTGGCAGCTATTGCTCACAGGCTCCAATCAATGATGCATTAAAATGACAGCCGCAAAAACAGACACAAAGATTCAACACAACGGATTACATGCATTTGCATTTTTCAACGAGTAATCGTTCTCATCAATGTAGTGTAGCGATGAACAAAAGAAAATATTTACGTAAATCGGCAAATCTCGTTTACCACGTACTATAAAATACCGATACACTGGTAGTGTCTGTTCATAATCAATGTACTTGACTTTTCTCTTACGTTTAATACGTTTATCGCGAACTGTCGAGGCTCCGATTATGTATATATATATCGTGATGTTCGTTATACACGTTGTATAATTTTAGATGATAATTTGTTAATTACTCTTAGAATTTTATAGAGTGTACGATACACAATTCGTATGCGTCATGTTCCTTTTTATTTGATTTTACACAATTTTATGTTCAAATAAGTGATTGTACATAAGGATTCGTTATATATTTTTAATGCTTCTATTCACGTTGTTAACCAGTGTAAAGTTATTCTATTATGCGATTTGCAATTTTTCGCATATGACCTTAACGATCTTTTCTTATAGAGGCATCAGAAATATTGTTTGTTAATTCGTCGATTAATTTTAGCGTTAAGAGACATTCCATGTTCTTAGAGCTTAGGAATGGGACCGAGTTGATCTTGGAGAATTTACGGAAGTGTTTGTAAAGAACTATTTTCGATACCGAAGAATGTTATTAGATTGTATATTTAAGCTTATTTTTCGAATGACAATGTTGGTAAATTCCATTTTTATAGCGATTGTTATATTGTGAAGTGCATTTTATTGCACTCGGAAAATTGAACGCCTGAATATAAATAACTTGAATAATATTCGAATAATTACAAATTATACTATAAATACACAATAAATATATTATTTTATTGACCATATTAGAAAAATCGCAAATGGAGATCCAAAATGCAATATTTATTCATTTTACAACTGTACTCCACTCTGGGAAATAAATTGATTGAAATTTTATAAGTATACTTTTCAAATTTCTTTCTCACAATTGACGATATAATCACAGAAAAATAAATCGAAACCTCTAAATCGTATTCGCAATTGATTGTCGATGTATCGAGTGTTGTGTTTCGCGAAGAGAAAACGAAGAAAAAAGAAACATGACATAAACGAAACAAAGAACCCGGGAGTAGCCGAGGAGGTATCGATCGCGTGTTGCTAAGCGCACGACCATATGTATGCAACCCATTCGAATCCTGAGTCGTTTCGCGCTCTCAATTTCGTCTCTCTTCCACAAGATGGCGTAACGGCGCTGCGATTGCGCATGCGTACATTTAACGAAAAGTGACAGCTCGCGAACTGTCAGTCGAAGTCGAAGTACGGTAGCGTGAGAGTTCGCGCGTTTGCTTATGCGTGTGCGTGCGCGTGCTCAGAGAGCACGAATCCCTCTCGAAGTAAAAAAAGGAAGAGGGAGAGAATAGAAACGCAAAGAGTCGCGAATTTCGTCGTGCCGGGACTAACGCTTCACCTCGAACCATACGGCACAATTTTGACGCGTTGACGATTAACGAAAAGCCGCGAAGAAAGCCACGGAAAAAAGCGGTTCGAGCTCGCGCGTTGGTGAGACACGCAAAACGGTGGGTGTGCACGCGAGTGGGAACGGCTTGTGCCGGCTCGGTCGCGCGATTCAGTCTACTGGAAGATTCCATTGTGAGTGGACATCGGGAACGCGAAATAAGTACGAAATAAGGAAAGGGGTTAGGTTGATAAGTGCACAAAAAGATTCAACGAGGTGGACGAAAGTTGCCAGCCGAAGTGAAAATTTCTCCCCTCTCTGAGACTTCCCGGCCGATGTTCCCGTGTCTCTTGTTCAGGTACGCTGTCTTTTTCGTGTTATTTCTTTCTCGTCGACCCAAACGATCCTTTTTTTTCTCGGAACGCGGTAAATTAAATCGCTAGTTTTTCCCCGAGTCGAGCGACGAGAGGATTGAACCTCGTCGACGTTGAGAATCGATCCGCGCGAGAGAGTCTCGGCCGAGGTTAACTGCGAGCCCGTCCCGGGGGTTTCTACCTCTCTCGCTCGCTCTCCGGTTCAGCTGGTCTCTCAGCTGACGCGGAGGCCCGAAACCAGCGACCGGTTTCTTTTTTTTTTTTACCTATACGGCCATTTTCACGTACGTTTCTCTCCTTTAAACCGACCGAGTCGTGTCTTCATTGGAAAATGATGGATCGAAACGAACGAAGACGAGGAGTAGAGAAAAAGAGAACAAAGATCGTCCGTCCTCGTCGTTCGCGATTGCGTCCTCTTTTGCCTACTTCTTCTATTCCTTCCTCTTCTGTCCTCCCCTCCTCGCTCCCACCACCACTTTGCTATTTAAATCGCCACTCACGAAGGCCACGTATCGTTCCGTTGATCTCGGCACGAAATCGTACCGAGGGTTGAGAGGTGAGAGAGAGAGAGAGAGAGAGAGAGAGAGAGAGAGAGAGAGAGAGAGAGGGAGAGAACGCGAACGACCGAGCGAGAGTGATAGGTTTAAACTCAGTGACAATAGGATGTACTCGCGTGACGTTGCACCTATGCGGGTGTACACGTTTGAATCTCAAATTTTTTCCCACAAATTCATTTCATTAACTAATTATCGAAAGGTTATCATTTACCGTTGCCGCGAGGGAGTTTAATCGGCCGAATTGGTTCAATCGGTCGAGGGAAGGTGATAAAGGAGAGAGAAGGGGGAAAAGGGGGGTAGAGGATGTAATTTTTCACTATGCGTACCGATAGTTTGTACTCAGGTTCCACGCCGAAGAATCGGAACGAGATAAGAAGAGAAAGTCCCACGCCGATGTGCGTATATATATGTGCTCGTGAGAGTGTGCATGCTAAACAACAGTTTCGTACACCGTTGAGCGAGTGTGTGTATTCGATGTGTATACACCTTCCGTTAAAACGTATACGGACCGATTACACAAATCGTTAAAAACATGCGAATTTCATTAATGAAAAAAAAAAAGAAAGAGACGGGCCAAGAGTCGAGTTTTTTTACCTAGCGGGTTCGAAGGAATCTATAAATGCCACACGATGGAAGGAAATAAATCATTCTTGTTTTTCAGCAGCTGACGTTTCCAAAACAAATTCGCATTTCCGATAGGAGGGGTCTCGCTCACGTAATTAACATACGTATGAGAGATCACGGCGCGTACATATACATATATACGTTGAAATATACCATCCGTTGGTGTACAACTGTGTCACGCCGGTTGTTAGCTTGTCGTGTCATCGTACGCTAAGTATGATATTCTTCTTTTCTCTCAACTTTTTTTTCGCGATACCCCGTCGCGATAACTGCATACGTATAATTTTTTCACCCCTCCTCGTAATCACCTACGTGATTCGAATCGACGGGGATCAATTTAGCTATCGGCCGATCCTTTTTTTCCCGTCTAAGTTTTGCGATTCCATCGCGAAAATTACACTGGACGGTTAATTTTGCTCGTTTTTTTCTTATTAAATGGTTATCAAGAACTCGGCACGGACGACGAATGCCAATTTAATGCGTTTCAAGGGACGTGACATTCGCGTCAAGTGCGATACCTCCTCCTCAATTTTCGTCGTGCTCGATGGATCATCCGACGATTGCCCTGCTCTCTTTTCGAGCGCCGGAAAATCGAGCGATCGTCAAGGACATTTTGCCCGGTTTGCCGATCGTTCGTTATCGCTACGTCACACCTGGAGAGGTACGATTCCGCGTCACGTGACGCGACTACGGTTGACGGACGACGAGGCTCTGTCTCTTTCTCCTTTTTTTTTCTGCATCGAGCGCATCGAATTACCGGCGGAACTCGAATCGAGAGTACCAATTCGCGATTTTGACTCATTATCGTGCTGAATAGTCGACGCATGCACGAATACAATGGGCCGCGCTACTCGATCTTTCTTATTCGTCCGGCACAATAGGCGAAGTCGGTTGTTTGCTACCGCGCTTAATACGAATATATTTCAATGCGTGCGCTGCTCGTTAAAAGTACATCTACTTTCGTCTTTTTTAATTTTTTCATCTGTGCGACGTCAGCGGTACTCGAGGGCCTCGCGCTCGCGCGAGAGATTCGCTCCGAGCTCTCGATCGCGTTCAGCGGCGCCGGAGCGAGTTTTCACCGTTACACCAATGAAAATTTGTTTTTCTCCGTTTTCTCTTCTTTCCGTTCGCCCGGCTCTCGACTGGGAGTTTCGCGGGCTACGCGAGGTCAGCCGTTCGCGCCGGAGCGGTATAAAGTAAGACGTCTTCTCCACGGAGCAATCATACACCGATCATCGCTTTTTCGTCTCGCTTTTTCGCCAGTCGGTTCCAATATTATCTTTTCCGCTCGCTCACGCGAGTTCGAGTTTCCGACAATCAGCTATCATGACGCGGCGTAATTGAACTTTTTTTCTCTTATTTTTTCCCCCATCCCTTCCTTTTATTCTCTCAATGACGATAGAAGGATAATCCACTGTCTCAGTTTTTTTTCCTCTATTTCGAGGTTTTCTTCGATTCGAGTGTAGCGATTTCCCGATTCGTCCCCTTCCCCGCGGCACCGCCGTGGATCGCTACCTTGCCCCACCACTGGGTACGTCCAATTACGCGACCCGCGAGCGCTTATAGCTCGACGTGCACTGTACCTCTCTCGATCCCGGTTAGAACTTGCCAGCTGCGATATCTTATATCGTCCATCAGCCGACTGACGTGACGTCGATAATCCTACACTGTTTATTCTACCTGTGTGTTATTAGAAAAAATTTAACGTCGATTCGATTCCTTTCCTGGTCGGAAAGCGAATAAACCCGTTGAGAATCGAACTCGTAGCCCCGTCGCCTCTCGTCTATTCATCTCTTTCTCTTACGTAAAATTCATTTCAGCACGTACTCGGAAATGCGAGAGCCCGTTCGGGCTGTCCGAGAAAATGACTCACGAACGGAGCGTACAACGTTCGCGTTTTGACCCGGATTCATTTTCGCGAAAGCCCTCCTTTGCATAGCGACTCACGGCGAACGAACGAACGAACGATTTTTCCGATTTCCTCGAGAACGAGAGCCTTCTCGTGTTAACCAGTTGACCCGCGAAAATAAGAAAGAGCGATAATTCTCGCGTTCTTTCTCGAGCGGTTCGCGTAATTCGGTGAGTTCAAAAACGGATGAGAAACGATTCCCCGAGAGTAAAAAGAACCACCGGAACGATGATTGATTGCGAATTGAGAGTCACTGGTTAGGTTGCCTCGGCAGACAGCGAGGCGCGCGTGAGCGATACGAGGAGGAAAGGAAAGAACGGAGACCTCGGTTTTTTGCTGGCGAACAGTGCGATAGTACGCGTGTCATACGAGATTGGATAATCGGTATATACGATTCGCGAAGGAACGATCGATAGCCGCATTTGTATACTCGTCTATCTCCCCCCTCTCCCCCCTCTCTCTCTCTCTCCCTCTCTCTCTCCTTCTAATATGGACACCTTTAGAAGCGTGACGCTCGTCAGGAGTCACGCAGACGTACGATAACGCATGTCTGTCACTCGTGATGTTCATTTTGCGAATTTTTAATGATACGAATATTAATATCTCGGAATGTGAAACGATTAGTTAATACCCCTCTTTTTTTTATTTTATTTTTGAAATATTACATGAGTAATTCCGCTCTTTGTTGAAAATATATTGAATGTTGAACAATGTTCAATGTTCTAACCGAATGATGTGTACAATGTTAGCCCGTCCCCCCTCTCCCAATTTTAAAAAAATTAAACTTGAAATTCTGTATACGCAATATTGTATACGAATATTGTGCGACATCCACAAAGAAATTGCAGAATAGAAAAATTTTTTAAAACAGTCATATTTATATTTAAATTACCTTGCCTGTAGTTCTGGATTGTTCTCGTTGCTTAAATATCATTAAAGTAACTAATTAACGGATAAAAGATTTCGGAAAACTTTCTAGCAAGTCCCTGCACAACCCGGGTACAGTATGTATAACCCTAGCCGATAGGGCACTGTAAACGCTCCTTGTTTATTCCCGATATTCACAGCACATATGATCGATTCATACTTCTATCACAAGGATGCTTATAGATGGCGTTTGCTAATGATAAACTCATTTATATCGCTGATTCGCGTGTTGATGATGTTCAAGCCCGTTTAAATGAATTTGTCGCGAACGTGGATGATAAAAATCAACCCACTCAAAAGTAAAATCATTTTTATTAGCAAAACTCAAAATTACTTAATTATTTCAAAGTTACACATATAGCACCCAGGTTCCGTGGAGACTTGCGAGAAAGTTTTTTTGAAATTTTATATCCTTCAATTACTTGAGTTTTATTGAGTTCTATGCAATGAGATCAGTCCGGAAATTACGCGAGTCAGGTGATTTGTATACAAACATATTTTTTTCAATTTTTAAAATTTAATCATTTTTTAACTTTTTCTTTATTCCGTAGGTACAATATATAGTACCTACTAAATTGTACTGAGTAGAGTACAATGTAGCACACAATTCAAAAGTTCCATTTTTCAAAAATCGGGAGCTTACATTCTACCAATCCATTAATACTATTCTCGCGACTGCGAATAAGCAAAACATATGATTTGAAAAATCTTCTTATCGCTATCTTTATAGGTTGCAAAAGGAGCGTACAGTGTGAGACTGTGATGCAGGACGTGAAAGTCCGGACTGGCAGGCCGAACGCAACGCAACTCTATTGTCGCGCGTAGAGAATAACCGGAAGCGCGGGTTCGGGAAGTATCCCGATGCTCTTCTGTCCGGGTTCGAACGAGAGCCGTGAAAAGGAAGCGTGAAAGAGTGTAAAAGTTACAAACGTCGAGCATGTACAGGAACGATAAATCACCGGTGGGTGGATCGTCGTCGAAGGGCGACGAGGCCGAGTTGGTCAGCCGATTTCTCGCGCCGCTCTGCGCGCGCGACGAAGCGGCGAGAAACGTTGCACTAGCTGCCGCTATGAACACCGTCGAGGGTTGGCTCGGCGGGGTCGGCAGTCCAAACTACTGGCCCGAGGACACTGTCGAGATGGAGGAGTCGGCTCACAAATTTCGAAGTCAAGACGGCAGGTGAGATCATTTACAAGTTTTTTTTTTTAAATAACTTATTTTCAATTGAATATTACCAACATCGAGTTTCCTCTTATCAGGTACGATATGAGCGTGGAACGTTCACCGACCAAAACGAGTTCTCAGCCAGTTCAATGCATTTACGATCATCATCAGCAGCAACAACCGGGCCAACCGTACTGTCCGCATCTTCAGCAGCCCCTGCTGCTCGAATCCTTCGGCACCGAGGGCTTCTTCCCGCAGAGCGTCACGGAGAGAGTGACGTATCTCGACGATTCGAATCTTGGATACCCGTCGGGCTCGTTCGATTCCGTGGACGGACGGCTCGTGAACGATTGCGGCACGCCAAGCGAGAGGCTCCTAGCAGTCGCGGAACGTAGCAAGTCCGGTCACTCGACTTCGTCCGACGAGGGTAAGGGCTTCAAGATCGACACTCCGAGGTGTCGAAGATTCGGCGAGTACACGGAGCCGAGATTCAGCTCGAGCAGCGAGAGCGAGAGGAAGTTCTTGGTGTCGTCCTCGTGCGAGCGACTGAACGAGGGATCGGTCGACGACAGGCAAATCAGATCGAAACACTACATCAAGGTGAAAGGCGCCAAGCAGAAACAGGTGGAGGACGACGAGCAAGACTCGGACACGAGAATTTACGGGAAGAGTCCCAAGTTCGACGAGAAGTTCGGCGGGTTGGTCCATCGAGATTCTCAATCGAGAATCGTGCTGTCCAGTTACGAGCGCAGGACCGTGAAAAGCAAAAACAGCGAATCGCGACGTCATCACGGCAGCACGGACGAGGTCTTCCTCAGCGAGATCGAAACCGACGGCGAGACTTACGTCGATTCGTCTCGCGAGGGTATTGTTTTCAACACGTTGGACGGCTTCGAGAACGACGGTAGTGTGGATGACGCGCGCGATATTTACGATCCGATGAGCTCGCGCGACAGTTCGAGCGTCCGAGACGAAGAGCGCAAGGACGGCAACGGTTGTCAGGATCAGCAAGATTATCTACGTAAAACCGGCGAGCGGAAATTCAGCGCCGGGCAGATCAAGAGGCCTCTGTCGCAGGACGAGGACGTGTCGAGCAAGTCTGGCCGAGTGCTCGAGGAGAGTCCCCAAGTGACGCCGGGTGACGTTGGAAGGATGCTGAATCTCGGTAACGCGCTGGACGGGCCATCGAGACCTCACGTCCAGCCTAACAAGTACCTCAGTCTCGTCAGTCTTCACTTGCCGGTGATACTTCGTCTGAGCATTAATTGCCCCTTCGAGAACGTCCGGATTAAATGCTCTGAAATCTTGGAAATGGTCAAGGTGAGTTTCATTGCGGTATTGTTGTTCATCTAATTTTTGGCTAATGAAAGTAAACAAAAGAATTACGAGCTAATTGAGTTATTTTCATTGGCTGTTGATCTAAAAATACGCGTTCATCAGTTTAACGCTAATTAGACTTCACAAGCCATGCAATCGCGCCAACCGTTCGATTTATCGAACGTTGACTGTAGAACTTACGGCAACCGACAGAACGCTTTGAAGTGTTATATTGTGTACCTAATCCAATTTTAACTCCAGTGACAAAGTTTATCTGTATTTTACCGGCTCGCGAAGCGAATACAAAAAAAAATAACAATTAGTTTTGCCGAAAAACTGTTTAGGGTTTTGAATTGACGGGAAGAAAAAAAGAATCGCCCAACGTGGGGCTCGAACCCACGACCCTGAGATTAAGAGTCTCATGCTCTACCGACTGAGCTAGCCGGGCATTGGGTATATGAAACTCAATGTCGTTTATCCAGTTGATGGCTTACTCCAATTCACATTTGCCGATTCTCTTTCAGGATAGAGGACTTCCAGTTCCAGTTCCGGCCTTTGACGGACCCAGTGCCTTCGTTCCCGTTTCCGAGGTAAGTGACCAAAGAGTAAGAAGCAGTTTCAAAAACTTCGGTTTTGCTTTGATTTCGTAAAACTAAGGCGGTCCGCAATTACGGGTCTTTGTTTTTATTTATTTTTCAAAATCGCGAACGAGCGTCCTCATTATTTAATCAATTTTCTTGCGTAAAGTACCGTGACGGATAGGTGGTGGGAACGGCGATAGAGGGGGTAGAAAGAAACGAACCGATTGTCTTTGAGTTCAAATCTGGGCCAAGGAGTTGGCAACTGCGCTTTAATGATTTTTTTCGTTTTATGTTCCAATTGGTATGGCTCGTCGTCAATTGGGTGACACGATGAACAGCGAGTAGTGTTTACTTGTACCCCGGCAACCTTTGATTTACGCTCGTTACGCCGGTTATTATTTTAGAACTTCGTTGTAATTAGAGTCTTGTTCGTGGTTCGAATTGTAATGATTCTTGATTGCACAAGCCAGGAAGTTTTTGAAAATGCGATGTTCAATAAGTATCAACATACGAAATTGGATATATGTATTCGTATTTTACCATCGGTGAATATTGCAACGTATGTCTTGTCGAAGCGAGTATTAGTTGAAACGTTCGTCAAAAGATGTCGCTGCCATTATAATTATAAAAAATCACGTGTATATGTCGTATGTACATTCGGTTCGTCTCATTATTTTGTTATTGTTATGGATTATAGAAGAAAAGAAATTTCGTGACAATAATATGTATTATTATAATATATTAAAGGTAAGTGAAGATTTTCTAAATATTTAATTATTGTTTAGTACGTTAGAAGAAATGCGCTATTCAATAAGTCTGTATTAAAAAAAGTGATATCTATGCAAAAAATTGATCTATGCGGTTGGAATCGATTATCGAGCGCTCGAAATTCAATTAAATGGGGTACTCGAGAATACTCGCTATGCATCATCTTTCACTTTTGCCACACGTATCGTTGCTTTAAATAATCTAATTTGGGCTTGTAAATCGTCAATTGAAGAAACACGCTTGTAACACTGGGAAAAATTAAGGCGAACTCACGTGCAGCCGATTCCCTTTGATTCGTAAGAACAACTCGCACTGGGGCCAATGACATTTCTTGCGTCAATCAAACTTTTTTTTTTCAACAAATCCGAAGACAAATCTCCTTTTGTTGTAATTATCGTAGGTAAAAGTGCAGTTCCTTCAATCCAACAGCACGATAAGATAATTGTATGGAGCGCCGAGCGCAATCCGAAACGTGGTGATACTATCGACTCAACTTGCAAATTATCGCCCGAGGCGCATTATATTTTTCGTTTACATAGCGCGGTCCGCTCGGCTTCCGATCGTTCCGTGATCGAAACGACAAACACGAAACGATACCGGGCGATCGTTATTAAACTCGAACTCGCATCGCGTGTCGAAAATAAAGGGTGATAAAATTTCCGAAGAGCAACCCGGAAAAAACACGCTCACGGGGGAAATCGAACGGTCGTAAAATTTTTTGTCGCCGGTGTACCTTTTTGCGTCCGGCGGTGCAGTTATGTCACTCGGGGTTTTTGTTTTTCTCGAACCGCTGTCTCTCCCCTAATTTTCTCTTTTGTGTACACGTTCTATTTTCGAATGATCGAGGCGGAGCACGCGGCGTCCACTTGGGGGCCTGTCGATCGGCTCGATCGCTACGCTAGAGGTTCGCGGCACGAAGTGAGGGAAGTACGAGCGGGGGAGGAGGGAGGGGGTAACGTTGAGTAGCGCCGTCCGATCTTCCTCGATCTCTCCATTCCGTACTCAAGCATAGTTAGGGTAGGACGCGTGAGATTTTCAGACGCGTTCCACGTCGTTATAAACACGCAGGAGGCTCGGCCTATTCCTACGTTCCCAAATTTTCTCCCTACGTTATCTCTTTTCTACGCTGTAAACGCACGAGCTCGGCGGATCCCATCTTCTTAAAAGGTGAGTTCACTTTTATTTCGAATTTCTGCTTCTCGAATTTTTCATCCAGGAAAGCCGTCGAAAAGTCTTCCGCGTTGTGATTGTTAGTGCGTCGCTGATTTATACGGAAGTAGAACAAAGGTTATTCGGCGATGAAAGAAGAGAGAGAGCGAGAGAAAGAAAAAGAAAGAGGAAACAGTCGACAATGAGACGTAGAAACGGTTTCTAGCTTACGCCTATTTTTCTGATATTCTCTGGCCACTATGTTCTAATCGCTATTATCAACGATTTCTTTTTCCCCCTCGATTGTTTTTTCCTTTCGTGCGTTCCGTCTATCGTATGTTAATCTCGGAAAAATTCAACTTATTGTTAGCTCGACTGTTCCATTATTTAACGATATGATTAACGCATACGTTGCATCTCGTTAGCATTTCGTTAAGAAAATTTTTGAACGACAAAATAAATAAGAGCGTGGAGCTTCTAGTAGGGAAAACAGAGTGGGGGAGTGAGAAAAGCGTCATAACGCAGCGCATATATCATTTCTTTGTAGGAGTGTGTTTACATGATCTATGTGTTGCGTGACGTAAGAGACTTTTTTAAAAGTCCCGCATGTACGAAAGAGCGCGTGTGGTTCGGTAATAAACTGGTCAATGCGTTCATCGTTTTCATTCTTACTATCTATTTGTCTCTCTTACTCTTTTAGCAAAGTCACTTGAAGTTTGGAGTTTAAACCGAATGCATAATACCATTTTTCTTTTCTGTTTATAATCATAGCAGCGAATGCAAACGATCTCTTAACATTTGATCGTTTATCAATAAAATCGTCAATACGGTCTTTGTTTTCTTTCCGCCATCTCTCTCTGTGTCTCTCTTCCTCTTCTTCTTCTTCTATTTCGTTTAATGAAGTTTAATTAAACAATAATCATCGTCATTAGATACCATCTTCATTTTCATCTAAATAAAATTTCGATAAGAATAGGATTGCGAAGCTGCTTATTTTCAACTAGCTAGATATTATCGTCATAAGTACCTAGTTTCACATTTTTATCGGACCTTCGTGGGTGTTATTAACTTGTTGAACGCTCAAGTAGTTTATATTACGTTGAAAAATAACGCTGACGTGTTGAGTTTGTTTACGCTTCTAAAATCGAGAATAAAAGAAGTTAGGAAAAATTCTACGATATTCCTAACTGCATTGAACGAAGAAAAACTTTGGAATCGGTATATCGCAAAGTATCGGATACCTTGCACGGTCATTTTCTGCAATTATAATTATCGTTGCGATTTTCGATAAGATTTGCTATGAAGCGTGTATTGCCAAATTTAGTTATTTGTTTCCGTGGATATCTTATCGCCGAAGAGAAAAAATAATTGATCCTTGTTATCTGTAAAATCGGATAGAGAATTTAAGACTGTATCTAATCAGTGACAATTGGCGATTTTAATGAACTCTTTATTGATTTTTTCTAACCGAGCCTTAAAAGCGACTTTGACTCACTGTCAGTGACGTACGTTTACTTATGACGTGAAGTATAGTTACGTAGTGAAATTTTAATCTTTTAACTTCTAATATCTTTTGTTTTAAATTTTTTTAAAATTGAAATAATCTTTTTCTTAAGTTTCTAATATTGTATATTGTTTTGGCACGGCTTTCGAATGGATCACGCGGAAATATACCGGTTATATAGATGTTTTTCTCCCGCATAGCCGACTAAACAGAAACATAAAAATGTGAAACAATCGATAACATTTTCTAAAGTGTGTAACAGCCGCTCAATAACTGGATAGTTCTGTACGGTTTCACCATTAAGTTGGAGCACTTGTAACAAAAGAGAAAGAATGGAGAGGAAAAGCTAAAAATTGATATAGGAATTCTTAACTTTCACGTCCCTTACAACGTAAATTTTCTCACTTTATTGACGACCGAATTGGTTTTCACTGCCTTTATGGGTATCCGAAGAATTTTGATTGTAACAGACGATATAATTCAAATTCAATACAAAAAATTGCGTTGAATGTGAAAAAATGGTAAAATGTAAAACGAGTTTGATATTTTTCAGTTTTCCTCAAGACAATTGAATGAATGGATCATAATTTTTGAATAGTTATGAAGCTGAGTCGAGTTGTGGAATGATAATTGTTTATTGTTTATGCATGAATATTATAATTTTAATAATACCTGAAACGACAGACATATTAAAACATTGTTTTTTTTTCAGGGTCGCTGTGTAAAACAGAAAGCGTTGATAAATCTGAAATTCCCATTGGTTGTATAATTTAATTAACGAGAATGTCACGTTCATTGATGAGACTTCACGAGCCTGGCTGGAAGCTCGAGAGAGTTGGTTCGGCGATGCTGCTACGCCGCGACAGTTCCTATATGAAGGAGGGGAAAGTGTGCTTCAATTGCGATGTCGAAGTACGCGAGTACGAAAAGGACGAGGATTATCATATGCAGGATAACGATATCGTTGAACCCTCGACTAGTCCGTTGGCCATGTGTGCCAGTTGTCTAGCAGCGATTTGTGTCACAGTCTTGCTACCCTGGCTTCTCATCGGCGGCTAAAATGAATTCCTCGAATCATGAGGAACTTGGAAATGTTTTTTTTAATTATAAAGCAAATCTCTGAACACAAATGTGTTAAAAAATAGTTGGATGAGAGGATTCGATCTCTGAACGTTGCAAATGGACTTCGACCTTGTGAGTCTTGCACCGGGACATGGGCAATGACAATCTAGGAAATTAATTATAGTTATTGTACATAAATTATTTTTATATGTTGTATTTTTTAATTGGACTTTTTTAATGCTTATAAAAATTAAATAAATTATTGAATTAATTTTTCACTGTAAATTGTCTTTTTTTTTCAATAGGAGTAAAATTTAGCTCCACGTCTTTAACATTCTTTATTAATTGAATAAGAGTCAAGTGCAAAATGTGACGTGACTGTAAAAGAGTACATCTGTACGCGCGCCTATAATTAGGCAAGTAAAAATCACCTATAGCGCGTAGTCGTTTGCGACCGATTGAAGAGAATTGGCTCCAATTTTGTCCAATTTATATCGCGCAGTTCATCTCATAAAATCCATCAAGGACTGATATGGCAGTTTCCTACCTTGCCCCGTTATTTTCAAATGCGAGCTGTGAACTCGTTGAATGGTCGCGACATCTGGCGAACTTTCTTTACTCGAAACTTTTTCAATGACATTTACCGTCAGTCAAATATCGATATCCGAATAAATATAATACTCATACTAGGTATTCTTAATTAAAGTAAACTAAAATTTGTAAGTAGACACGGTATTAAATATTTTTTATTTATTTTTCTAGTTTCCGGATCTCAACAACCTAAATGAAAAGGTGAGTTTTTGCATACTTTTATTTTTACATCGGAAAATTCAAAACAACAATACACGGATTATGACAAGTATTTTGACTAGAATATACGAGTGGGGAAGAGTAGCCCTGAATTGCTCAGCAAACGAGCGAACGAGTAATTTGCGAAAACCAATTTTGTAATTTTTCAATTGATACCTCTTTCATCAATTATGAAGGTGCCAACAATTTTCATCTAGAACCGTATTTTCAAGATCGGTAATACGAATAATGAGACCATATAATCGCACGAGTTATTTGTGTGTGTGTGATCGGGCTAAAAATAAATATGAAATTATACCGAATTACGGGAATTATTTGAAATATTTCGTTATTTGAAGCTGTAGTTGGAGAGATGCCAATTCGACAAGAGTAGTAAAAATCTATGGAATTTTGTTAGCACGTTTTTACTCGACTAATTGAGAAAGTCGCGAACCACTTCTCTTTGCTATTTTGAATTTGAAATCATTTTTACTCCTTACTTTCTCTCTAAATTCATCTTTTGTATTCATGGCATCTATACAAATAGAGAATTTCCGAGGGCGATAAATATTCCAGTGGCACATGACGGATTGCAACAGTCAAATTGTTTCGGATCTCGCGGTATGCGCGTCTCACGTACCACCGAGTTCGTCGTGTAATTACACTCTCTTTGTCTTCCTTTGCTGCGTTAGTCTCAATAGCGCATACACAGATTCGCGCTTTTCGCGTATTAATAGCGCTCGGGTCACAAATATACATAACGATACGTATGCGAGTAATTTGGCAACCGCTAGTGTTTACAAGACGATAGATGTGCGCGAGTGCGGCATGGAAGCCAATGTATGAAGTTTGAGAGAGAGAGAAAAGCTGAGAACGAGATTTTTTTCCACTTCAACCAACTTTTTACTTCTAAGTTTTCACAGATGTGAGAAAAAAATTGAGTGAATGATTGAAAATGTATGAAAATTGGTAACTCGGCATTTTCTGAGAAATTTATTTCAATTGTTTCCTCAGTTTGAGGCGGTATTCGAAGTGTGTTTTTGACGTTCGAACGTTTTTTCCTAATTTTAAACATGATAATCGGCCGAATGCGTTCATGTCTTGAAAGCAGGCTTTCAAGATGTACTTTAGGATATAAATAAGATTACATGTGGTTATTTCATGTATGTTGTCATAGGTTCTTTTTGTCGTTCTTTTTCACGATAGGGCTGTTTACGTTGTGTGCAGGCAACTAGTGAATCCACCTCACTTGTCGAGTATTGACCTCACCGCCTAAATCAACTCTACGATTATCCTCACGTTTGCTTTTAGAAATTATCTATGCCTATATATAGAGGCTGTTACACCTCGTTATCGAACGATTTACATTAACTTTTACTCATTTTCGGAGAAAAATTAGCACGTCAAGGAAGGACCTTCTCAAATTCTCACCAATATCTGATGTTTTCATTTATACAATATAGATTTCGCTTCAAACAAGTTTTAAACGATTGATTTTATCGGCTAGAAACGTGCAAAATTATTTCTTTATCGTATATTCATTTGTTTTGGCTACTGACGATAAGAGGCACACGCCTCTATCTTTATCTTCTCATTTTTCATACCTTCGTCCTTCGATCTTTCACAGTGCACATTCATGACAAATGTCGACTTTCGTTTCTGTTTTTCTATTTTGATAGAATCTTTCAAAAATACGTATTATTTATGAACGGACGATAAACCTCCAGATTCTTTCTACATCGTGAAAATCAAGAGAATTTCATAGCAAATGTTGACCGAATCTTGCTTATACGACATTTTCATTACAATTCATTAAAATGAACTGTATGAATATTTAAGTAGCCGATTCCAAACATGTGTGTGTTCATCTTATTCATTCGCCTAATATATGTATTATAATAGACGTGCGTGGACATAATGAAATTTTCAACGGGTGGTTGCGCAACACGATGCGCGAATTGTGTATGTCACACGATGCAGATTTGCATAATTGCAATCGGTTTTAGCCTGGAATCTTGTTAGTGAGCCGTACAATATAACGCGTGGGCAGCTTGTTTACGTTGAGATTGTATTTAGTTTGCACTTGGATGCTCGTGCTTAGAATCGAAAAAGAAGCGAGAAGAGGTGTTATCTTGAGAAATTAACGTCTAACGATAAACAATACGAGAGTGTAATTACTGGAAGGCGTTTCATAGGAAACTGTAGAGGAATTTCGCACGTGTACCATATTTTCGTATCGTATTTCTGCGCGTGTTTTGTTGTCTGCTTTGTCGGTACATTTCCCTCCCGGCAAAAATTCGCACTATCACCCAGAGTGCGGAGAAGAAACGACGATTAATATTCATCCTCGTTCGTTCGCATTAAAATTGTACCGGAGGTTAACTACATCATGTTTCCTGCGATTGGGGAAGTGGGAGTGTCTATCAGCGGTTCGTTTGTGCGTGTGTAACTGGGTCAACGAATCGGCGATTACGCGTGCCGTTATCTGTTTTGTTTTCGTCTAATGCGCGTACGGAGCACGACTAGTTCCGAGAGGATGCTGCACTAGGATCTCTCTTGTCATCGACAAGTGTTATTTTTATTTTAGAAAATTCTCGATCGTAATAATATTATTCTTCTCCGAGTTCAGTCGAGTTCAAGTAGATTACAGGGAGTGCGTGGAATGTTAATGCTCATGATTGATTAATGATTCACACTCGAATTAGGTAAACAGATTCTCTCTTTCTGCCTCCTAATCTAGTCGATGGCACGTGAATATCAAAACTCTAGATTTATATTTTTATTTCTCTAATCGGTAAAACTTGCGAATGTATCCGAAATCAATTCTTATGAGGAAAACGAAAGGTTTGATACAAAATCATTTTCTTTTTTTCTCTTCTTCAAGCTCAACGGAATACGTTCTCATTTCTATTGTCAACTCCCTTGTTATTATGTTTCGTACTTTCGTCACACGACCGTAACGCGTGCAAAGTCCGTCCATGCAATTCACGGACATGTTTTCCCGGAATCGCATGGGACGCTGCGATTTATCTCGCGAACGGTTACTTGATTCTCGATAATGCCGATTAACACAATTGAAGGGGTTTAACCGTGACTTTTCGATTTCACCATTATTCTTCTCCATTGGGAAATTCTGATAAATTACGGTTGCATTAATTACTGCAATAATTGTCAATTAGTCGTCATGAGATAATTTTAATCGATTTTCTTCGGAACCTAAGAGCAATCGTTCGAGCGATTTCAAAGAAGAAATAAGAATTTGCTCAACATGGGATTTGAACCCTATCGAGCGAGATAATTACCAAGTAATCGCAAGTTCAAAGTACTCGAACGGAGAAGAACTGAAATAACAGTAATGAAAAGAATGCGGCCGGTTTTCAATGGTCATTTTCACCCATTGATGTTTATCATCGTATTCGAAGAATATTTCTCCTCGTGACTCACAATCGCCCTATCTGTTGAATATTTGTATCGTGTGACGAAACTATTGGGCGTCGCGTAAACACCCCGAGAGAATTTCGCGAACGAAATCGATGCCAGATCTCGGGGCGAATTTTTTTCGAGGTTTATCGTCACGCCCCTCCGCGTCGTGACGTCAGGAAAAAATCGCAACTCTTGCACGTCACGAAAAACCTTCGTTATCTTCGGAACAAAAAAAAATCGTCTATTTGCGTAATTCGAAACGTAAAGTGTATCTTCATAACAATAAAAAAAAGATTGAAAAATGGATGATCTCATGGCGATGGATTATCGGGAAATGAAACAAATCTGACACGCGCATTTGTCATCGAGGACGTACGGAGATTTCAACAATCCGTCTAGACGCAAACTGTTCAAACAACGATCGAATAACGAAAAATTTTAGGTGAAACGGATGAATAATGAAATACTTCACACGTTACACATCCACCGGCATTCCTATTGGTTTTTAACTACGCGACTCTGCAACAAAGAACCTACGAGACAGGCTAGCGTCGTTTGAGTTGCTCGAGGAGCAGAGCGTGGCGCGGTCTATGGAATTGTGGTGGGGCGAACCGTGAAGGCTTTCAGCCGTCTTGGTGGGGATTAAAGGGACGGCTGGTGGTTACTCCAAATTCCTTCTTCCGTCTTGAATACCCAACGCCCGGATAGCTCAGTCGGTAGAGCATCAGACTTTTAATCTGAGGGTCCAGGGTTCGAGTCCCTGTTCGGGCGACTTTTTTGCCCTTATTGCTTATACCAAGTGTAACAGAAATGCGATAACAGAATTGAGAACGAGTTTAAAATTTTTTTGAGATACTGGAGTTTATCTCTCGATCGCATTCAACATTTGAAAGGACATTGTAAAATCTTATTGACCGTTTCCTCGGCTTCTTTAGAAATTTCTGCCGTTAATAACTTTTGCAAACGACTTCACGAGATTTTCAATTCGTTGACTTTGCATCCAAGGTTTCCAGTCGATTAACCAGATGGTTCCGACGATTGTCGCCACTCCGTAATTGATTATCGGAGTTTTCCTGTGGGTACAGCATATTTGAAAATGAGTTAACACGCACGCGTATGTTTGTCGAAAATGAAGTTAAGAGAACTCACCACGCGGATAGTTTTTCGAGCCGTACATTCCAATTGATGTAACGACGGGTTACCGGGCCGTCCGATCGTTGATAATACTTCATTATTCTCTCCTTCCCTTTCGTGGTCGCTCTTTCATCTCGACGAAACAGAGGTTAAAAAGCTACTACCTATCTTCAATCTCGCGCGTAGTGACGTATCCATGACAACGAGTGTGAACGTTGAACATACGTCACGAGAATCGATTATTTGTACAATCGGTTGACAGGAAAAAAGCATGATTAATTTAAGTGTTCTATTTTTACTGCGAGAAAGAGAGCCACGCTGAACTGCCTCGAGTCAGTGTTAAGCGATTATTCTCAACTTAATCTGCTTAATCGGTACACGCGCGGATAGAGCCTTCGTTTGTTTATCGAAATTACTGCGTTTAAACAGAATTGATTGCATAACGTTGATCTCATATACGAGCGCAGTTGAGATTGAAGTACGCTTCGACTTCAGATCATTTCGCTGCATAATACATACTTACTCTTTTTTTCAACTCTCTACGATATTCTGCCGATAAAAAATTTGTACTATCAATTATGTAACGTGAAAACTATTTTTCACCCTATTATAGAATTGCGAATACGACTCGAATGGCCCGAGGGCTAATATTGATTTATTTTCGAGATAACAAGTCTCGCCGGTTTTTCAAATTCTTCGCGATAGGTTCATTTCTACGACGCGGTGTACAGTCGAAATGCTATTTCGCCACATGAAATAAAATATTGACACATCTAAATCAATTTCTTTTGCCCATCAGCGACTACACTACACATCAGTGTAGGTTCAAATCACGATAACGAGTAAAATTATCGGCTAATAAAGTTTTTTAATGCTCATATCGAAAGTAGATTCAATGACGAAACAACTCGATCGATTTTTCATTTTTTCGTTCAATTTTTTTCATGAATTATCACATTCTGTATCTAACGAAAAAATTGAACTCCCAGCCGAGACTCCTCTTCGTTTCATACGCGATTATTAATTTTTTATGTTATTCGATATATTTTACATCCAGTGACTGCACCGGTATAATTAACGCGTCCCGCGTTTATGGGAAATTTCAATTGTGAGCACGTGTAACACGATCGCCGAGTTCGACGTGAAAGAATCGTGCTCTTCGTACCGCTGCAGTTCCTGTGTCCTTGACAAAGACCCGGGAGTGCCGTGCTTGCTTACCGCACGGGCATTAAAACGCCCCCATCCTTGAGATCGGCCACTCGTGTTATAATCGACCATTTGCGCATGTCGTCCATTTCAGTATAAAACGAATGGCAATCGACCTTCCTTACGATCGATACCGTTCGATTATGTCTCTCCTTATCTAGTCCCTTTATCTAGATTTCTTATTAGATTTCAAATCAGCTCGGATAGAAATTTTCCAAATTCCCTTGATATATAATTAAAATTCACTTAGCTATCTCTTTTAGGATTGACGTCGCGAGAAAATTTCTCAACGGACGTTCATTCGGGACGAAGAAAGTTATATCTGCTCGAAACAAAAACCGTCTATGAGAAAAGCTAGTTGACTTTGATCAAGGTTCAAAGTGTTCTATCTTGTATATGTTATATAAATATATAATTAAAAATAGATCAACGAGAGTTTTACTAGCCGGAGATGATCGTTTTCAAAGAAATCTCGGTAGAAAATGATTTCCCGGTATTTACCGGTGTGTACCTGCGAGGCGGAAAACAACCTTTGGCGAGCTCTCCTCGTCCCGAGAAAACGACTTCCGAACGTTACCTGAACGTTCACTCTACTTTCCTCTTTTACCCTGTTGCTTTGCTTTAGCTCGACTCTCGATTTTACGAACCATAAGCTGAGAAAATCGTAGGTAGAGAGCGATAAAAATCGCTCAATAACGGAGTCACGGCTACTCGCAGGACTTTTGTTTTTTATTTCACCGATGTAATAAGTATACGATTATCTCTCTTGAATGTAAGATAATGGTTTCAACAAATTCTATTATACCTCCTACCAAGTTTTACTGCAACGTTGATATCGAAAAGCATTACTAAAACATAAAGATTACGAATTCTTCATTATCCAGTTATCTTTATTGTTCATAGGTTGTACCGTTAATTTCGTGAAAGTTCTATTAGCACGATAAGCGACGTTCGATTGGGATAATGTCTCTCTCCAAGGTGTCTTTTAATTGTCAGCGATCGGTTAGCGCGTCGATTGAACGTAATTAAGCCATTGGTCGGTTGGATACGAGAGAGCCGCTAATCTCTCGCTTGGCATTGCACGAGGTGAAGCGTCGAAGCAGACTGCTTGGTGCCAGCGTCCCTACCTATTCTCTCTCCTTGTCTTTCTCGCTCCCACTCCGAGTTTCCTTTCCGACTCGTTTCCTCTTGCTATCCCCTCGCGACTCGTTTTTTCCCCACTCTTCTTCTCTATCTCTCTCGCGCAAGCGACTTCCCAGACATATCCCTAACTTACGTGTCCTTTTTCCGTCTCCTCGTAACGGCACATTCACTCGTTCTTCGCGTTTTCCCATTAATTCAATAAGCGAGATCTCTTGGCCATTTTTTTCAACCTCGGTAATGACTTTTCAGGATCCGCGTAGGAAAACTGCCAGCTCGGATCATCGATATTTTAACTCGATGAAATCACGTACACGTTGTCTCGCGATAGAGCGAGATAGAGAATCATCGCGAATTTATCTCGCTAGTGGCTCTCGTGTAACTCGCCGGTTGCGTAACGAGCTCGGCGTTCGATTCGGTGTGTACCGTGAGCTGCATTATATCAATGAAATAATCGTCACGTATGCATGCACGTACAGATAAGGTGCGCGATTTTCTTTAAATAATACTTTTCAAAGTGACGTACAAGTGTTGTTAATTTTATACATCCGCGAAACGCATTTTTATTGTCGGTCGGCAATATAACGAACAATATCGACCAATGGGAACGGAGAGACCTGAGTCACCCTCAAACTTTATACCGTCTCGTGTGACTTATTATTTATCATTATTTCGTCGCATTATCGCGAGGGAAAAAATTGCATGTAAAAAACGAATTGCGAAATCGACGCGCTTTAGTGCCGTAACGGTCGTTGTGTTTTTTTTATAGCCGTACAAATGGAAAAGTCCGATGACTAATCGTCTTCGATTTCCGTGTGGTATTGGTCTCTTTTTGTGCTCGTTCTTTTTGGTCTTCCGGGCGACGCACAGACGACGTGGGAAGGACATTAATTGGGAAGCAGACAGACCGATCGCGCTCCTTGCATCGTACTTTCGAACGACATCGGCTTACGAGACGCCGAGAAACTCATTAAATCCTGTATTAGTCTGGTTTTAATATTCACGACCGTTATGTACCAGATGTTAAACGCGCAACGTCATTTCGTTTGTGAATACCTAAGCGAACCGAATTCGCGAAAATAACAAATCGTGAAAGATAAATCAATAGTTATATTATACTACTAATAATAGTTGTCGGTAGTTATTTTTCCGTCAATTTCCGTAATCGGCCGTGCCTTATCTCGCAACCGGAAATTCGAGCGTTAAAACCGCGAAACGAGCTCACCTTATAGACAGTCGTAAAAGTTGCTCGCATCTGACGAAATGCAAATACGCGATTGTTCATCCTCTCGTCGACAATAACTCCAATTATAGATTCGCTTGCGCTCTTGAGCGGATTATTCTCGATCCGTGTAAACATTGTGTGCAACATCGATATTTCTGCCGTCCTCTTCTGCTCTTGCAAAAATACTCAGCCGGTTATCGCGAAGATCGGCAAAAGCTCGCGCTCGTAGTTTCTTCCTACACACGCGTATCGTTTGTTTTTGATCCTCGGCTGGCTAACTATTGTTATTATCGTTTTTACTTTATCGCCAATGAGCCGCGTGTACTCGCTCGCGCGCGATCTATTATGCGGTGCCGTGTATATTTCATTTTTTTACATCGCGCATAAGAAGCACTCGAGTGGCCTTCGTGGCGTTTTTTTCTTTTCCACTCAAAGAATTCGAGACTCGGATGAAGTCGATCGATCGAATTCATCGACAAGAGTCGATCTTGTATCTCGATCGCTACTAAATTTAACCCATTTTTTGGAAGAACCGATCAAATTTGGAAGGGCCTCTGTTACGCGATCTTAAATTTAACTCAACCTCGTTTCGAGTAGAACAATATGCCTCCGCGGTTTGGAGCCTTGGCCAATTAAAATCGCTCGTCGCTATAGAATTCTCGATCGGTGACTGTTTCGCAATAGCCGACATCGGCACGTATCGATCGCGTGGGTGCCTCTGTCGTATTTACGCTGGATTTTATAAACCTCGGAACCGCACGAATGTTACATACACGAGGCGCGGAGAACGAGCGTATCATAAGCATGTGGGAAGGAGTAGGACGAACGTAAAATGTTAATTTTATAGTCGGATTTATGCCCGCTCGCTCTGCTCGATTACCGCATGACTCTTCTCGAGGAGCGCATCGGGGGCAGCTTGTTTACGAATGTGTCTTCATTGAGTTCTCTTTTGCTCTCTCGCGCTCTCTCCCCCTCCCGAATATGACGGCACCGCACAGAAATAACGCCGTGCTCTCAAAGCCAACCGTTCCTCTTCCTCTTCTTCTTCTTCCTCTCTGAGCGCAACGCTTTGTGCCTTTTTCACTCGTTGTTATATGGAACGGGCGTTACGCGATTGGTTACAGTCTATCTGGTGACTCTCTTGTACACGCGCGCGCGCTCCCTCTCCAATGAAAACAATAGAGCCCGTGTTCTACTCCTCGGTGTTCCTAATCGTTCGAAAATCGTTTGTCGAATTTTCGTTCGATATCGCGTATCGGATTTCATTTTCAACGATTTTTTTCACCCTGGAGAGGGTAAAATATTCACCCGGAATGAGCGAGCAACAATGACCGAGTCTCCCCACTCCTCGCTCTTTCTTCCCCAACGATGACCCCTCATTTTCTTTTTTCCTGTCACGCTCGCGTCAGAGCGACAAAGGGAAACTCGTCGGACAAAGAAGCAAGAAGGATGAACGAGTGTGGAGGGGAGAGTCGAGAGTATATCTCGAGGGTGTTCGATTACAATTTTTTCTTTCGGGCTCTTTTTCTTTTTACCGTCGTCTATGTTCACTCCCCCAGCTCAGCGAGCGAGCTCGCGCGACCAATCGGAAGTGCGAGATATCGCGTCTATCGCTCGGACTGTTTTGCATTTCGCGTTTCGCACGCGCCTGACGAAAGCCGTGTTCCGCGTTGCATCAGTCGCCGTTGCAGTCGATATAGCACGGTGGCCTTGTCGTTTTACCGATCGTCGATAACGGCCTCCCTCTTTCTCACCTATTCACTTCCGCTCGCGCTCTTTTTTTCATACCTCTCGTATTTTTCTTTTTAGGACAATTTTACCCTCGAAGCCCCCGCGCGCGCGCTACCGGATAAACTACAAAGGGAAATCAACCCTTTCTCGTACGAACGGAAGCTGCTCTAATCGAGAAGTCGCCCGCTGGAGAATAAATTGCCGGTCGAAGTGAATTTTCTACCCGTCACAACAAACGGCTCCCTCACTCCCCCCGTTGAAAGTATCCGTACGTGCGCAGAAGGAGGCCCCTGCGCATGTAGGTTTAGCTTTACCGATACAAAAGGGGTTCTCTTCTCTCTCCTCTTTTCCTCGCTTTTTCGCCTGGAATTTTCCACGACGAGCTCGGAAGAAAATTTACAACACGCGCTAGCTACGTAACCAAATTCGACGGGGTGTACCGCGAGGGGTGGATTTTATTAGCCGGATTACTCGGTATTCCCGCGATCGTACGGAATATAGCATCTGTCTGTTTTTATTTAAGCTAGAAGCACCCGCGGGTGTGTCGGCAACACCTATCTTCCCTGTCGTTCGTTTTACGACCAGTTTATTATTCGAATTATTCGCCGCGCTAAGACGCCTTCTCTAGAGCTCGTGCTCGCGACGATGTTCATCCTCGAGGCCGGGTGAGATTTTTATTACCGAGCGCGTGCCACCCCTACGAAGCGGGAACGTGAAAATCGTACAAAGGGAGAAATATATGTATATATAGGAGTAGTTTTCCGCGACGATATTTTGGCTGATATTGCGGACCACTTTGTAGCACGTAACGCGACCGTTCGATCAATTTATTAGCACATAAATTTTGTCCGGGTGTGCGCATGTGTGTGCGCGCGCGTGTGTGTGTACGTCGAGCTAGATTCACTCGTCATTGTTGCTGGTGTCGTAAAATCGACGCGCAGCCGGCGCGCTCACCCCAACAGGGCTCTCGACACTTTACGATTCGTCCTGGAAAATTTTCTCACCTTTCTTTTTCCTTCTCGTCATCCCTCTGCCACTCGGGGATGAGAAAGAAGGAAAAAATTGTCTACCTGGTGCAACGACCGCAAAGTGTCAATTCTCATTTGGGTAATGACGCGACGGGATGAGAACTGGAATGGGCGCCGAGAAAAAATAATCCGGGAAAGAATGAGAAAGAGAGAACGAGAGAGGGAAAGTCGAATTGTATTATCGCGTAAACATCCTTACGAGCGCCACTCGTAAAACTCGATATCACGAACCTGTTTACGTGCTTCGCGCGACTTGTTTGCGCCGAATAATACGCGCCACCGAGTGTTGAAAGCAAGCAATAGTCGTCGATAGATAAGATGAGTGAAAGAGAGAAAGAGCGCAAGGGTAAGCGAGACCGAGAATTTTCTCGAAGGCGCGCGACAAGGTGGAGTCTAGGAAATTACATCTTTCGTAGTTCATAAGGTGCTCTTTCATGCCGATTCGTTAAAAATGCAGCGGCGTCTTTTTCCGTTCTTCGATTTCTATACGTGAAAGTAAAAACAACTTACGGTTCGGAAAATCATTCGAGACGGAATTGCTCTTGTCGAGATCGTTCGATTCGTTCCTCGCGACTCTTCTCGGACTGGCCTTCGAAATAGAGCAGCGCGATATCCACTCGGAGAAGAATCTCGAATTTCTTCGCGGACGAACAAAAATTCACCTTGAGATGAGAGCCGATTTCGCAAAACGATCGAAGCGCTCGTGGTTATCAGTTGTTAAAACAATACCCGGATTCATTATCGCGGTAATACGTGTATTGCGGGCGCGGATTTGCCCCGAACGACAGACCGAACGATGGAATTCGTAAACAGATTATGGCAAACTTTGCGGAGTCTCTTTTTCTCTTTCTTTTTCTCTCCCACGCTATCTTCCACGCGACTCTTAGACGATTATGCAAGGAGAACATCGCGGGTACGCGGATTGTTTGCGCGAAATTCAATATCGCGCGCGTGTGTTGTTGTCGAACCGTTATGCAAATTAGCGCGACACGGATCGTCGAGGAACGCCAAAGAGAGAGAGGGAGAGAGGAACGGAAAGCGAGATAAACAGCGATCTCGATTACCTGCAAAGACGGCTTTGACTGCCATTGACGCTGCCGTTGCGGTTTACAGGCGGTTTTATCGATCGACGGATTTTTCCGATTTCGCGAACCCGCCACGTCTCCATCCTCCAAGATAACAAACTTATTTATCACTTTTCCGTCGTTTTGGTTAATCGAGCAACGATGGTTAATTCGAGCGAATCGTGTTTGTTCGAAATTGTGCTCTCGCGTTGCGTCACGCTTGTTTAATCGTTCCGTCGTCTGGTGTTACGTCAATTGTGTAAGAATCGGTGGAACGGATAACCGGTTAACGCAGATCCTAGACTCTCATCTCGGGCTCCTCGATTCATCGATGAATCGACGATTTCGATCGGTCGTTTTTTATTTTCCTTCGAGATAACGTTAGCAATGAAGACTCGTTAGGTTAATAGACGCGGTAAACATAATTTGTTTTAGCTATTTGAGGTCGAATTTCGAATGTTCGGCCAGTTTTCTTTTTCGATGAGGAATCAAAAATTGGGAAGAAATTCTTTCCCTCTCTCGGTATAGATTCGAGATAAGGCGGGTACGTTGAACTCCGGCACCGTCGCATGAAAATTTCTCTCTTACCTACCTCCGTAACCATTTTTTATTCGTTCCTCTTTCTCTTTTTCGCCAATCCCGATGGACTGAATGATAAAATCTCTTGTCCATAATGATAAAACGCGTTTCCCACGAGCGATCTACGCGCGAGCATAAATGGATCGATTTACCGTAGCGCAAACATCGTTATCTCTTAGTCGGCTACCGTACTACTCGACTTTGGATACGCGCTATGACGTCGACGGAATTTCGAAAAAAGAGAAGAGATAATCGCGTCTTTGTACTCGACTGGCTTTCGTGTGTTGGTTGAAATTTTTTCTCGAAGCTTTTCCAAATACATTAGAACGGTTATATTGCCGAACACGATTACCTCTGTATTTCAATAAATAGTCTAGTACATGTATAGAACATTAGAATCACTAAATAGAACATTGCTCGATAAAAGAACGCTCGTATCTCGTTGGAATATCGTAGAGAGCAATTCAAAGTGACATTTCACCACGAAGACGATAAAAAAATTTAATCGCGGCGTTATCCTAGCTCGCTGTTTCCGTGATGAACGAAATCAATGAGACGTAAAGAGAAAAAAAATTTGGAGGCGCCGGGTATCGATCCCGGTACCTCTCGCATGCTAAGCGAGCGCTCTACCATCTGAGCTACGCCCCCTTTACAGTACCTGTTTGTTCGAAAACCAAACACACGCGCTCAACTTGTTGCTTCACCGAATCCAGATACGTACACGACAAATCAATTATCGCTTTTAACAACTCGATGTAAATTGTATTCGAAAATTTCGAGATATCCGCGAAGAGATTTACGCAAAGAGAGAAATGCAATATCGCGAGATACTCGAACAGCTGATTCTCAAATGACATTTAGAGAGTGTGTTTATTAATTTGTTTGCAACGCGAAACGATTCTCTCGCGTGACGTTACTACGTGTTTTCCAGTTGTTTCGCGAGCTGTTAATTGCATTCAATGTGAAAACTCGTTCGGTAGCTTTCACATTCAACGTGCTCATTCTCTTCCTCTCTCTCTCGTTCTTTTCTTATCTCCCGATCGATCTCTCTCTCCCTCTCGCGCGATCAATTTTACCGGACGCCAAAAGTCGGCGAGCCGACACGTGCTCGCCCGGCTAACGAATCGTTTGTTCCGAATTCGTGTACACATTGCGCTACCGTGCGATATTAAACGGGACACGGAAAAATTAGGGGGAAGAGAATCCTCTCGCAGTTACCGAAAACGTCAATCTCTCTTGCGGAATTTCTCTTTGTTCGTCCGGCTGTTTGGTTTTTCGGACAAAGGACGATAAAGCAACCCCCGGTAGTACTCCCCACCCGGCGCGCCGGAAAATCGTCGGAGTAGCTACTTAATTGCGTCACTGACGTTTATTTCCTTTATTCCCTCTCCGTCTCTGTCTCTCTCCCGCGCTCGTGTATCCCTTCAATCAATCGAGCCGGATGAGAAAAGCAGCCCGGGCGATGCGCGCCAAACGCGCATATACACGCCACGGGTATTGGGATTTTCGCGACAATGTCGATCGGTATCCGAGTTTTCCCGAGCGTACGAGGAAAACTCGAGCTCCATACGTCGATAATTTCGCTCGATGTTTCGCAAATAAAATTGGTAACACGAGACAAGGATAGCGCTTTATCATTCGCAGCTCGCACGTATACCGTCATCCTCCGATAATTACGTGAATAATAGGCGTAATCGCGTTTCATTCGTCACGTCGATCGTACGGAATGAGTCAAGGTTCGTATTTTCGAATTTTCTCTATCGAAGCTTTTCCAATGTACAACTTTCAGCCGTTTTATACGGGCGATGCGATCGAGATTAGATAACGGTGGAAGTGGGAGAACGAGTGGGAAGAGGGTGGCGGGGGGAGGGGGCTTAAAAAACTTGGAAAAACAATAGACGTGTGTGCGTGGCGTGAGTCAACGTTTAACTCGCTCGTAAATTCAGTCGCAAATAGAACGTAATTCGAGTTATGGGAGGGAAATGGCGATAAGGGAGCGAGAAGAGGCCGCGTGCCGAGGTAAAATGCAGGAAGAGAATTTCCCGGGGAACGTATACACCGAAATGCGGTTAGATCCTATTGTCCGCGATCTCGGTGTGTTGCCGTAACGAGGAGGAGGCGAATGATAGATAGAGATAGAGATAGTCTCTTTACTGTACGTTGACCCGTTCGCGACTTTCAATACTAACCTAAGGCAAAGTGGGACCCGCGAAACTACGCTCGGCATACGGAAACGCGGATGGCTCGCCGTTCCGTCGAGCAAAGCCCCCGAAATCGCGATAACGCGGAGATTGAGAAAGAAACGAAGATAGACCGAGGGGCGAGGAGGGAGGGAGAGAGATAGGTAGATGTTTAATACCGAGAGATCAAAATTTAATCCTATTTGCGTGTTTTTCTGAGCGCTCGAGGCGAGAAAAACAAAAGCGCGAGACGGGTTCAACGACATTACGGGGGCACAGGGACATCGATCAAAATCGAACGTGACGATCGGTTCTCGCCGTTAGCGGGTACTCGCCGATAATCGCCGCTGCGCTTTTTTTTCAACGCTCTCTGCAAGCGCGCTCGCTCGACTCGACGCGCGTCTATTTATAAAGTGCATACGAGAGCGTTATATGTGCGTCCTTGGCGTCCATTTCGCGATGCAACCGTCGTTCGCTTCTCGCTCGCCAACGTATTTTCAGCGACGACGACGACTTGTCTCGCGCGCGATTTTTATCTCTCTTCTTGGCTCGAGTCGGTATTTCACCGATCGATTATATTGCGCGTGCTCTCGCCTCCGAGGTTCGTCCGGAAGGAAAGTCGAAGATTGGGGAAAAATAATATTTGTTCGTTGAACGAACAAGGGCGCGTGAAAATTATTAGCCCGGGTTGCGTTATCGTTGAGGACGATCGTGTGTCACCGGGTGCCGGTTCTCGCCGTGCCGGCACTGTCGCGGGCGTCGACGTTAGCCGCTCGGTTAGTATGCCTGTTGCCAAGGCATCAGCTGATCGGCCGGTCGCTTCGACTTTCTGTCCCACTGCCGCCGCCTCCTCCTCCCCCTCCTCCGCCTCCTCTCGTCCTCCTCCTCTTCCCCTCTTGCTCCTCCTCCTCCCTCTCGCCTTCTCTTTCTGCTCCCTCAACCCTACACCTTCGAACTCCATTAACCCATATCGCTTTTCGACCTTGCGCATCCGAATCTGTTCACCGCTCCTCCCATTTTTCTTCTCTCCAATATTTCTCGTATCGTTAGACAGTTCCTACTCAAGAGAAAAAGCCTCGTGTCGAGTTTGATATCGCTCGAGAAAAATCATCCCGTGTCACGTGGCTCGTTTTTTTTTTATTTCGAAGCATCCGAGCTTTTTAAGCTTAGCGATATAATTAACTTAATTAGGGGCAATTCCGTGCTCTATTTATAGTCTACTACACACTCAGCGTAGTATCCAAAGTAATCTCGGCTCGATAATGTTTTCGTCGTATGTATACTCGCGCTTTAAAAGCCCCGATCGTAAACGCTCGTATAATGGCGATACCAGAAAGAAAGGCCTCCTTTCATATATTTGGCTCAGTACTGTGCGACGATGAAAACCGAGTACCCGTGGAGAAATAAAAACGTTTGAGAGGCATCGTTGCGAAATCCGTACGAAGAGAAAAACAAGGATGATAAACGCGTATGAAAATGCGCACACCTATCGCATTTCCGCGAGAAACGCACGGTCTGTTTTCGCAACAGTTCGTAACTGAGTGAATATGTGTGCAAGAGGGAGAGAGAGAGAGAGATTTTCCCTCTCGCGATATATTCGCGAGTCTCAGGTCAATACGTGTAGGAAAAGCCTAGCGCGTGTACACGCGGCTTTATAGGCGTACGTAGAGCCGGAGCCGGGCCGGAGTTTCATGGTCCTCCCCCCGGCCCTCCGTACCCTCCGGCACTCGACTCGGCGCGTCCATCCCCACCCCGCTCGTTTGGCCGTGCGCGCGGGGAATGATATACCGACCAGATGATCGGGCGAGGCGCTCGCTCGGTCGCTCCGAGCTTACTGGGTAACCTCGTCAGTTGGCAACCGGCTCTCTCACCGTGCGGATCAGTTCTAGATCGAGAACTTGATCCTCGTTCGTTTTCTTTCATTTATTTTTCTTTCATTCGTAGCACGTAATGTCCAGTGTAACTTGATTCGCATTTTCGCTCTCCCCCTCTTCTCTTTTTCTCTCTATCTTCTATCTCTTTTCTTCTCTATCCCTAACACGAGCCATCCTCTCTTCGTTTTTCCACTGACTTTCCCCCTCTTTATCCACTCCAAGTTTCAAGATCGACAGTTTTTCGCGCCGTTCGCATCGTATTTTCTATCCGCCAACTTGCTCGAGTCTTATCCTTTGTTCGTACGTCGTTTGCTAGTCGCGAGCACCTCGCAAGAGCGACGAGAACGGGATACATCGTATACACCGACGTCGTCGACGTCGTTGTGCACGCTTTTGCCTGTGATATTCACCGACGCGCGCGCACGTTCGCATGTACGCGTAAATATATTATGACTGTTAACGCGACGTTCGCATTGACCGAGTGTGATAAGTTACGGACGTGTCTCGCGGACGAGACTGTGAAGACCAGGTGAAGAGTAAAAAGCGAAAAAGTATATTTATATACGTCCATCGCGACCATCGAGAAAAGCCGGCCGAGTGCAGTGCCAATCGAGGAAGCACAGTGTGTTATTCTTCGGCCAAGTTGAAAACGAGAGGAGTTCGACGCACCAAGAGCCAAGTGTTCGCGAGAGTTTGTTGTTTGTAACGTCGAGTCTTATCGTGCCGCGTTATTTTTTCTTCTTAAAAATCTGCGAGGCACGAGGAAAACGAGTTCTACGACTCGTGTTTATAGAACACGTGTTGGGAGTTTGGATAGATCGATCTCGAGTAATTTGCGTTATCGCTGGGAAGAGTGCGCTCGAAATCAGCCAAAATTCCTGTGGCAAACGTGAACCAGTCCCATCCGGAGGCTGATATTGTCGCGGAGTGTAGTAGTACTATCAGCATGGGTCAAATAGGAAATGACGTGAGTTCACCGTAAAGCTTATTTTTTCATTTTACTGTTTTTAAGTTTGCTCGTTTTCAACGCTGACGAGGTACGTACGAACGTTTCTCCGTGTTCTTGACGTCTCGATCAGCTGATCGTGTTGCAAAGTTTCAACGAAAAACCGTAGCACCCTTGAACAGCTGATCGACCGGCGGCACGAATTCGCTTGGTAACAACGGTCGTTGGATACCCGGAACACCTATTTTTTTCTGTAGTTTGACTGCGCTTGCGTGAAAATTTACCGCGGGAGAGTCGATGGTGCATCGTCGATTCGGCGCGAGTATATTTAAAGGTCCCGTCCCTTTGTTGCGAGGCACCCCACATCTAAAACTCCCGACTACCTTTCGTGACAACTTTCTACCGACTTTTCCCAGCTTTTTCCCGGCACCTTTTTTGCACATCGCACCACCGGTACGTTGATTACCGTCGTGAACTCGACTCGCCAAATTGCACCGTTTTCTCGCCATTGTTTATCCGCGCCACCGTTCGGTATTTTTTAATTACCGAGTAATTACGTGGGATAATTTCAAGAATTAGTATTGTCGAGACAAAAGTCATACATCTCTCTTCCTCTCTTTTCCGCTTCTCTTGCTCGCTCTCGACCGACCGAGGCGATAAGTACAATAATGGCGTTTAACACGTGATACGCGTAAGCTCACCGATATCGCGTTCGACGCGCGCAACGGGGTCTCGATTTTTCACTCGTTCTCTCTTTTTCTCTCTTTCTCACTCTGCACATCTCTCTCAAACACGTGCTTGTCCGTGGATTTTGCTCTTGTCGCGTAAAAATCTCTTTCAAGATCGTTACTCGGTGAATCTGACATGCAGACACAGCAGAGAACTCGGTGTAAGGTCTAAATCGCTTTTCGGAAGATGTTTGTCGCAACTTAAGGAATTCGGGATGAAATTTAGACCGCGGAAAACGAAAATGAGATTAGCCCGTCGAACGATAAAGTCTATCAGTTGGCTCTCGTTGCAGAATAATCGTGCGAGTTATTTAAGAGCTTGGCAAAAGTAGGGTAACAAATTTATCGTATTATAATCCCGATTAAGTTCTTTCGCTTCTCGTTATCTGAACGTTTCGGTAATATCGCACCTCGCGTTGACGAATAGCTAACTCTCCTACAAAGTGAGAGAAGTTTTGAAAAAAGCGGAAAAAAGAAAAATTTCTACGAGTTATTGGCAACTTCACGAGATAAGACAGTTCCAGTCGACTTGCCACGTGAACAAGCTCGATGGTAATTTTATTCGCGATTTTGAAAAAGCACGCGGTCGAATCAGTGCTCCGTTGTGGAGCTGTCGGGGCGAGGCGCCATTATAAATATTCTATGAGTTAATTTTCATCCGAGCTTGTGTCGACATAATAGATTTGCGCTCCGTTGCTATTTTCGATGTGTTAACCGGCTGCGCAAATAAATTGTTAATTTCTCTTTCTCTCTCTGTCGCGCTACTTCCATGCTATTCATTCTCTCTTTGATTCTTTTCGACTCGCCTAGAATCTAAACGCGGATCTCAATGGCTTTGCTGGAAAAAATCCTTCGGATATAGCCGTTTTTGGTTGTTCGCTCTCGATCTTTTATTTCGTTCTCTTTTCGACTTGAGGGAGGCACCGTCGCGCGAAGGACTCGATTTAAAAAAACACCGCTGCACGTGAGTGTACGACGTAATGACGAATTACGCAAATTTCGGTCAGCGCCGACTAAATATGCCTCGGCAGACGCGTTTACGTCAGCGATGACAGTAAAATCTCTTTCTTGCAACGAAAGAGGCAAATTCGGAGCTTGAGTTTTAGATACGGACGTCTCTCGGCCAACGATATCTCGCGGATGATTTCGTTATTTTTTTCCTATACACCTTTTTTCTCTCTCCAACAGCTGTCAAAACAGACAAGCGCGAAAAACACTTACATCAGAAGAAGATAATCCAATGTCGGGCGACGAAAGCTGTGGAATCCGAAGATTTTTTCTCCTATTTCTTCGATAATCGCCTGGTTTATTTTTGAATCTCGTCTTCCGCATCGCGTTTCATCGATTCGCCGATTCGACCGAAGGAAATTTCCAATGGCTCCGTGGTCGTACGACAGCGGAACCATATGAAATCTGTTTGGGACATAGTATGAGTAACCCTACGTACCGCGCAAACTTTTCCGAACCTCCAAAAATAGTTACCTCTCTTCATACTCTCTGTATATCTCTTCTTTGTGTTCGTAGCTTCATCGAAAATTTCGTTTTCAACGTTTTACTTGTTGCCAGGCGGAAAAGGGAAAAAGGGCGCGGTGAGTTTCCCGCTCGGATGCGTGCGCACCTTTCCGCGCTCCGTGTTTCAAGCCCTCCCTCTCTCCCTCCCTCCTTATTGGTTGTTCTTGATCACCGGTCTACGGGCACGATCGAATTTATACTTCCCAATTTCACGTAACGATTTGTACATCGGGTTTTCTTGTTTTCGATCTTCCTGCGTGCCTCGCTCTCACTTCGTTGGCAAGGCCGTTGTACATGATGAACGATATAGCGAGCTCGCGAGGCTAGCGCGTGTCGCAAGTAGAGTCGAAAAAAGGCTGCTTTTTGATCGCGATGAACTACGACCGACGTCGAAGACGACATCTACGTCTTCCGATATTGTCTCGCGAAGAATAGGCTTTTTGCGACGGCAAAACACAGCGAGTTTCTTGTTTCGATAGCGGAAGTCTGTTGCGTCGCTCTTTTCCACGAGATCTCCTCTTGTTCCTCCAGTTCCACTCGAACGAGTCTTCAAATTCGGCATTCGTACGAGGTTTATTTTCGTTTACGCGCGAGATTTTTACCCCCGAAGGCATTTCTCCGTGCGTACACACACGCGAACTTATCGAGGACGGCGTGTTTTTACTCGCTTATATTTATTTCTTTTTATCTTCCCTCTCTTTCTCTCTCTCTCTCTCTCTCTCTTTCTCGCGCTCGTACTCATTCTCATAGCTATAATAACGCGCTACATTCTATTTTTAAACGCGCGAGGTGCGATTCTCGTTCTTCAGCTCCCTCGTCTCGCATTTACGAAAGGTCCTCCGCGAGCGGCCAGAGCGCTCGGTTACTTCGGGATTACGAGACCGTCTTATCGTACCGTTATCTCTGCATCCCGTGGACTGTACAGGACTTTTTCTCTTTTTATAACTTAGCTGAGTGCACCATACCTACCGTCAATTTATCTTCACGAAAGCCGTTTCTTGACCCTCTTTCGGTTTTTCGAGAGAACACGAGATTTTTGAAAACCTCGAAAGTGTCCTCGAAATTTTCGGTGGGGTTTGAAATTTTTGTGAAAATCCGTGCCCGTTTGGTATTTTGTACTATCTCTTACAGTATTCACTGACCTCCGCACGTTTGGCCATAACGGCGTGCGATATTCTGCTCTCTCTCTCTCTCTCTCTCTCTCTCTCTTTCTCTCTCTCTCTTTCTTAACCCGCCCACACGAGCTCGTTTCATCGTCCTCTGTTCTCTATCGCTTCTTTCTCTCTCTTTTCGACTATCCTTCTTCATCTCGCTGGGTCCTCTCTCTTTCGCCCTGATGCCTCCTCTCGCTCACGACGAGATCGTGAAATTGTTTTTCAAGCGACCAAACCGGTTCCCAGTCCGGAGATCTGGTCTCCCTCTTTCCCTCCCTCATCCCCCATCCCCGTTAAATGTTGTTTACGCTCGGTCATAGGCCGGCTTCGCCTTTTAATGCGCGCGCGCGGGCGAGAGGGGGGAGCTTGTCTCTCTCACCTACGCCACTTATGTCTCCCTCCTTCTCGCTCTTTCGACACACTCTGGGTACCCTCGGGCAATTTAAAAATCGTAAAAATCGTTTCTAACGGCTACCGTGTTGGTCGGTTGCGAGTATAAGCGCTCGCGTCTCGTCCCGCGACTGAATTCATTCCCGCAGCCTGCAACTTGAATACTTTTTATGTTTCTCCTTTTCTTTTTTTTTTTATTTTCATCACCGCGGATGCTCGCACCGACCCAGATTTCTACTTTCCATTTAATCGCCCGTAACTCAATTATGCAAGTCGATTGAAGAAACCTGTCGTCTATATTTGTCTTCTCTGATAACGCATCTGTTTTTCATTTTTTTCCCGTCTATTTTTAACGAAATTTCGAGCCTATCCAGAAGGCAAGGTGACAACCGATATCTGGTAAGTGAGACAGATAAGGGTTTCCGAAATGTTAATGTTAATAATCTCCACGAGTAGGTATAAATGTCGTCCAACGCGTATTCGGTAGTCTAACGAGTGGTACGTGATTGCCTTGTCAAGTAAGGGAATTGAAAAGCTGACCCCAGGAGCTCGCTGTTCGCGTAAGGACGCTCGTATGGATTTTATAATCGGAATTCATTTGACTTTAATTTCATGTTAATAAGCGCGATCCACTGACCTCGCGTCGTCACTCGTCTTCCGGTGGATTGGGATTTCAGCTTTGTTGTTCTTCTTTATTCTTGTCTATATATAACTATATATATATATAAATAAATATTCACGCCGTTAAAAAACTCTCGGCGATTCCGGTTTTGATAGAAAAAAATGATAAATATTTCCCGTAGGGTTATCGCGAACTCCGCTGGATTTCCCACGTTGCAGTCTGGCAATGCATCCATCGCGCGACGTCGTCCAGACTTTTGCGAAAAAAACTTCGAGTACCGTGACTTCTTCGAGTGAGTTAACGCGCGTGTGGAATTCGCTCGTGTGTGCGCGCGCGTACACACACGAGCTCGCTTGGGTTAGAAAGTCATTGTTTATGGCGTTGAACGGGTCGACCGGTTTTTATTCCTTCATTTTCACGACGACTCATGCGATGACCGCATAGCGTAATTGCCTCTCGATTTTTTATTCGTTATTTCGGTGCCTCCTCGTTTAACATTTCCATTCCCATCGGTCTCGTCCTTTGGAAATTCGTTTCAAGTACACGGGCGCGGCAGAGATTTTCGACATTGAGAGACCATATCTCGAACCTGGTATCGATCGTCGAGGTACAAAGAGAGCCCCGAGTCGCGAAGTTCCCGTAGATGGAGCTTCGAAATTTCGAAACGTACCGATGTGACATCGTAGCTTCACATGCGTAAGATGTTCTTTTCCCTCCTCTCGCTGCTTGGGAAAAAGAGAGAAGAGAGAGAGAGAGAGGGGAAGTCGAGCTTTTGTGTCTATTTCTTATACGCGATGTCGCGCGACCTCGGGTCGAAGCTGCTGCTGCCACATCGTAAGAGAACCTCGTGGGATGGAACAAGAAGAGAGAACGACAGAGAGAAAAGAGGAATCGCACGGGGCGAAGTGTCGATCGATGCGTCGTGACGTCATCGCGTCGATCGACCAATCGAGGGGCCCGGCGCGCATAAGTCGCGAATCGCGCGACTCGTTTTCCGTATCGGCGACTTTAACCGTAACATCCTCCGATAAGGAAGGAGCATCGAACCCGTTCCTTTGTTCGCGTTTCCCCGTCCCTCGGCTCGTGTCGCGCATTCGGCGTCACCCGCTCTCGTCATTCCTCGCCATCGAGCTTTTTGCTTCTCCATCAATTTTTCCCGTCTCGTTGCCCTTTTTTTCGTTCTCTCTTTTTCTCTCTCCCATAGTCGTTAGCTCACCCCCGTCCCCAACTTCTCGAACCGTTGAGCGGGAGAGACTCGACGAATTTTACGATCGAAAAATGCTTTGGTTCTAACGCGCGTTATCATTTTTCCAATTGAAACGACAGCTGCTTCGCCAACGACGATTGTTCAATTTCGTCAACGTGTCTTTTCCTCTCGTCCCACCTCCTTACGACAACACGTCCTGGAAAACTCCCAGCGGCTTTGCGATCGACGCGACAGGTCCCGACGTTTTGCCGCGCAAGACGGTTTCATAAACTCGAGTTTGCACGCCCGAGGCTCGTGCAAAGTCCCCTTCTACTGGTTCTTCGCTTTGCCCCTCTCCCCCCCTCCCTCCCCCTCCCGCTCGTGTCGGCGTCGGCCGTCGACGGAGCGCGAGACGACGATGACGATCCGTAATGGCGCGAGCGCCGACACTTGCCAAAGCTCGCGCGAGACACACGCGCTTGTTGTTTTAGGTCGCTCGAGCGCGCGAGATTTCTTATCGGGTTTAATTGGAAAATTCTTTTCGCCTTCGTTCATTTTTTTTTATTCCATTTTCGAAAACACCGGCCGTTCGACACGACGATGAGGAGTGGAATCGATAAACGTACGAACTGATTTCCACTCGCGAATGAATCAATCGTGATTGTGCTAAAATCGTTAATTCGGTACGATAAATTATTTTTCTGCTTCAAATGTCATCATCGAGCCGACGGTAGACTCTTAAACGTCAAGCTCGAACAAACAAAACGCGCGTGCTCGATTACACGCGAATGTCGTTGTCGGATCGATCGAAAGTTCTTGTTTTTTTTTTTTTGTTACACCCGACTCGCTTATCGAGTCGAGTGTCTCGGACGCTGTGATTCAACATCAATTGAATTTGATAAATTGCGCGAATTGGTCAAAATAAATGGGCTATTGCCCGCACGTATTTACCGTCACGTGGGAGAATCAACGTGGGCAATATACAGGTGTATCTCGTGTTTACTTGCAATCGCCTTCTCTCCCTCTTTCTCTTTCCATTCTTCCGTTGCACAAGAGTACCTTAGACCTTGATACTTTTAAGTGTCGGCAACATTTCAAAAGCGTTCGGTTATAATCAACGGAGTGACCGGCCGATGAGTCGAATTCGTTTATCGCACCTCGTCGTCCTTGAGATCGCATCATGGAAAGTTTTTGTTTCGTTCTTGTCAATAGCGAAGAATTCCTCCGAAAACAAATCTCTTCGGTGTTTTATCGGATTCCTTAAAAATCGAAAAGAAAGTCTTTTCAACGATGGTTTGGTATTGCGAAAATTCGATTAATTTTATCTTCTGTCAAAACAACGATTTACTCGGTCTTCTTCATTGGAACTTTTTTGTTTTAGTATATTCACTCTCAGGATATTCTTAGATTCGACGCTTGTCAAAATAACGATCGGTCATTCTATTGACGAATTTTTCGCAAAATCTCGAGTCTTTTACGAGTCGACGTCGTGAAAAATTGCTTATACCTCATCCGTTGCACTTTTATCGATCACAATGGTGCGAGCCGCGAAAATCGCGTGGCGTTTGAAAGACGTCGGCCACGCATCACCAGTTCAAAAACATGTTTACTTCTCTTCGTCCGTTCTCTCTCTCTCTCTCTCTCTCTCTCTCTCTCTCTTTCTCTCTCCTCTCTCTCGTACGCTCTTGTGCGTACTACAGCAACGATCACCCGTTGTTTTCTACGCTCGTGCTAAGAAAGTGTCGCGAGCGAAAACAACGCCCGAGCTTGTTAGGCGAAGACACGTTTATGGCGGATATCCAAAAATCATTCCGTCCGGTAGGTTTTTCGTCTATTAGATGCTAAAAAAGAACGATAGAGAAATTTTTCCATAGCTCGATCGAGTTTATTTTAGGATCCAGTAACGGTGAAGGTCGAGAATTTATTTCGGTCAGGAACCGGCTAGTGGGACCGTTAAACGTTTAATTGATATTCCGCCGGCGGCGAAAGTATATACACACACTGGCGCCAAAGTGAAACGTCTTCCCTCGCGTGCTCCTTTCGATTCTCCTAGAATTCGCGTAATTTTTGTTTTCGCCAACGGTCGATGACCCGGTGGTTGCAGAGCCGAACGCTATTTTGCGAGGCCGAGCCTTCAGGGCTGACCGTACCCTATACCGATCTTTCGGCTCGACTCGTTTTATTTATGGCGAAGAGCCTACGCGAGTTTTGAGTATTCAGGTATCCTCGTTTCGTTCACTCGTGGTTTTTTCCACTCATCGGTCAACCGTTTATTCTTTTTTTCGAGAAGGACGATCATACGTTACGAATCGACAAGATGATGCAATAAAAACATCCGATTGCGGGGATTTTGGCCGCTCCGGAAGCTTAATTTCTCTTTCTCTCGATCTGTCATATTGTCGACCGGATGTTGTAAACTTGCGTACTTGCGTACTTGGTTGTTGTTGTACTTGCGTACTTGTGTACTTGTTGTACTTGGATGTATGATTTTTATTGCTTATATATATATTTTTTTGAAACGACAGCTGGAAATTTTCCATGGGCGTTGATCCCCCTGAATCGCCATCTCTCCGCGCTCGGATCGCCGAGAGAAAACAACGTAATCCAAAACCAGAAGTGGTATTCACCGTTAAGCGCGAGTTAGAATTTAATTATCCTCAAGGATGCACGAGATTGCCTCGTGATGCTTCGTATCCCGTCTAGTGCATTAACGCTTTTATTTGCTCTGTCCTTCTTCTTGCGCTTATATTGATGTAATTTACTGAAAATGCCATTGTCTCTTTTCAGACTCACATGCTGTTAATGGATGCTTTCCTACAGAACAACAGGCTGGACCATGTGTCCAGGGTGATGTCATCTCACCCCACGTACCTCGAACATTTCATGAGGACGCAAAATTTCATCCTTCGCGGTGACGGGCCACTGTCGTACGACTACAGACATCTAATCGCTATAATGGTGAGTATTCGATTCGCCAATTGAGCCAACTCGAAACCGAAATAAACTCGTTAATTACGCTCGTTGGGGGGATCTTTGAACCGGTGATTATTTCAACGACTCGTTATTCGTTATTCGGTAATATCTTAGAAGGGTTCCATCGTAAAACTCAAACTAGCGGGTTTCGTCATACCCTCGTTCGCCGCGAGAATATATAACAGCATAGGTCGTTTCGGTGGCGAGTACGAGCGAGCCCGGGAGCGTCCATCTTCGCGGTGTTGGGTCGTTTGCGAGGTTATCGCGAAAAGCAAATGCAGTCGCTGCAGCTGCGGTTTCGTAACCGCACGCGCTACTCGCGAAATTCCTCCGATTCGAGACTCTTACGCGAATACCTTACTACAATTATTTCCATTTTAAATTTTCGCCAAAGTTCCGAGTCGACGATAAGAGCCTTTTTGTTTTTTTCGCCGATATGTTTTTTTGTCGATAAAGCCAAATCGATTATAGAACAACAGCGATAAAAAAGAACCGTCTCGACTATCGGATCGATCGATTCCGCTCAAATTCTCAATTTACGAACTTCGAGATCGTTCGTTAGAAATTCGGCTAGGTTACGATAAATAGAATCGAATCGTACGATACTAATTTCGATTTGGACAAGTGCATACGATCGAACATGCTCGCTTAGTCCGAAAAACTCGCGTTATCTGAAGACCGTTTGTAGGGTCGGAGTTTGTGGGGAGCCGCGGGGCTGTAGACGCTGGGATACCGATAAGCGATAAGATATCTGAAAAGCAGCTTTTCTGCCGGTAAACATTCTTCGCGCGTCGCGCGAACACTATTCTCAGCGTTGTAAACGAATTTTAATTACGCTCCCCTCGATCTACGATATCGCGAAGAAATAATTAAGTGTTATTTTTTGCCCCATCGCGGATGGAAATTTAATCCATAAAGTGCATCGTGCGTCCGATTCCTATCGGTTTCGATATTTCGGATGAGTCAGTTGTTTTCACAGCTAGCCTTCTTTTTTTTTTCGTTCCTCCCTCTAATCGACCCGCGATCGTTACGTAACGATTTTCGATATTCGGGTATTCTGGGTCTCTTTTTTTTCGTCGCTTTATCCGCAAAACAATTTCGCGATGAGCTCTCGAGATAGGCGAGCACGTGCGACAACTTGAAAAACGATTCCTGACACGCGTCGCGACCGCGATGAATTTGGTAAATTGAACGCGTCGAAATGGCACGCGAGATCGGTGTCTCTCGACGAAAGAATCTCTAACGATCGATGAGCAAACATGTACGCGCACTTATCTCGTTCACCTTGAATCGTCGTGAAAATGGTTACGCGCGATTACAAGCGATTTTCCCCCTTCGAGTTCGTTATACTCGATCGAGACGTATCCTCATTTTGTTTTCGAGTTTACGCGCTTATGTAAAGAGGCTCGTGGCTATGGCGAAACGCACGTGGAAAATAACTTATTATCGTCGTTATCGCCCGGTGTGAAGACTCTCCCGCAAGGTTATCGCGCCCTCGCGGCACGCGACGTTGAGCTCGCTCTATCGTTCTCGCGAACGCCTCGTGACCCTACGAATCTTGGCAAGGTGAAAGACTTCCTAAATCGTTCCAACGGAAATTTCCGACTTTGGTTCGACTTTCGATCCGACGAAAAGGAGAAAATCGATGTCTAGCTGTTATCGGAGCGCGCGCCTAACGTATTATCACGACTCTCGAGTACGTATCCGATCGCAAAGTACAAGCAACGATCGTTATTTGCACAAACGGAGGACGATTTCGAGTGGGTGTTTTTTTCTCATTTCGCGCCAATCGAATAGTTTAACAATGACGCGCGACGAGAATATATTTTCCCCCCGACTGCGGGAATTTCATCGCTCGTGAAGCGTCCCTCGCTTCTCTCCGGGATGTGTACACCTACCCGACACCTTTTTCTTTATTGCCCGTTCTTGTTGCGCACGAAATTCCGCGAATAAAATCAACAACTATTTTAACGTCCATCGTTACTACGACGTTTCCGTTGAGTTGCCAATTTTACGGCGCCATGCGCTTGACAATAATTTTTGGCCCGTGACGAAAATCCAACAGATTTGATAGGAATGTGTTTACGTCGCGATACGAGATTCTACGTCCGCAATGAGAAAAATAACGATCGTTTTCTTTTTTCGATATCGAAGTAAATGTTGATCGTACGAAACAATTTTTTTTCTTCTTATCGATAGAAAATATTTTCCCCATCGCGAAAAACTCATTTTTCGATGGAGGAGAGTGGGCGATTGGATTATTTGAGAATTGTGTCTGCGTATGACAGATCCGAAGCAAATGATTATAGTCGCATTGAGAAATTGAAATCCTAAGGAGGGAGACATGAATAATCGGTTTTGGGGAAACTTGGGGTCCATTTCGAGCGGGGATATGTTAGAATCGAGGGCGAGGCCGCAGGTATTTCGTGAAATTTCATTGTTGTCGTTCTTTACAGGCGGCAGGTAGGCACCAGTGCAGCTACCTAATAAACCTGCAGAAGGGAGAGTTTCTCTATCAGGGAGGAGACCCCTTGTGGCTCCAGGGACTCAAATCGATACCTAGCAAGCTGCAGAATCTTTACGAGATCAACAAGATACTAGCGCATAGACCTTGGTTACTGAACAAAACGCATATAGAGGTGAGTCAACCAGATGTTCCATGCACTTACTACTTCGCCAAAAAAAAAATCGTCTTCCTCTCTTGGATACTCAATTTCCGATATTTTTTTCAGAAATTAACAAAGGGCGCCGACAATTGGTCACTCGCTGAGCTCGTACACGCGATCGTGCTTCTAGCGCACTTTCACTCGCTATCGTCATTCGTATTCTCGTGCGGTATCAACGAGGAGCTCGACAGCGCGGCTGGTCATCGATATAAGGAGACCGACGTAAAAGATAAAGCCAGCGTTACCACGGAAGGGGCTAAGGAAAAAATTACGAGCAATCCAAAGAAAATACCGAACGGTGATGGTAAGACTGGTTAGTAGATATTTTTCGCGATATAATTTTAAACTCCGAATGGAAATTTAATGCGATAAAATTTTACAGAAACGATGCCGTCGCCGCCATCGCCGCCGTCGTCACCGAGCATCGTCGGTGAGCAGGAGGTCGGCGTCGAGACGCTCATGGAACGGATGAAACGTCTCTCCGAGAAGTCCGATTGCTACCAGATAACGCAGGAGGAACTCTCGAAGAGATTCGAAACCGTCGAGACGCAATCCGCCGAACTGGCGGCGGCGCCTCAGCGTAACAGCGCCGTCCTCGACTCGGACATCGGTCTCTTCATCGACGACCCGACCTTCATCTATCAGGATTTCGCCAAGGTGTGTGTCTCGAAAACCTTCCACGACTCTAAAATCTCCCCCGAAATTACCATCGTGAATGTATTGATTATCGCTGTCACCGTTGATATTTTTAGCAGCGCGGTCAGCTGAACGACATACCGACCTTCCGCGTGCAAGACTACTCCTGGGACACGCACGGCTACTCCCTCGTCAATCGTCTTTACAACGACGTCGGCAATCTACTCGACGATAAGTTCAAGACGGCCTACAATCTCACCTATTACACAATGGGAACGCACAACAAGGTTGACACGTCGCGCTTCAGGCGCGCAATTTGGAATTACATACAGTGCATGTTCGGCATAAGGCACGACGATTACGATTACAACGAGGTCAATCAACTCCTCGAGCGCAGCCTCAAAACCTTCATCAAGAGCGCCGTGTGTTACCCTGAGCGCGTTACGAAGAGGGATTACGAACGAGTGATGAGAGAGTTCATGCACAGTGAGAAGGTTCGTTGTTTTTCGTTTCGGTAAATCGTCGATACGACGATTTTCTTGCGACACTTCTTAATACGATCTTTTTTTTTTATCACAGGTCCACGTGAATTTAATGATACTGGAGGCACGCATGCAGGCCGAGTTGCTGTACGCCCTGCGCGCTGTAATGCGGTATATGACCTAATTGAAACACGCTTCATCGTTTTCGGCTCGACAAATTGTCGATGCTGATCAAGTTGTATTGTTCTTTTCTCTCTCTCACTCTCTCCCTCACTTATTTTCGGCTTCAATGTTTTGTTGTTAATTTGATAATGGGTGAGGAGAAATCGACGCAGACGTCAGTGAGCGTCCGTCGTTAACGACGTCGTTCGGCGTAATGGACCGAGCGAAGAATTCGAGGGAAGGAAGACGAGAAGTTTCGGCGATTCGGCGGAGTTCGAAGCAGCCGTGTGATTGCCACCGCGATTGGCTTTATTGTAGAATTTGTTTCTTTTTTTAATTGTTTTACCATTTTTTATTTTCTACGCACGAAGATCCCTCGGGATAGTGAGATAAAGATTAGTCTTACGCATCGTTATGAACAAGAGAACTTTGTGTATACCGTAACGGAATGAATTACGCTACGAGCCATGTGGATAAATTCGAGCTGATCGATGTCGAGTTCTCGATTCTCTTATTTGAGAATTTATATTATATTTTTGTCCTTTTATCGATCGATTGTAATCAATTCGCGTTTAAAACAATTGTTAGGGAGATGAGACATTATGTAGGAGGACATGCGTATCGTATGTACGAAGATGGTGTGATTTAGAATAAGTGCGATGCGATGTAGTAGGCAGGAGAGAGTTTTAACGAACAAGGTGAAAGCAGGAAAAGGAAAAACGATTTGCGTTGTCCGCTTTGTAAATAAACGCTTGCGTATTTTTGTATTGTCGATATTGTTGGCTGTTATTTCACGCTATCGTTTTTAATTTTCAACATTTTGTGTTCCCTTTAAAAATTGCTCGCGTGTGAAAAAGAAATAAAACAATTTTTAATTCTCCCGCAGCTTTTCGTTCGTTTTTTTGAGAAACTATGAGTTTTTATTATTATTATTATTATTATTATTATTATTATTATTATTATTATTATTATTAGTACCATTTTTTGCGATTACAGAAAGTCTTTCAATTCTTTTGTCAACGCTGCGATATTTTATTCGTGATAACTCCACGTGGGGGAAATTATAAGTTTGTCGAATGAATGTGAAATATGGAATGAAAATATAAATGTTGTACTATGCTTGTGAACGACATCGTATGGAGAATTACAATTGCAAAATCGATATTTTTAAATGACCTAATCAATATGAACGTATCGCTGTGCGTTTGTAAAATGCGAACTGACATTAATTTTGTAAAGGTCGTTGTTCGTTGCTCTCTCTTGCACAAAGTAAAATAAGAAAATGTAACGAGTGTGGGAGCGAAGGTCGAGATTGCCTTTTCCGTGCGTCAAGATCGACAAAAGATATTCGCCACTTTGACGGCGCAGGTTCTTCAAAAACCGAATGAATAACGATCGAATATCGTATAATTTTAGAAACTTATCGAGCCTCCGATCGGTTGCGTGATTGAGCATCGAACTGATCATGCTAAAAATTGAATAAACATCGAGTTGCGGCGTTTCCGCGTTTCTTTTTGGTGAACAATTGTCTAATACCGCAATTTATCACTTTTGTTATCGCTAAAGCTCGCGATATCTCTTACAGTTTTTCGTTTCCGACCATTTGCAAGAAAATATCGTCTTTTATTCCGAATAAATATTTATTTGTTGATTATAATTCTATACGTGGAGTAAAAGGAAACAGATAAGATTATCACATCTATAGCAATTTTTAGAAACAAAAAGTTCACATTTGTTAACGATTTCGAATAAGATTAATCTGTAAGATAATTTTTATATTCCTAAAGAAAGAAAGAAAGAAAGAAAATATAAGTTATTTATTGTAAAATATACGTGTACGCTCGCAATGAGATGTGATTCAATTAATCCGACTGTAATATTAGACAACTCGCAAGGCTAATGCTAAAATAAAGGAAGAATACCTTTTACGTCGTACACGTGCGCTTTCAGCGTGCGTGAATCTTTAATCTTATCACGATCTGGGTCTCGGATCCGCACTAGCGTAAGGTAATATACATATAGACTAAGTGCGCACTTAGACGCACATTACCATTCGCGAAGCGTGCAATCTTTAACGCGTTCTGCTCGTATATATACGCATACATGGAGTTTGCACGTGTCGACTGGATAAAAAGTTTGAGTCAGTGGCTCCTTTCATGTAACAAAGCTAATACCAACACATCTGAGATTCATCAGAGAGAAAAAATATTCATCGCATTAGAAAATAGATTTAAAAAAAAAAACAAGTTATTAAAGTCAATAAGCTCTACGTGATTCGCTGGTAAGCTCGTAACGATTTTAGACGACCTAAATTGAAAATCAAAAATACATTATTAATGTTTGCGTGTGACAAAACCGAATACTTATAAATGTTAGTCGTACCGTACGATATTAGTTTTAGATGAATGTCGAGGCTGCTTACTAGTGAATCGTGCGACATTTAAAAAAATACAGGTATTAAACGGACCAAAAAGCAAATAATTCAAAATGGTACCAATTTTCGTAACGTTCAGATGGAGACACGTGCAAATTTCTCTGAGTCTAAGGGTTTACTTATCAACGAATCCGATATGCCTTTATCATGGTATCGATGTTACAGTTTCACGGCCAGATCGAGAGCAATTTCCTCAAATTTTCCTTTTTTTTCTGTAAAAAACATTTGACAATTTAAAAAAATTTTCATACGAGTCGATGTGTAGCAACACCCGCTTGTGTTTCTACTCGGATAAATGAAAATGTTCATCTAATGCGTACGGTATATCTCGTTTATCTTTTTTATTTTCTAATTGAGTATGCGTACACGCATATGGTGTATGTGTATTTGTGCTCTTGTGAACAATGAAACGAAAAAACTGCGGAGAAAAAGAGAAAAATAATTATCTAGCGTTTGTAATTACAGCGTTTCTTCATTATGTAACTGCATGTGTACGAGTATGTGCGTGTGTGAATGTGCGCGCGCGTATCAGAAAAATTATTGTCATACTTCAGACTGAAGCAATTTCTTTTGGATCGAACTAATCACAACGATCCGTTCGATCGAAGCGAATCCGAGAACCAATTAGGCTAATTTTATTAACGTTTTCAAACGATTCGAATAGACTATTCGTTTTTTTATTTGTAAATACTTTAACGTATCGATCGAAATTGTATATGAAGCGAACACAGTATGTTCGATATTATCGTTTCGCTATTTTAAAAATAGAACGAACCACATTGTCAGCGTTTTGGCATGCGCATTCGAAATTAGGGGTTGATCGAAGAAAAATTCTCTCAGCGTGTTGCTTGCCTCTGAAATCAGCATCTTAAATATGACCGATAAAAAAAATGCGGCAATGGAACCACGCTACGACCAATGAACGAAAAGTAATGAGACCTACTACCGACCAACGGCATTAACGTGATCTTAATTAAGCTACATCTTAACATATCACACTAAAGAAAGGGAATGAACGAAAAAAAGAATGTAGAGGAAAATCGAAACAGTTCCAGGCTTATATTCTAGATCAACATCTACCATTATTGTAGCGGCTGTTTTTGTAGTATATGCGTGCGTGCGCGATATGAACGAGAGTCGAGAAATTGGTTGCGGGATGGAAAAAAATCATGAAAAAGGACGTATCTAGCAACAAACGAGTTTACAGTCACGGACAGTTTTTACTCGACTTCTTTCTCTCTTGATTTTTATTCGCCAACGGAGCGGGGAGATGACGTGTTTACAAGCGCGAGCGAACCGAACGAAAGTCAAAACCAATTCGTGCAACGAATTGCCAACTCTCTTCGGTCGCGCAAACGAGACAGTATTCACATTTAAATTATTGCAAATAAAAAACAAATCGTTTTTTCACTCCCCTCACTCTCTTTCGCTTTGATTCTCTTTTTAATTCGACATTTTTTCCCTATATTTGGAATTATTCGCTTACGACCGAGCATCTTTAATATTCATGAAAAGTTATTATTTCGTTCATCTTTTTTTTTTTAAATACATCGCGTACAAGTATACGATAATTTATTGAATAATCTCGTTGCGTTCTTACTACAGTAAATCCGACGAAATTTCCACTTGTCTCGTTTTCTTTTTAATTTAAGTTGACGACTCGAACAGTCGGTTCGACGTGTACGGTGAAAAAAATATTGCCGAATATTTGCGATTCGTATTTTTTTAGAAAAATAATATATAAAATATATATTTTAATACCGATACTTTTAGTCATCTTAGCGTATGTGTGTAACGTAAAGAAAAAGTTAATTGACGATACAATTGCTGTGACTCATTCAAAATGGTCTTAATGCGATCTTGGAAAATCTTTCACTTTTATTTTTTGTCTTCTTGCTGTGAATAACTAGTTAAGGAAAATAGCGAAAAAAGTAAATGTCACGAACGTTGGGAATTGAATTTCTCATCGTTGAAAGTCGTGTCTGTCGCTATTTTTTCCCTTTTTTGCGCACGGACTGATCTCATATTTTAGAGGGGGAGTAAAATATTGTAAAGTAAAAATGTTAATTAGTAAAAGTTGTGACGATGAACAATGTAATTCGATATGATGTATTTGACTGATGTGAAATATTTCTCCGAATCAGACAAAGCTGAAGACTCTATTTTAAATTTTTAGTTGTTTCAATTATCAAGAAACATACAGCGAGAAAATAAAATGTAATTTTATTTTTTACCATTATATTTTATCTTGTTTTGTGCAAGCTCTTCAGTCTGATTGAGAGTAACATAGTTTTTGTCTTTCAACTCGGAGCCTCTGGAGCTAAGCGAAACCGAGTAAAAAAATAACGATAACAGTGTTATATGTGCACGTAGATACGATCATGAACATCCGTGGCTTACGACATACATGTTGAACATTGTCCCAAACTCGACTGGGATATCGAATTTATGAGCCGGTGACGGCTCGTTCGTGATAATTTGTATCCCTTCTTCCCTTTGTCCTCTAAAATTGATTTCGACGGCTATTCGAAAAGCACTGGAGAAAATTTATATACATCCAGAATTTCGATAGCGTCGCAATTTAGCATTGCTTACACTTATACTTTTCTTTCGTTCTTTTTTTTACGTTTCCAAGCGGTGAAATACCAATATGCATAAATAAATTTGCACGGTAAAATCGAAATTACGATGACAAAATATGACACGAGAGTTGTATCCATTGTTTATATTGGTAGTTATTGTTACTTATGTAATTGCCACCGTGTTTTAAATCAACAAGATTGTATTTTTAATTGAATTAAAAAATTCGATATAAACAAAATGAAAAATTTGGCGAAAGTACACGTAACTGTTGAATCTACCTGTAAAAAGTATCATTATAAATGAAAAAAAGCACCGTTTGTTGTCTGGGCGTTTTCTTAATTTTTTCGCATAAAATGTTGTAAAAGTGTTTCATTTCACACTTCTGATCCATCGGTGGCACATACCAATCTTTTCCAATTTTGTTTGATATGAAGAAAAAGATGCAGTCACACACGAAGAGAAGTAGTGTGTATTAAAAAGAATACATAAATTAAAAAAATATAAATATAAAAATATATATATATATATATATATATATATATTATATTAAATGAAATAAAATTGTATATGGCCACTGCGTCGAATGTGATTGTGTGATAATTAAGAGTGATTTGACTTGGCTCCTCCAAGTATGTAATAATAATAGTACGAATAGTGAAAACTTTATCGCGTATTGAGTGTAGGATAAGTTTCTGTCTTGTGAGAGTTCTTATCTCGACGATAATCATAATCCGCTTTCCATAACGCAACAAAGAACGAAACATTTAAACTAAATTATCAATTTGAAATTCAGTTACGGGTTAAATTGAATATCGTTGTAATAGATTTGAAATTATATCTTTTCATTGGTTAAATCTACTATCTTCCTTTTATCGAGGTAGCAAATACGTATTTCGATATCGACATAGACATTGAATGGAATTTGCTCGAGTAAGGGATGAAAAAGACAACCTCGTTCGTTTCGCAAAATCTCGGTCCGTTGATTCGGTTAAGCCTCGCGGTCAAGAGCCTAATCTTATCACGGTCCGGGGAGAGCGTTCTAACGAAAGAGGTATAGAGAGAGAGAGAGAGAGAGAGTGACCTTTACGTATTGGGCATATTTCCGAAGGAAAATTTTTCGAAAAAAAGTAAAGAAATTGATTAAATTGATCGTCGTGATATGTACGAACTCTGACGAGAATCAGGAAGTCACGAGTGAAGGAGGGGGAGCCTTATGAGATGTGATTTCTTTTATATCATAACAAAAAACAAAAAAATAACGAACGCTCTAAGAAATGTTATAGTTTCATATAAGTGATATGTTATTTGTCATTTATTTTATCCCTTAATAAATGATGTTATATAAAAAGAATAAAAAATGAATTAATAAAATTATATTCACGGCTAAATTACTTTTTACCACCAACTATACCTTTTTCCACAAATCCATCGGAAAAACGAAATAAAAGAGAAGCCATTCTCGTTCTCACATCTTACATTTATTCATCTATCTTGCATATACACGTTTTTTCATTGCTTTGTTAAATGGACACATGAAATTATCTAACGCAGTTATTCACTTAGCTCTAAAACATTTACGCACTCGTTCAGTTTTTTTTATTTCAGTTATTCGAGCTTTTACATAGTAAGACTGAAAGAATCGAGGGAACGGAAAGTTATTTACAAAACGAATTTACGTTGTCGAACAAAACGGATTGAGCTACATTATCGTTTTTAATCAAGCGAGATGAAACAGGACTCAGTCATTGGATTGCAAAATTGGCGATGGATTTTGTGCATTTTCAGATGAGATTTTGCATACGTTCAACGGTGTTCCCTCACTCGCTGCATCTCATCCCCCTTATCTCTTCTCGTTCGATCAACCGTATTTCGAATACACGACGTACAGCGGCTCGTTCGAATGCCAGAGTCACGTATATCCGTGCGAGACTCTCAATTTTCGTTTCGCATCACATTTTTCGTACAAAGATGGATAAAAAAGAAAATAAATTCTGCCATTCCGATCGCCTAAACTTTCGCATTTCAGACGGTAGAATCTCGCCATTGCACCACGCGTGCTCGTAAGAAAGGAATATAGGATGGGAGTCGAGAAAGAGAGGCAGAGAGAGAAAGAAAAAAAAGGGAGAAGCGAAAATTTTCGATTTCAATATTCTCGAATGTACATACAATCGAAAGTTTTTTTTCGCCGGATAGCAGGAAAAAGGTGAACGCGTGAATCGCACACAGCTCTTCTTTATTCGTTTCTTCATCTTTTCTTTCTCCTTTTCTACTGTCGAGTTACACTCGTTCGAACACAGGAGAAAAGAGAAGAGTCAGGGGGAAGAGAGAGAAAGAGAGAGAAATTTCACTCTCGCGCGTGCATCGAAGCCTGATGACGGTGCACGTGAATACGAGACGGCAGTTCGACAGTGGATACGCCTCTGATGCCCAACACGTCGTGAACGTCCTGAAACACCAATTCAGTTCCGTATTTGAAAAGTGTAGGAACAAGAGAGATCAAACTTAATTGAGCGTTCGAATGAATTCCTCAAGAACTCGTCGAAGAGGGCGGAAATTCGGGGGGAGAAGGGGAGTGGGGGAGGTTAAACCGCGGCTGAAATTTCAAATGGCGAAACTCGATTGACGAATCGAGAGGCGAGTGGTTTGTTCGTCTAGGAGTACGGGGGAGGAGGGGGGAAGGACGGCGTGGAAAATTGAGTTCGACGCGAGGAATTTCCACTCACGATCGTCTCACCTGGGACCTCATTCCGTTGAGGGGGGTCGGGGTGGTGGGCACGGCACTGTCGCCGGTCGTCGCGGCCACGTAGCTGATCGCGCGACTCGACGAGCACTTTTCGCACGTCTTGCGCCTTCGGGACGAGGCGTGACATCTGAGCGCGCGACAGAGCTCACGCGCCATCTCCGAGCACAACGATTCCTGCTGCTGGTGCTGATGATGCTGATGATGCTGGTGATACTGCTGCTGTTGCTGCTGCACCGGTACAACTTGGGGTATACCCTGCAGCGATTCCGAGCCGAATGCAGAACCCGACAGAGTCGGCGTCGGCATCGGTGTTCTCTGCGGAATTTTTCATTTCATTTTCAACGATTACATTTCAAAATTAACTTAATCTACCATATATGCACTACCAATATTCTACACTCGTTTTAATCTACTCGAAAAAAAGTTTCTATAGTTTTCAAAAACTCGGTACTTTACACTCATTCTTAACATGGATTAATTTTTTAAACTGGTTTTTACAATTACGAGAGGAGGACGCGTTATATTTATAGGCACAAAAGTCAAGTATAAACATCGAGTAATACGATTACGAAACCATTAAAATTCTGTGAAAAATAAAAACCAATCAAGTTTTTTTACTCGAACGGTACTTCGATTAATTACTACTAAGCTATAAGGTGTGTGAATGAGAAAAAAAGAAAGATTCATACTCGTGCTGATAAACGAGACCTAGCGTGGTGGGGAGATTCAACGAAATTTAATTTCGTTGGGAAATTCGACGATCTATATGTGCCGAGCGATAAAATTAAATTGAATGCGGGTGGGGTTTTTCTTGCTTTATCTTTTCACGGACCTTTTTTAAAAGTAAAATTGCGCTATGTCGTTATATAGTATATGTATGTGTATATATATATCGGCAGTATCGTCTGGTGACACACATGGACATGCTTCAGTGGACGATGAGCTCATGCTGCACGGAGATACAGAGTGAGAGAGAGAGAGAGTGAGGGTTCATCGAGTCGTCGAGTTTCGAGCGAAATGAAACAAAAGAAGAAAAACGTGAGAGTCGAGGAAGACAGAGTAGCGGCGAGAGAAGTCAGGATGAAAAATAGTAATCAGGAGCGAGGATTTCGAGCGTTCGCGACGCGTTCGGGCGTAAAAATCGACGGATAATTTTCCGCCTGGCCGCGGAGTTTCCTTTTATTAATTCCGTTTCGGGGTGGCGCCGAGGTGTGGCAGGAAGGGGTGCGGACCGATGCAGAAGTCGATTTTACGGGGATAAACGCCAGGGTGGGAAAATTAAATTTGCGTTTTCATGCAAATGGTCGCTTTGTACTCGTCGCGCGAAATGTTTCACGTTCGACCGCGAACGATCGTTGTTTGCCGATAGAAATTCCCCTATATGCTCCACCCACTCTTTTATTTTTCTGTCCTCAACCCCCAACCTCGTCGTTCCAACTCGATTCATTTTCGCGGCCCGGGGGTCGGTGAAAATATTTCAACGTCACGCTCGATTTAAGTGGCCTTCTATTCATAACCCCATTTTGAGCCTATACATATACGCTATAGATGTATATAACGCGCAACAAACGAGCTAATCGTATCGGTACTCCCGTTTTTCTTCTTCGCTCCCGAAAAAAAATATTTTCAGGGGGAAAAAATATATCGCGCTTTTATCTCGATTGAAACGTGATAGTTGTACGAATTTCGGACTATTGTTCGAGCTAAAATTCAGTGGATTAGCGAAACCTATATGGATTGTTAAAAAAAAAGGTTCTGGAATCTCTACTTACCCGCTCTGCCGGCGCGCTTTTACGCGAATTGTAACAGAATTCGAATATCGCTATAAGCACTGCGAACGCCAGACCGCAGAGCAGTACAACGAATACTCCACCTATTTTGCAGAAAAATTACGATAGTCGTACGATCTCTCGATGTCGATTGATGGAAGACATTTTCGCCATATACGAAAAGATTTACCGATATTGTCCACCCCGAGTGCGTTCGCTTTGCTCTCCTTTCCTTTCTCCGTTCTCATGCAGGTGTCACCGGGACTCTTCCACCATTTGTCGTAGAGCATCTGGATTTCACCCTTTTCCTGCAGCTCCAGTATGGCCAGCGATATCTTGTCGCGCCATGGTGATCCTGAAATTTTTTTTTATTTTTCAACTCGTGATTCATCGATCGGATAGGATTTATCGCGCGACGATCGTTACCCATTGGCGTAGCGATTCCGTAGCCTTTCGAATCGAGGAGACCTCCGATCTGCGTGAGATTGCAATTGCGCTGGACAATGTAGTCGAGCATAGTCGACTCCATGAGGAAAGCGTAGTCGCCCTGTAGGACTCGTTTAATTCCTTCCTCGTACGTTGGAACGAACACAGATGGCTTACGGTTTTCCATGAACCGCCACATCTTTTTGTACGTTTCTATCATCGAATCCTGCAGTTGAACGGGAAGATTATCGATTCAAGTTTCTAAATTCAATAGGAATTAATTAACCCTCTATAGGAGTGTTTAACTTTTAGAACACATGCTAATATATCGACATTTTATCGAACAATTCAAGTTTCTTCACAATATAGAGGGTTAAATAGAAAGGCAATATTCTCGATTAATTACTCGGAAAAATGTCATGGTGCTGCCGCTCTCGAGAGTACCGTAACTGATATCGGTCTGGCTGGCAAGGTCCTCGGCGTTCTCGATCGGTGTAATCATTCTTTCGACGGTGAGAAACGCGGCGAGATTGGCCGTGTAGCTGGCTATAATAATGAGCGTGAAGAACCACCATATACCACCTACGATTCTCGTGCTTGTGGCCTGTAAATAAATCGATCTCGGTAGATGAAGCTGGAAAATGTGGCTATTAAAGAAAACATCGAACAACGATGGCAATCGAGATTGCTTATAACCTTGGGATTGAGGTCACTGCCCTGCTGCATGAGGGTGCCGATCGTGAACCAGAAACTGTTGGACAGCGAAAACTGATTCTCGACGATGCCGTTCGGTACGGCGTTGCACGAGTGCGGGCTGTTCCACTCGTACGGACTGAATCGCGCAACCACGAACATTGTCACGGACACGAGCACGTATGCGGCGAACACGTACAGCCAGATCTCGATCGCGAGTGGATTCATGAAGGAGAATAGCCGTGCCGGGTGGCCCGTTGGTACCTAAGGACGATAACCGAAAATTCAAAATCAGTACGCGACAATTATAATTAGCAATTATTTCGTCGTTAAATCATAATTAGAGGCAAAATCTCTCGATAATTAATAAAACAACTTTGTAATCTCTTTCCGGAGTCTTGGGCAAAGGGACGTTTTCCAATTATTCATTAATAAGAACGTTAATGCTTTGCCGCGAAGACACTGCTCTTCTACAGCCGAGTCGAGCCGAGCCGGCTTCTCAAAAGATCGATTGACGGAGATGAAACGAGGAGCCAGCAGGAGCGAATAAGAACGGGCAATGGCGCGCCGAATAACGATCGATAGACGTTCCGAATGATTAAAGGACACTTTGAGCAACGGAACCGGCGGTCGCATTAATTGCAATTAAGTGCTCGACTTACATTGATTAGAAGCCTCGTGTCACCCGTGCGCGTCCCATTCCCCTACTTTCGACTTAATTGATCCAATGTCAGAGATGTGTCAGAATCCGATCATAAACTACAAAGTCGTGCGAAATTCACGCGAAACCAATTAAATAACCAAAAATCAAATTCTGCCTCTTATAATTTGGGTTAGCCATTCGCGGGTTGATTTCGTAACAAGGAATCATTTTTACATACCGTTGTTCGAAATGGTTATAGTAAATTTCGATTGATAATATGAGAACCAATTAACACGCACGAAAAATTGTATGAAAATTGAAATATAATTTGAATGAAATTTCGTGTTCGTATGTAAAACTTCAAATATAAAAAATTAATTTCAGTATATAACTATATTAATTTACCTTCAAACCATGAAAATTCAAAAGTTCAGTACATCCTTTGTTTTACATTTCAGAACTTTTCTAATAGCGTACTAATTAATATAATCAATTAATTATTATTTCCGGTGAAAGATAAGTATCGAGCGGATACCGAAGTAACGTTATGTTAAAAAATTGGATTCCATCGGATGAGCTTCATGCGCGCTGAATCCGGATTATTAAATTACGCACGAGCCACCACGCTCGCTTTATGACGTTAATTAAAACTACTGAGACGCGTGTCCATGTACGAGGGTGATAGCGATGTGTACATTAACGCGAAATCGGGGATAATGCGGGCTTTTGACGTTTATCCATACAACTCGTCGAATGCGCGTATACACATCGTGGCACCGACGACGAATATTTTCCGGGTTATCGAAACGATCGATCGACTCGTCGCCGTTACGCTGCATGAGCCTCGCGGATGAAAAAAGATATTTAATTCGGTCGGCTGTCCCGCTCGGTTAATTTATTCCCGACGTAAAATAACCTTGCGACTCGTCAACTCCGAAATGCGAACAAAATGAAGTTGACGGTATTGTAAAGCGCAAAAATACAGGAATATCGTTTCTCGTTATCGGTTAGATTCAAATATTGCTTACCTTGAATAGAATCGATATGCCGAGGTTCATGAACGGTTTCGTGAAATCGATTACGCTCTCGCGAGCGTAATTGATCGTCATGGATCCAACCGCCAGATCGGCTTTCTGGAAAAATCAACGGTAACATAGAATCGAATTACGTCAAGGTAACGGAGAGGGTATTCGTATTTTATCTGTTTTTGCGATCGGATATTATATGAATTCCGCCGGCACGCTACGAAAAACCTCGCCGGGTCGATCGAGACGTAAAAGTGGAGGAAAAACTTTTCCGTTTTTTTCTCTCTCTCTTTTTTTCATTGCCTCGCGTGCACACGCATTCGATATCCAAAGGCTTTTTCGGCTCTCGTCGGGAGAGGGGGAGAGGGAGAGAGAGGGAGAGAAAGCTGGAGGAAAGCACTTTGCGCTCTGCACCGATTCGCCGCGAAACGAAAGATTTATTTCCAAAGGGTGGGGGAGAGAGTCGAGTGTGGGCACACCGAGAGCAGACGACGACGAAGTCCACGAGCTTTCCCGCAAGTTCGCGATTCTGTTGGAAAAGCGCTCGTCTCGCGATTTTTGCAAGCGCACCGAGTACCCTTTGCGCTCTCTCGGACTGCGCCGTCTCCTTCAACCCACCACTTTTTACTTTCGGTTTGCTAACGAGCCTCTCTAGCCGATAGCACTGATGTGTGTATAGTCTCGTTTGATTTCGTCGTTTTCTTTTCATAGAGCGACGAATGCGATGAAGGAAGATACGACGCGAAAATGGGGGATGAGTACGAATGAATTCCAGTGAGCGAAAAAATTGTTCGCGTCGGCATCGAACTGATGAAATAGACGAAATCGAGAGACTTTTTCTCTTTTTTTGCGGAATCTTGGGGCGTAATTCGCGGAGTCGTTGGCTATCGCGCTTCGATGAATTCCTCTCGGCCGATTCGACGCGAGTTCGCGAAATTGCTTCGAGGAGGAAGCGAACTACCCCCTTCTTTTCCTTTCGAGCTTCATCCCGCTGTCAAGCCGCCGAGTCGTTCCCTTGTCTCTTCGACTTTTTTCCGTCGCTCCATCCTCTCTCGGCTCTTCCTAAATTTTTTTCCCGCCCTTGCACCCTCTTCATTTTACCCTTCTTTCTCTCTCTCTCTCTCTCTCTCTCTCTCTCTCTATCCCGGCCACTTTTTCCCTCCTTCTACCACTTCCATCTCCACTGCTAATTACTCACGGGTATTCACACTCTCCCTCTCTCTCGACCTCGTTCATCGTGCCGAGTCGGGCGCTGCTCCGTTTCACGCACATGCGTTAATTTAATAACATCTCGCGTACGTCCTCATTTGGATTTTATTGCGCGACATTTTTTCCTCTTTTTCTCCAAGCAAATTAATCACGATTTAATCCTCTACGAATACGTTTTCTTTTATTCGTGCGCGTGTGTAGCTTCGTTAGCTTCTCGTTTCTTTATTCACTTTTCGCTCTATGTGTACAACCCCTTTCGTGCCCCTCGCCATCCCCCTCTATCCACATTGCCCATCCACAGCGATACTCGTGCTCACCACTCACGGCCCGTTAGCCGGTGAGATACTCTACGAGTAGCGGCACTAAATGCCTAAGTAAGCGGTTGAAATACGTCGCGTAGCGCTGGCGCGTCGTCTGCGACGGTTTTTCATCGGCCATACCAAAGCGTCCCGACTCTCTTCCTCCTCCTCTAAGCTTCCTTCGCCATTCCCCGTTAGCACAGCAACCACCGTCCAAGGAATTATTAATGATCATCCGACGAAATTAATATCGTCAGCGCGAGAGCTCGACGAACGTTATACGACCGTCAACTCGTTTCATTTTTCCTCGACTTTTTTCCCTCGAATCGCGTATAACGAAGATCAGCAATACGCGCACCTGCTCCTCCCTCCCCTCTTTCTCTCTCTCTCTCTCCCCTGCTCTCGTTTCTTCTTCTTTTCTCTCGTCCTCTCTCGCTGACTGAATTTCGTATACGATATCTTGCCTGTGACCCCTGCGGTTCGAGAAATACTCTTTTTACCCTCATTTTCTCCATTTCACGAAGTTGGCCACCCGCGAACGGGATCTTCTCGCTTCTTACGGGTTCCGCGATTGCTTTTATTCTGGCAATTAGTCATCAGCGAAGGGATTCAATTTTTCATCCCTTCAGCCTCATCCCTTACCCCTTCTACGGCAACCGTTCTTTCTTTTAAAATATGTAAAGTCCGCGCAGAGAGGACGATAAAGTGATTTCAGAAACAAGCTCCTTTTAATTTTGAATTTAAATTCCCGGTTCCGCGAGTCGCCCTCGGGCTTGGTAATTAATTATCGATCGGAATTTTTTTATCGCGACGAGAGCTCGAGGAAACGAAGTGTCGGAACTTCATTCCGCGAGGCGGTCGGCAATTCGTTTGTTGTAACGACGCGTCCGTCATTGCGTTTTTGTCTCTCGGTCGTTTTCAAGGTTGAGCGAGAAACGGTACGACGTCTAGCGTAGATGCTGCAATTTTTCACCCCCGTCCTCTTTTCCTCGCCGTTCGTTTTATCTCGACGGAAAACTCCCCGGAAGAATGATAATATCCCGATCTTCGCCATTCCGTATGGAGCAAATATTTTGCCATCCACTCGGAGGAAACAAGGTTTCCGTTTTTTATCCGTCTTCGTTTGGAATCCGGTAATGTTTGTCCGGATCTCGCGGGCGCGAGCAATACCGGTACATGCAATCGATACGCGCGTATAGACGATTTTGCAATGCAAATCTCGCTCTCGTGCTATCCCACTGTGCCCTTCTTTTTCCTCTTTTTATATTTTTTCCCCTTCGCTTCTTTCTGCCTCTCCTTTTTACTTTTTATTCTCATTTCTATTTCAAGTTCTCTCTCTCCTTTGCGAGCTCCCAGTCTCCCGGCGCGCCGGGAACGATACGCGCGTGCCAATTCGTGTTTTCGCAGCCGTTTCGGTCGACGATAAAAATTTTTCCTCTCTTCATGCCGGTGAGAAAACCGTAGAAACTCGGAATCGTCTTTCGCGAGGAAATTTTCGCAAACAGCGAATACGCAATAGTCGATATGAGTCGGAGAGATAGAGAGAGGGGGAGAGAGAGAGAGAGAGAGAATAGCGATTGGCTGGTGTACCAAGACTAGTAAGATGCTTTTTAATCTCGTCCGTGTTTCCAAAGCCGTACCCGGAAAACGAGTTAGAAGAGGCTAAATGTCACGACACGGTTTTATAACTCGAGCGATTTTTTCCTCTATTTCGGTAATTCTATTTTCCCTACAGTTCGACTATCTTTCCATTCCATTCGGTCTTGCGTTCCCTCATGCCCTTCTTTGACGTAATTATCGTGCGCGAGCAGACTGAAACGAGAACAAAAACCTCGACGCGTTTCCGTCTGGATGAGATAAAAGTGGATTCCCCGGGGATGGTTTTAAGTAATTGGTACAAGTGGAGAGAAATATAGTCGAATGGGGTTCGAGTGGGCCGCGATGCACGCGGGAGCAAAGGACGTCGAGTGGCCGTGTACGCGATATGGAATCGAGCCGCCGCGGGGAAACGGGACTAATTCCGCAGCGGTGAACCTTCGACTCACCTTGTCCATCAGCTGTCGCACGATTCCGTTCCACTCGCCCGTCTCGTAATTGTAAACGCCGTACTTGCCGTCCGGCACGAGTTCGATCCTGTAGGCGAAGCCCACCATGTGCGCTATCTCCTTCAGCAGGTCGATGCAGAAGCCCTCGTAGCGTGCGTTACCGCTGAAATTCCCTCTGCTCCTCAGCATTACGTACGGCTGCTCCTGCGGGGACCATAAAGACAAAACTACTCTCTCGCCTTAGCGGTCAACTATCTCAACTCCGTAGGCCCTTCCGTTCCCGGCCGGCGCCCCAAGTACCACCGACAACGCACCATCCACTATTCATCTTACGGAACAACCCCCCTCGACATACCCACTCTTGCTTTTATCTCGGCCCCTCTCGCGCCAAACTACCTCCTTCCTTCGGCAACATCCTCCGGCTTTTACAACTCCAGTTTCGAGCGCATCGATCCCGAATCTTGGCCGTGAGAGAGCATTCCGGCTATTAAATCCCACCGTGTGCGCGCGCGCGCGAACACAGAGGTTCATTCTCGCCTCCGTTAGTCTCGACTTTCCCTATTCACTCGTGTCTTAATATTTTAATAGCGCGAACGCATAAGTGCCGCGTCTTTAGTCGACGACAGTGCGACGACGTTCGACTTTAATCGGATTTGAATGAAACGCGTAGTAAGAGCCCTTTCACGGTCTTCGCGCGCACCCTTCCTTCCTACGCTACTGTATCACCCCTTTCCCTTCCACTCCCTTTACAACTTTTCTCTACGCTCTTCTACCTCCTACCATTTTTTTTTCTCCTTTAATTCTGCCCCCTTTTAGGAGGAATATATACGAGAACAATGCCGGTCTACTTCCTCCAGCGCTCTTATTCCTTCCGACGATCGTTTCGGGAATTTACGAAACCTCGGCTCAAGTTTTTCAATTGTTTAAAACGAGCAAGTCGGTTGAAATGTTTTCATTTTCCTTCTACTTTTTTTAAGGACGCAACTTCCCGTTCCGCGCTTCTCATTTGTTGTACTTACCAGTATGGTGATGACGATGAGCGTGATGTTGACGGCCTCGGGCTCGAAAAACGCCGCGTGATCGGTTACGTTAATTCCGACGCTGGGTCTCCATTCTCCGACCTAAAATGACGAAAGGAGAAACGATCCGTGTCGATCGCGGGCTGGTTCGTTAGGAAAATCTGACGCAGTCGCAGACTTCTTATGAGAGGATAGCCAAACTACAGTTGATATTTCGCTTCCTCCTCTCACTCGGAGATACACATACACGTATACACATCACTGAAAAACTCACGAAACGCAATCACACGAAATGCGACCCAAGGGAAACTATCCCGACTCGATAAATTGCCGTTATTGTTTATACAAACCGCACAAGACGATCAGCTGATTTATAAAATCGTAATGGCGTCTACTGCGTACTGCGCATGCGTAGTGACGTAACCAAGCGAGGATCTACGCCGCAACCAGTGATGACCGTTACTAGCGCCACTAGCGGCAATCGTCGGTACTAATCAAACTACGCCATTGCGATTTTAAATACATCGTAGATCCCAATCTTGGTTATCGACTACGCATGCACAGTATGCAATCCGCCATTACAATTTAAACAAATCGATTGTGCGATTTGCTTAGACACCGATTTATTGAGTTTATTGAGTTGGAATCGTTTCCCTCGGGCCGCGTTTTGTGCGATTTCTTCTTGCGAAGTTGTAGTGTTATGTGTGTGTATGTATGTGTGTTCTCGGGTGAAAAAAGGAGAAAAATGCCAATTGGAGTTTGGCTAACCTCTAATCGGAGCGACGCGGCTGTGGCAGATTTTTCTAACGGGCTAGCCAGCGATAATTGTATGTGCAGAAAGGGTAAGTCGACTAAGAAATAATATACTTAAATTCGTACAAATATTCTGAATCGGGTGGTCAATAGATCTTCCCGAGTTGAAAAATTTGATCGATTTTTTGGTGTATTTGAGTCTGTACTTATGGTGTATTTGTTAATTCTCGAATTAATCAATAAAGAAATGAAACAGAATCCAGACATTAAATACGGCCAAAAAACCGATAAATTTTTCGATTTAAGAAAATAAGGGATTCGATAACATTGGGCCTTCGAGAGGCCCTTTAATTCTCGTACCTTGACGAGTGAGTGCTGCTTCAACTTGAGGAGGTCCAATTTAAATTGTATCCTACGGCCCTCCTTGAACTCGATCGGTCCCGAGATCCCTTTCATCTCGACCTGAAACGAATCCGCGTCTGTATTCCATGTAATTCCACGGTACCCCGGTAGCACTCGTCTTCCGTGATTAAAACCACGAAGAGACGCGCCGAAGCCCGCAATCCTCGATATCGGGAAATCGCGCGACGTACCTCCTTCTCGTGGGGATACACAAGACGGGGGTATACCGAAGTTGGCTCGCTCAAAAAGTCGTTACGGCGTTATGAATACGCGATATCTCTCTCCTTCTCGCTCGCGATCGCGTGACGCGCATACCGCATAAGCGAGAAAGCGAGAATTTCGTTGGAGAACAACGCCGAGTTTCGCTGTATAGCTGCTCGTATATTCATCCCTCTTGGAAGAGGGGAACGGTGGATATTCGAGTTTCGAGGGAGGAACAAGAAGCTCGGGGTATATTCCTGTAATAATAAACGCGAGCGCGAGTAACGAGATAGGACGCGATCATCGGGGGCCTGGAAAAAGAGGAGTAGAAGGAGGAAGAGGAAGAAGAAAGAAGCTGTGTTTTCGGATCGAATGTCGAAGAATACGAAACTAGTTACCACGGTTGGACGCAGCCGGGGGTTCGAGTTGACTTACGAGTGGCCGACGCGTACAGATAGGCGCGCGTATCTCAGACGGGGAGAGCGCAAATCGCGAGAGAACACGGAAAAAATAAACTTTCACGAGTATATAAAGGTATAGCGAGCATAGCCGAGCGGGGTGGCACGCGCGCTCCCTCGGTGCTCCCCCCAACGACGAGACTTTTTAATCTTCCTCAAAAACTCCGTCGGGCAATGTCCCGACAATGCAAATACGCGCCATTGGGATTCAAAGGTCGTTAGAAAAATTTTTTTCAGCCTCCCTACCACCGCCCGTCCATGGCTATACACGTTCCTTTTTTTTAAACTCTCCCACAGCGTCGCGTATTATTATTCCCGGAGTTTCGTCCGAGCATATTATCGATTTTATTAACTCATCGTATCGGGAAGCTCGCGGCAAGAATTATTCCAAGTAAATGAAGAACTGCGCGACTTCTGACGCTCGCGGAATAACGAAAAGTTTCGTTTTCGTCGATTTTTTTCTCTCGAAGAGCCGATCGCTCGTTTCGCATTCGACGAAACCGACAGGATGAAAATACAGCGTGGGTCTCGCGCGAAACTCGCCGAATGGCGCGAGGCACGCGAGTGGCTGGAAAAAAAGAAGTTACGAGGCCATTTCGTCGCGTAGAGGCCTGGCGGGGGTTATATGGGAGGCTCGCGATCTCGCGTACCGAGATTCGGGATTACGATCCGCGTCGTTCGCGAATTTAACGGCAAACCTTCTCCGCCCTTCTTTTTCCACCCTCGCTCGTCTCCCGGTTACGTGGAAACTTCCGCCGCGAACTCTCGCCCGAATACTCGCTGAATTACGGATTTCGTTTCGCGTCCCGCTTCTTCGAAACCTCGACGGCTCGACTAATTTCGACTTTTTTTCGTCGCTCGCGTCGAGATGGAAATCGCGCGTTGTCCCGAACATTTACGGACGGAGATCGTAAAATTTCGCTCGAATTCAGACGTCGCGGTGGAGCCATTCCGAGGGCGGGCGTGTAAACTATTTAAGCGTAGATCGAGCGCGATATACGAGTCACCGTAATACATTCCGGAAGTTGTTCGTTTTCAATCTCGCGGTTCCCTGTTTGTTCGACGCCCCGGGCGAATTCGGCCGCCGATGCCTTGGACGTTTGCCCAGCCGATACAGGCCTCGTCGATAAACACATTCGGTACATGCCGCGTGCGCTAATCCACTTCGTTATTTCGCGCATGTATATCCGCTCGATCGGATTTTTCGATTATTTCGCCTTCTCTGTTTTTGTTTTTCCTCTCGCTTGACGGGCGTTAAATGATAAATACGCTTGGATCGCGTATAAATTTGATCACGTTAGTCATGGATCGTGAATGATTTTTTTTCCGGTCGCCTGTCTTGCTCTCACGCGCACAATGATGCATTATTCAACGCGGCCGATAGGGAGGAACGAGAGGGACGATGTCGATTCGCGAGCACACGAGGACACCTCTGCCGCCCTTATCGAACCGCTTTAATGCCATTACGTCGCTTCGTGTCCAGCGCCTTTCTTTATCTCTATTCTCCGTTCTCTCTTTATTGCGCCTCTTCGGTGAAAACTAAGCGCTAGAATTTACGTTATTGTTATTAAATCGTGGAGGCGGAACAACCGCGTCTGGGCAATCATTATCGCGTAATTAGGGTGAATGTCGTCTAATGGGAGTCGGGCGTTTGCTCTGGAACGAGGAAGAAGAGAGAGGGAGAAGATACGTATTCCATGGAATACGTGAGAGTCGGGAAGGGAATGATTGTAAATTGTTATTACGAGGCTCTCCTTTATTCCCCCTCGAGCTCCCAGCGTATACCGGCGATGGTAATCCTCCCCGAGTTCTCTCGAGGGCGCAACGTCACCGGGTTAAAAGGCCGCTGGAATGAAGAGGAGTTCTCGAGCGGAAGGGGCCGAAGGGAGAGGGGGCATCGAAGAGGAACAGGAAGAAAGCGAAAATAGCGATTTACCGTCAGCAGACCCGGTTACTGAAAGGTCTCGTTCATTTGGGCACTGCGTCGATAAAAGCAAGACGACGACTCGCTCTGTGGTGTCCTATCGTCAATAGCGATAAACAAGAGGGAGCCGGGTTAGGCCGAACGAATAAAGAAAATCATAATAAAACCCGTCGACGTGAAGAAGCGCCGAGAGAGATCCGCACTGATCAGAGTTGCCGACGGTATGTACGAAAATTCTTCGCACGCGCGAAGAATATGAGGGGTTGTCTTAAAAAAAGGAAAGAGAGAAAGAGTGGAAAAACAGAAGAAAAGAAAAGAAGGAG